>OZ022506.1:64371433-64971433 GCA_963989385.1 Ctena decussata | reverse complement strand
CTGACAGATTTTACCCTAAATCACACTTGACCTGTATTTAATGATTATATAACTGTGTATAAAATATGAATCCAATACACTAATCTTTCAGAAGTTAATGAATAGAAACTTTTTTTGTACAAAAAGGGCCAAAACTCGAGTAATAATTGATGGATTTTACCCTAAATCAATCTTGACCTGTATTTTATGATTATATACCTGTGTATAAAACATGAATTCAATATACATATGCTTTCAAAAGATATCGACTGGAAAACATTTTTGGGACGTACATACAGATGGGACGTACGGAAGTATGTACAGACAGTGGTATGACTTTATGACTCCGTCTGTATGGACAGCGGTGATACTATATGCCTCTCCCATTACCAATGACAGGGGCATAATAAATATTAAAATCCTGATGTAAAATCTGCAATGGGAAACATCAAAGTCCTGCTCAAAGTGCATGTTACTGATTGAAAAATTGCCAAGGCAAGATAGGTCCCCAAAGTGAGCAATCTCTTTGACACATGCCAGCTCAAACATCAGAGAAAGCCAACGCTGCTCAAGAAGAGCATTATGATTGAGCAAATTCTGCTGCTTGCAACAGTTTCATAGTTTTTCCTCAAATCAAAGACAAAATTTATGCAATAATAATGACCAAACATGGGTTCGAGGTTATAGAACTTGAGGATGATCTCAAACTCAAAACAAGAGGGCCAAGAGGCCCTGAATCGCTCACCTGAGCAAAAAGGTTAAAGGTCAAACTAGGGTCATAATTTGAACAAACCAGATAGTTTGCAACCATTTCCAAATGGTTCTGAAGAAGATTTTTGAATGTTTTTCTATGTATTGCTATGGTTTAAACCCTGGACCCCCTGGGGCAGGGCCATTTGGACCCTGGGGCCATTATTTGAATAATCTTGGTAAAGGACCACTAGGCAATGCTAAAAGCTAAATTTCAAGTCTCTGAGCCAAGTGGTTCTGAAGAAGATTTCTGAATATTTTTCTATGTATTTCTATGGTTCAAACCCAGGACCCCCTGGGGCGGGGCCATTTTTGACAATGGCACCATCATTTGAACAAACTTGGTAAGGGACCACTAGGCAATGTATCATTCAAAATTTCAAGCATCTGCACTAAGGGGTCCCGGAGTAGAAGGTTTTTAAGTACATTTTAATTTCGACGCCAAAACTCCCTGCCCCAGGGCCTTTTTGGATCCCAGGGCAACCATTTACACAAACTTTGTAGGAGTCCACCAGGCAACGCATCATATCAAATTTCAAGCATCTGAGCCAAGTGGTTCTGAAGAAGAAGATTTTAGTTTCCTATGTATTTCTATGGCTCAAACTCAGGACTCCTTGCCGCAGGGCCATTTCGAACCCTGGGGTCATCATTGGAACAAACTTGATAAAGGACAACAAGGTAATGCATCAAACCAATTTTCAAGCATCTGAGCCAAGTGGTTCTGAAGAAGATTTTTTAATATTTTTCTATGTAGTTCTATGGTTCAAACCCAGGACCCCCTGGGGCGGGGCCATTTATAGACCCTGGGGTCATCATTTGAACAAACTTCGTAAAAGACTACTAGGCAAAGATATAAACCAAATTCCAAGCATCTGAGCCAAGTGGTACTGATGAAGAAGATTTTTTAAATATTTTTCTATATATTTCTATGGTTCAAACCTAGGACTCCCGGTTCCAGGGCCATTTTGGACCCTGGAGACACCATTTAAACAAACTTGGTAAACGTCTACTTTTTAAGGCAATACTACATACCAAATTTCAAGCATTTGAGCCTTGCGGTTCTGAAGTAGAAGCTTTTTTATTATTTTTCTATGTATTTCTATGGTTCAAACCCGGGACTCCCTGCCCCAGAGCCATTTTGGCCCTGGAGCCACCATTTGAAGAAACTTGGTAGAGGACCACTAGGCAATGTTACATACCAAATTTCAAGCATCTGAGGCAGGCAGTTCTGGTGAAGAAGATTTTTAAGTAGTTATTAGTTTCGAACCCAAGACCCCCTGCCCCAGGGCCATTTTGGACCCTGGGACCACCATTTGAACAAACTTGGTAGAGGACCACTAGGCAATGCCAGATACCGAATTTCAAGCATCTGAGCCAAGTAGTTCTGGTGAAGAAGATTTTTAAGTATTTTTAGCTTCGAACCTAAGACCCCCTGCCCCAGGGCCATTTTGGACCCTGGGGCCACCATTTGAACAAACTTGGTAGAGGACCACTAGGCAATGCTACATACCAAATTTCAAGCATCTGAGCCAAGCAGTTCTAGAGAAGAAGATTTTTAAGTATTTTTAGTTTCGAACCCAAGACCCCTGCCCCGGGGCCATTTTGGATCCTGGGGCCACCATTTGAACAAACTTGGTAGAGGACCACTAGGCAAAGCTACAAACCAAATTTCAAGCATCTGAGTCTAGCAGTTCTGGAGCAGAAGATTTTTAAGTATTTTTCAGTTTTAAACCCAAGACCCCCTGCCCCAGGGCCATTTTGGACCCTGGGGCCACCATTTGAACAAACTTGGTAGAGGACCACTAGGCAATGCTTCATACCAAATATCAAAGCACTAGGCCTAGCAGTTTCAGAGAAGATGTCATTTAAAGCAAATTGTTGACGACGGACGACGGACGACGGACGACGGACGATGGACACTGGGTGATCACAATAGCTCACCCTGAGCCTATGGCTCAGGTGAGCTAATAAAGCTTACTGATTGGCTGTGCTCGGAAGCAGCCAATCAGTGAGATTTATTTTGAGTTTGAGAATGTTTTATAATTTCGGGGCCAGGTTTTCAATGGATATATGGTTGTTGAATACCTCAGAAGGTGGTGATACCCGACCATATGTACGGTGGTATTAACACCTTCCTTGGGACCCATCAGATGTTACTGCATAGAAAACCTTGTTCAATGTATCAAAACTAACCATTTACATTTAACCCCCTCTGGTAATGGCTGATTGTGAACACTGGAGAGATGCATTTGTAGATTTCGTAAATATGGAAAGCTAACTGAACAAATGTGGCAAAGAAAGGGTTGTCTCTCTTCTCTTGTATGTTCTACAAGCAAGTGTGTCTGAAAAATAAAGACTAACATTTAAGCAAGTCATATTACAAATAAATTTTCTTCAATTTCCCATCTAGACATATGGGTTGTGCCTCAAGAAAGTGTCCCTTCTGACATTTGCGACCAGAGGAGACTAAGATTAGCCCACGCATCAGTGCAGTCATGCTGCCATCTTCATTATAGGCTGTATAAAAAGCCAAGGCCCTTGAGATACTACATGAGCCATGACACGAGAAAACCAACAAAGTGGTTATGCGCCCAGTGCAGACTCAGACCAGCCTGGGCATCCGTCCAGTCTGATCAAAGTCTTTTCTGTCCGCATGGAGGTAGCTAAGACCATTAGCTATGCTTTAAGCACTTAGCAAAGAGTCTGATGATACTAGGCAAATGGCCAGGCTGATCTGAGTCTGTGCTGGGCGAACAACCACTTTGTTTGTTTTCTTGTGTCGCGGCTCACATGTGATCAGCAATGACTGATCCGACTGGGTTGATGCGCAGGCTGATCTAAACTAGTTTGAATTTGTTCACAGTACATGGATGCCTCTGCCTAGTGCCATAAGTAAGACTGCACCTTCATTAAAGTACTGACACTAGTAGAAAAACTATATATAGGTTTATATCGGTACTAAATTAGACAGACAAATTATAGGGATTACGATGGGCACTAACTGCGCTCCTCTTGTAGCAGATTTGTTTCTATTTTGCTATGAAAGAGACTTTATGATGTCTCTTTCTGATGATACTCAAGCTCATGTCATTGAAGCATTCAACTCAACGTCTAGATACTTGGACGACCTTTTAAATATTGACAATCCTTATTTTGAAGGAATGGTTAGTCAAATTTATCCAGCTGAATTGCAGTTAAACAAAGCAAATACTTCTGATACCGAGGCCCCATTTTTGGATTTACATTTATCAGTTTTAGATGGATTTGTTTCATCTAAAATTTATGACAAACGCGATGATTTTGATTTCGACATTGTTAATTTTCCGTTTTTGGACGGTGATGTTCCCCGCACCACTTCTTATGGTGTTTACATTTCTCAGCTTATTCGCTTCGCTAGGGTGTCTAGTCATTTGGCTGATTTCAATAATATAATAATAATTTAATAAAAGTTTCGACTGCCAAGCTTATACAGCAGGGGTATCGGTATCATAAACTTCGGAGAGCTTTTTCTAAATTTTATCGTAGACACTTTGAATTGGTTTCTAAATATTAATACAGGGTTAAGGTCACTTTTGCAACAAGGCCTATCTGAACCTGAATTTTATGGTGACTTAGTATATAAATTACGCAAAATCGTAGGGAAAACAAAATTTCCTGATCAATATAAGAAAATTATCATACGATTTAAACGCATTGGCTATAACATAGATGTAATGCGACAGTCTGCATGCTTAGTGGTTAACCCAATCACGGTTGACAACTTTGCTGTCCTCTTTAATTGCACGCCGGTGGGTCGGGGTTCAGACTCTATGATAGCCCCTACATAAAGCTATATATAAGTTGGTTGGGGCCGGATGTTTGTCTGTTTCTTGGCCCACCGGGGTTCAACTGGTGGTCTTCTTTTGCTCCAGTGGTGTTGCTGGGACCTCCAGGTGTCTCAACACGTTTCGGCTGTCGAGTCCTCATCCTTGCTTCATCACGGTCTTTTCTTGATTTTAATTGTTGACCGTGATGACTCTCTGATGAGTTAGGGGACCTCCATACGAACCGAACTACCAACTAATTGTGTGCACCGCGGCGGAGGGTGAGGGTGAAGGTTTGGGCGCAGTAAAACCGGTTTAAACCCCCCCCCCCCCCCAGTAGTTATTACTGACCGTCCCAAGGCGGTACTTTCGTTGCGGTTGCATTTGTTTTATGTTCGGTGCTGTTTAATTTATTGTGTTCTCATTTTAACCCTTCTATAATAAGAATAGAAAATAGGTAAAAATAATTGTTAAATGTTTTCCGTATAATTTGCTTGGTCTGTTGTAACCCTTCTGTTGGTCTAAATTATTTAGTTCAATAAAGATAGCTGAGTTGCCACCTATTTGGGAAAGAGCTGCTGACTCGGCTTATCACTTGTAATTTATTGTTTGTTGGGATGTCTTTGTCAATCTCTCCCTTTGATGTTGGGGATAGGGTTTGGGATCTGATTTAGTCAGTTCCTGAAGTGTAGTTACTCTTTAAATTTATAGAGGTAGACTTGTATAAAAAAAAGGCCATAGGCCAAGTGTTGCCTGAAGTTTGAAATATGACACAAACTGTAGCCCTTTATACAGTTTAAGAGTCACTGTATGGCCAAAGTAGAAAGTCAATGGACCTTGATACAAGGATCATCTGCATTATGAAATGATTCTTGTATATTTCTGTTGTACTTATAGATATAAATCCTCATGACAAATTTCAAGTTATCGCAATAATAGGAACCTTCAAATATTTTAATACTTACATATGGGAAAGAAGCTATCGACATGTGAAAAAAACAGAATTCTTAAATTTTACAGAAAAAAACTTTTAAGAGAATATTGTTCAATTAGTTCTAAAGAAGGTGTGCATTTTGCTTTTTCTTCTACAGAAATGGAAAAATCCTCTCATTGTTTTTGAATGGACATTTTGTATTGATCGCCGTTTTGTCTGAGAGTGACTAGCTGGCGTGCATACACAGGGACTGCATAACAGATTGAAATTCAAAAGTCTCATAAAAACACTTCCTAAAGCAGTTTCCTATATGTGAGACTTTGGAAACAATTGACTCGCTATAAATTAGGTCAAGGTCAACCCAGGGTCATCATTTGAACAACCTTTGGGTTTCTAAAGGTCTTCTACGAATTTTAAAAACTGTTTACACTTTCTAGTTCAGTGGTGGTAAGGTTTAATCACTGAATAAGGGATGTCATACCTGTATGATTTAGCATACTATGCATGTGCAATCAGTGCACTATTCCAAAATCTCTTACCTGGCTAGGTGTGCGCAAATACATGCTTAGAAGCCATCCTATGACTCCTCAAAATGAAAGCATGGAAAAGGCCAAATTCTGAACTTTATGATTTGAATGATAGTACTCTGCTGTTGAAACATTTGAACTGGTTTCTTAACTAAAACTAGATATTTGTGGAAACTGGACCTAAAACAGCTATTCAGAAGACCTTAAATAAACGGCATATAAGCAATACAAGGTCTTGAGAAACAGTTTTCAAACTATAAGAACTTGATGACTGGCTTTCACCAAGGCAGATTAGGCTTTCCAGAACTGATGCTTATGAATATATCTCTTTGCATAGACTTAACTGGATTCTGATATATTTCCCTCTGCATCTTATTCATTTTATTGTTTACCATGTACATGCATACATACTTGGATTTTCACTCAAAGTGATGTATAAACACAGGTACGAATGTGGTTATACAAGCAAATATTATAAATGTTCTAAAACGATCTGTATAACTTGCACTACCTCACTAAATATTGGGACAGGAATGTCCAAGCAAACACTGTCGACTAAGGTCAGACTGTTCAGGGACAACAGTAGTAATTCCCATTCTGCTAGCACCTTCGTGCCAAATTGATGACAGTCAAACCAGTGAAGGTAAAATCAACTTAATTTAGGTTTACAATGGCACTGATGCAGAGATAGCTTCCATCAATATTAAAGATGCCATGATAAGGTATTATATCAGTAAGCAGTCAGCTGTAGCAAAATAGGTTTAAATTGAGCTAAAATGGGCAGTCAGCCTTAGCGAAAAGTGGACTTGTCGCTTACGCATCAGACCTGTTCTTAAAATTTGTATAAGACCTATAGATTCTTTATTTGCTGTTGTCTAAATTTAACCTGTCCAAATTTACCAAGACTGAATATTCCATACAATCTCACCTTCAAGGCAGCATGTGATTCCATCTCTTTATTGCAGATTCGACATGTATTTTTATGGACATTCTTAACATGTTTCTCTACCTCATTCAGAAATTTAAACCCCTTTCCACACACTTCACAACTGTAAGGGCGGTCGTTGCTATGAACACTCCGTACATGCATTTCCAAGGCATGACTGTCACGGCCGAAGAAAGTACAATTCTGAAATAAGATACATTCCTTGTATGGATCTGGCAAAGCATTGTTAATTGGTTTAAAAAATATTTATTTGCTATAAACAACATGGTTACAATGCAGTACAATATACAATATGGAACAGGATCTGACGGTAAGAGAAACGCTTTTATGAAAGTCATCTCCTTAATTCTTCTCCAGCAACTAACATTAGACACTAGAGACCTGTGGGTATGCAAATAACTGTTAGTTATCACTGCCACTGAGAACAATTATGGCAGAATTTGGAATGAAAGCAAAGATAGTAATTACAATTACTGTTCAGCGATACAAAACCTGAGGACCATGATGGTCATATATCGCTCCACTGAGACCAGAGTTGTTCCCTTTGCAACAAAGGCTAACAAGTAATCAGGGGTAACAACCTATGTCATAGCGTGCGTGACAAAATTGATTATTCGACGGCCATTTTGAAGAAACTGACAGATTTTCCGTTTGTAACATATGGGAGACAGGATTTTAACACAAGATAAAACGGCGTGTCGGTGCCTACATATACATATGGTCCAGATACATAGGGCATGATTCTTCAAAGGGTTAGAAATTATAAAACGCTTCACCAGAATTTTTGATGTGGACAGCTGAGATAAACATGCATTAAGGCAGCATCGATATAGATCACTATGGTGAAGCATTATTAGATTAAGCAAGTATTTTATGGTAAACTTCTGGTAATATTGAGTCCAAAACATCAATCAATAGGCACCAGATCGACTAGATAGTTGGTTGTTTCAGTGTTTGCCAAGCTTTCGTTATGCAAAACAGTTACCTTATTAAGGCCGCTGATAAAACGATTATGACGTCAGCGCTATGACGTAGATTGTCACCCTTGAGTAATAATGTTGATAAAGAAAAAAATTTAAGGCCGACATTTGAGCTGTGACACAGCAAAACCAACAAAGTGGAATGTGGAATGTGACGAATCATTATATCAGCCTGTGCATGTGCTCAGTCTTACTAGAGTCTTAGCTGTCTGCTTAACTGGTAGCTAAGGGACTAAGCTACCTCTTTTGGGACAGAGAAGTCTCTTATCTGACCAGGTTAATAAATGGTCACATTCCTGCATCATCTTTTTCCTGATGCTACTTTTTCAGATGCAAGTGATGTAAAATTAAGTTACATGTATAAGAATTGAATATTTATTGATTTAGTTTCTTTGAGGTAAGAAAGAAACTAGAAATGTGTCCAACATACACAGATGCTCCCACCATGGGTACCTCCATACAACTGTACACAGGATTGCAGTAAGCATCAGTGGACCTCAACATATGGGTCATGAATCATGATAACATGATTCGTGTATATTCCAGTTATATTCATAGACATTATTATCCGTAAACAAAATTTCAAATTAATTGGAATCAAATTGCTACAAATACAGGAACCCTAAAATCTACCTCTTACAAAAATCTTAACCTTGCAAAATCATCAGCTAGATTAAGTCCGAAGTCAGTGGACTGTGGCATATGGACAATATACGTACTTGATACGTACTTGATCCAACGGTGACTCTTTAAGCCCTTTCGGCTTGTCTTCACCGCCAATATTGGTAAAACTTAGTGTGATCAATCACTTCAGGTTCATGCTTATATATGGAAATACTGTTGCTCATTTCTTAACACAAACATTGCTAGCCACTCGTTATGAGCCCCTAATAAACTTCACTAACATCGTAATA
This sequence comes from Ctena decussata, assembly GCA_963989385.1. Classification (NCBI taxonomy): domain Eukaryota; kingdom Metazoa; phylum Mollusca; class Bivalvia; order Lucinida; family Lucinidae; genus Ctena; species Ctena decussata. The sequence goes on along the minus strand of OZ022506.1, from coordinate 64,962,600 downwards.
TTGACGTTTCCAGGTTATATCCAGTTGATTTTTAAATTCCGTCACTGTTTTTGAATTGACTACTTTTGAAGGCAAACTATTCCAAGGATCAATACATCTGATACAAAAAGAATGCTGTCGAAATCCTTTAATACTTCTGAAATGATTCTTGTCAATTCGTGTTGTACTTACAGATATCAATCCTCATACAAAATTTCAAGATGCTACAATAATAGGAACCATGAAATCTACCTCCTACAAAAACCTTAAGCTTGCAATATAAGCCTAAGTCCTGGGTCAGCAGACTGTGACATTGTATCATTATGCCCTGATTCGTATGTATTTCTGTTTTACTTACTGATAGAAATCCTCATACAAAATTTCAAGTTGCTAAAATAAAAAGAACCTTAATAAGAACCCTGAAATCTACCTCTTACAAAAATGTAAACCTTGCAAAATTGGCCAAAGTCCAAAGTCAGTGGACCATGACATACAGATCGTCATACCCTGACTCTTGTGAATTCCTGTAGTACATAAATCTTAATACGAAATTTCAGCTTGCTAGAGTAATCATGGATTTGTTGTCTATAAAACAGGTCATTTAGCTGAACAGCTCTAAAACTACCACAGCTGTCACTGTGAAGTAAAGCGCATCTTTAACGGTCCGTGGAAACACCCCAAACCACCCCAAAACATCCCAAACCACCCCAAACCACTTTCATACCACCCCAAACCAGCCTCCCTGGATACAAACTAGAACCCAACCCCCTCCCCCACCAAGACACCAACATTTCAGGTCAGTTGGTGAGTCTTAGCCCTTTCCTCCCCTCCACCCCCTTTATTCTTTAACGTGCCACTGCGCAAGGGGTGGGGTTCTAGTTTGTATCCAGGGTGGCTGGTTTGGAGTGGTATAAATGGTCGCCCCCTCCTCCCCCGCCCCACCCTGCGTGACATACATAAACGTACAAAATAATTTACTTTATTATACTGAGATCATTAATTTTTCGTTAATATTTAAACCCGAAGTTATTAAGAGATACATACACACAAATCATGGGTAAACACTTATTAAAGTGTTCTTTTTATTTCGAATCTATATAAATACTGTTTGGGATGGGTGGGAGCGGTGTTGGTGTATGTGTGGAGGGGACAGGGGGGTGATGTAAATCAGGGGAGGCTGGTTTGGGGTTGTTTGGTAGAGTTTTGGGGTGGTTTGGGGTGTTTTGGGGTGTTTCCACGGACCCCATCTTTAATGTCTATCTTATACATAACTAATCCATAATTTTCCTCAAAATTATATTTTGAAACTAAAAAGTTTCTTTTCAAAAGTGTCCTTTTTTGGAAGATATTTTAACCGTACTATGACAATTTTGTCAAATACTAAGCCACAAGTTACTGCCGACGAGTATCACTCTGTAACGGACAATAATGGCGACGCATATGTCGCTGGCTCTCATGACAACACTTGGACGTAATTTCATCAGGAAACAATGGCAATATGGCGGTAATTCATGTCTACGGCCCCCGGGGGCCGGTGTGATCTTCCCACCGGTTCCTCAGCGCCGGTCACGTGATACAGCAAACAAAACCGGCCCCCGGAGGCCGGAGGTGACGTCACAATTGGCGCCGGTACACCGGCGCCCTGATGCTATAAATACTGAGCAGATCGCCTCATAAGCAGGCTATAAATCCTCTGATGAAGTCCACACTATTGGACAAAACTAGTCAGGTATGCTGCCAATATTATAGTATTTGCGCTTTTTGGTGCCGATAAGCTGAACATCAGGAGTATGGGCTGAGTTGCAGCCATTCTATCCCACTTGTTGATAAGTCTTTTACCTTGGCCCCTAGCTCCCGATGTTCCATGCCGTCCAAATGGGGAATCCAATGACCTTGTGAGATTGCAAACGATTCCCTCTTAACAGGAGCAGAAAAAAATGACAACCAGTCATAACGATAGCACTCACACCACCATCTTATTCTCAAATAACAGACATATGTGAGAGAATGGGATTATGGGCGAAGCGTTATAAGACAGTCAACAATGTAGCTCGTCTGCATGTACACCCATTTGAAAGAATAACCTTTCATATTTAGAAAGCCGACCGACGGCTGAGTGCATGCAATACGGGTACTGAAGATGACAGTTTTCATCTCGAAAGCAGTGATGTGTAGGCACATGTAACTCGCAATATTGCTTGTTTACCTATCCACTGCAATGTACAAAATGTACAAACATTTAGGTTTTATTTAGACTTATAATTGACGCCGTTTGCATATTCAAGCCGAGCATGGCGGGAATGACAAACAATCCAGTCAAATAGCTTAATATCCCATGCAGTCAGGATCTATACTCTTGAGTAAATTGGAGTTTGCAGCAATAATTTCTTATGTTTTTCAAACTTGATTTCCACTCCAATTTACCGCGAGAATATGCGACCGACAGAAACGCTTAATACTTTCATTGTGGAGACATGTTTCTCTGAGTAAAAAAGCTTGAGAAGTCCTATACCTACATTTTTAGGTGAATATTGCAAATTGGCATGATAAGACAGATCAAAAATAGGTCTGCATGAAACCACAGTTGAAAGGGTGTTACTTTACTACCGCTCACTATTATGACAATTTTGTCAAAAACTAAGCCACAAGTTACTGCTGACGAGTATCACTCTGTAACGGACAATAATGGTGACGCATATGTCGCTGGCTCTCATGACAACACTTGGGCGTGATTTCGTCAGGTGAAAATGGCAATATGGCGGTAATTCACGTCACCGGCCCCCGGGAGCCGGTGTGATCTTCCCACCGGTTCCTCAGCGCCGGTCACGTGATACAGCAAACAAAACCGGCCCCCGAGGACCGGAAGTGACGTCACAATTGGCGCCGGTACACCGGCGCCCTGATGCTATAAATACTGAGCAGATCGCCTCATAAGCAGGCTGTAAATCCTCTGATGAGGTCCACACTATTGGACGACACTAGTCAGGTATGCTGCCAATAGTATTTGCGCTTTTCAATGCCGATAAGCTGAACATCAGGAGAACGGGCCAAGTTGCAACCATTCTATCCCACTTATATTTATGTAACAGCCTTAGAACTGTCAATATTTATCTATGTCAAATGTATATTTATTGTACAGAGTTACTCAATGGCACGCGTATACCTGTTATTATTATCTTTTCTACTGAGTAAAAATGAAGTCAACTTATTTATCGGTTGCAAAGAGAATTGATTGGTGATGAATAGGATTAATTTATCTGTATAATATAGGCATTGCTTATAGCTATTACATTAAATTATTGTTCCCCTTTAATTAAGCTGAAAATTTTGTAACTTTTTGTAAAGGATTTAAGAGACAAAAGCAAATATCGACAAGATAAAATTCTGAAAGTCAGTTTCCAGTTATGTATTAGTTTGACAATACAAGTGGATAAAAAAAAAACGTTTTATCACCAGTAATAAAAGAGAAAATCCGCAAAATGACCAGTTTTATAGACAACAAATAGCCTATAATAGGAACCCTGAAATCTACCTGTTGCAAAAAATTTTAACCTGAGTCTAACAAGATCACAGACATATGGACAGATGTATGGACAAACATATGTAATAACTTACACGCGTACGCATATACGCATGACGAGAAGTTTGGAACAATAGTCTTTATACCTTTGGCCATGCTGATGGGGGAGGGGGGCATAAAAAACTTGTGAAGTCTTTTGTATGAAGAACTACAATGTGCACTTTGGGGTTTCGTTCATACCTCAATAAAACAAAAAAATAAACAATCAATTCGGATGCTGTGGGGTCACAGAGGGTTAGGAACACTGATAGGCTATCATAGCATGATCATCAATATTCTAAAAGTTATAAGGGAACTAAAATTGTGGGGCAGGCCCAGGTCATGCAGACATGGAGCAGACCCACAAACTGCAGCTTAAACTTTAAAAGGGAAATAACTCGAAAAGTATGAATGCAAGAGCTGTCATTCATGTATGAGACAAACTGTCATGACATAATCTGCATATCTGTAAAGTATCATGAAAATATTTCAAAGGGTATACACAGTTCCGAGAATAGCTGCTAAGCTCCGCCTGCTTAGTTACTGTTACTACGTCTCACAAGCTTACACAAAGATGGCGGAAAAACAAATGACAAATGCAAGTGCCTGCTAAATGTTAGTGATCTATGGCGAAGAATCAGCCTCCTCATGGCCTACACATGGCAGTTGGCGCATCATGCATTTCCGATGCGTTCTGTTCTTGCAAAGCAGGGTAAATTTATTAAAAGTGGTGTTAGTTTGTTTTCTTTAAACAGGTATACATCCCTTCGTTAACTGATAGGTAAAATCACGGACTTATGTTGGTATTGACCACGTGCGATTTGTTTGTGAGACTATGTCACGTGCTAAGTTGTCGTTGCATTGGCCAGGTATACGATATCATGTGATTTTGTGTGACATTCTGGGTGTGGCTCGGAACTGTGTATTTAAGTTATGGAGCGCACACCTAAAACACAAAGGGGAAATAGCTCAAAAAGTAAGAAAGCAAGAACTGTCATTCTTGTTCTCGACACATTGTCATGACCTGTTCTACATATCTGTGAAGTATCATGAAAACACTTCAAAAGGTATTCAAGAAATAGAGCGGACATGAAATCACAGGTAAAACCATCAAGGGGAGATAACTAAACAAGTTGCCCGAGGGCAACGATCGCTCACCTGTCAGTATATGCTCAATTTATATAAAATTGGTAGTACTACAGTCCCAGATGCTACATACCAAGTTTCAAGGCAACTGGCCCAGTGGTTCTGGAGAGGAAGATTTTTCAAGATTTTTGCCATATATTGGCATGGTGGCCATCTTGGTCATGTGACCTGGACCGAATATATAAATTTTGTTTCCAGCTTTGCCTGAAGGTTGCATATGAAATTTAATTGAAATCTGCCCAGTAGTTTCAGAGGAGAAGTCCTTCAAAAATGTTGACACATTACAGAAAAATGACCTTTAGCCAACATCACTAAATGACCTTGACCCCAAGAACTCCTAGGGGTTCAAGTTGTCTGCATTTCCATATCACAGAGCACTACAGCAACAAAAAAATGCACTTTTTTTTAGCTTTTCCCATTCAAAAGCATTAGAGCCCAAAATTGACCTTGCCATTAAACAGGTCAAGAATAACCCAAGGTCACCATTTATATAAACTTGGTAGTACTAGAGTCCCAGATGCTACATACCAAGTTTCAAGGCAATTGGCCCGGTCGTCTTGGAGAAGAAGAATTCTTAAGGATTTTGCCACATATGGGCATGGTGGCCATTTTGGTCATGTGACCTGGACCAAATATATGAAATTTCTTTCCCGCTTTGCCTGAAGGCAGCATATGAAATTTAATTGAAATTGGCCTGGTAGTTTCAGAGGAGAAGTCCTTTAAAAATGTTGACACATGACAAATGACCTTCTGCCAAGGTCACTAAATGACCTTGACCTCTAGTATTCATAGGGGTTGATGATGACTGCATTTCCATATCACAACAGCAACAGAAAAATGCACTTTTTCAGCTTTTCCCATTCAAAAGCCTAAAGGACCAAATTTGACCTTGTGGTAAAATAGGTCAAGGTCAACCTAAGGTCATCATTTGTACAAACTTTGTAGTACTGGAGATGCTACATACCAAGTTTCAAGGCAATTAGCCCAGTGGTTCTGGAGAAAAAGATTCTTTAAGGTTTTTACCATATATGGGCATGGCGGCCATCTTGGTCATGCGACCTCGGCCAAATATATAAATTTTCGTTCCCCCATCCCGTTAAGTCTCTATATGAAATTTTGCTTCAATTCGTCGAATGGTTTATGAGGAGAAGATGTTTGAAAATGTTGTCTCCTAATGGACAAATAACCTTTGGTCAAAGTCACTAAATGACCTTGACCTCTAATATCCATAGGTATTGAAATTAACTGCATTTCCATATCACAGAGCAAAACAGCAACAGAAAAATGCACTTTTTCAGATTTTCCCTTCAAAATCCCTAAAGGACCAAATTTGACCTTGCCATAAAAAGGTGAAGGTCAACCCAAGGTCATTATTTACATAAACTTTGTAGTACTGGAGTCCAAGATGCTACATACCAAGTTTCAAGGCAATCGGCCCAGTGGTTCTGGAGAAGAAGATTTTTTAAGGCTTTTACCATATATGTGCATGGCGGCCATCTTGGTCATGTGACCTGGACCAAATATATAAACTTTTGTTCCCCCATCCTGTTAAGTCTCTATATGAAATTTGGCTTCAATCCGTCCAATGGTTTATGAGGAGAAGATGTTTGAAAATGTTGTCTCCTAATGGACAAATGACTTTGGTCAACGTCACTAAATGACCTTGACCTCATATATCCATAGGTATTGAAATTAACTGCATTTCCATATCCAAGAGCAAAACAGCAACAGAAAAATGCACTTTTTCAGATTTTCCCTTCGAAACCTCTGAGGGACCAAATTTGACCTTGCCATAAAATAGGTCAAGGTCAACCAAAGGTCATCATTTACATAAACTTTGTAGTACTGGAGTCCAAGATGCAACATACCAAGTTTCAAGGCAGTCGGCCCAGTGGTTCTGGAGAAGAAGATTTTTAAGGTTTTTACCATATATGGGCATGGCGGCCATCTTGGTCATGTGACCTGGATTAAATATATAAACTTTCGTTCCCCCATCCTGTTAAGACTCCATATGAAATATGGCTTCAATTGACCCAGTGGTTTCTGAGAAGAAGATGTTTGAAAGTTGGAACGCCGACAACGCCGACGCCGACGTTGACGCCGACGACGACGACGGACCAAGGCCATACTATAAGCTCACCTTGACAGGTGAGCTAAAAAGTAACAAAGTAAGAGTTGTCATTCTAGTTTGCAACACAGCGTCATGACCTGTTCTACATATCTGTGAAGTATCATGAAAAATATTTCAAAAGGTATTCAAGTTACAAAGCAGAACTGAAATCATACCTAAAACCATCAAGGGGGAATAACTCAAAAAAAAGAAAGCAAGAGCTGTCAATCTTGTTCGCCACACATCGTCATGACCTGTTCTACATATCTGCATGGGTATTCAAGTTATAGAATGGACACGAAAATGCCAAAAAATCACCAAAGGGGAAATAACTAAAAAAGTACAATGGCAGGAGTTGCCATTCTTTTACGTGACACATCGTCATGACCTGTGAAGTATCATCAAAATATTCCACAGGGTATTCAAGATATATGACAGGAAAATATTTACAGACGGACAGTTAGACAGACAGATGGCCAGACTGACAAACAGATGCCAGGCTCATCACTATATCCCCCGAACCTTTCGGTAGGGGTATAATAAGTAGGACGCCCCGGCACTGGAAGTTATAACTAGCACCATGGCCCAACCACAACCCCAAAACTTACCTCAAACGTACATGGGCATGTCATCACTTTTCTCTTCAGGCCGTGGTATTTCATTTGATGGAGTTTCAGTCTCTTACTTGACGACAAAACTTTCCCACATACAGAACACCGGAAAGCAACCTTCAGTCCATGGCTGTACTGAACACCATGTTTAACGTATTCATGTCGTAGCCGTCCTCGATAAGTACTAAACACATACTGACATGTTCGGCAAGTAACTTTCCTTGCAATCTTTCTGTACTTGGCATCTGTTACTCCATGATCATTTATCATATGCTGAGCAAGCAGTTTCTGTGTTCTAAAAACTTTATAGCTGCATAGGTTGCATCTTAAGACCTGAAACTTATCTTTGTCCTCATCTATCTCATGCATTCTTATCATATGTAGCCGAAGAGTTCTTTCTACCTGAAATCCTTTGTTACAAACAGTGCAAATGTGTCTTGTTTCCTCACCTGCTGCAGTGATCATTTTTTATTGAGAATAGTAGAAGTCATAGGGGATATTTGATTTTTTCAGTGAAAGATCAAATTTTGTTTCATCACATAAACACCAATAGCACTATTTTCACTAGTTGCATAGCCATGAGTGAAAATAGCACTCTGATCTGGTTTTATCATGAGTGAAATAAAATTCTATCTCACACTGAAAAAAAAAATATATCAAATTTCTTGTTTCTTTTATGCTCAAAACCACAACAATTTGGCTCTTTTCAATCAGTCATCATTATCATAGAAAATCAGCTTTTCTCCTAGGTGCGCATTCGGTGGAGTGCAGATATTTATTGGGTAAAATATGCATTGTAAACAAGTATAAAAGCGCTATAAGTGACGTCGTGAACATCATCACAACATGTGATCAAATGTCGAGCAATTTCTGACATTTCACTGGTTTTAGCCAATAATCAATAACTAAATCAGCTGAATCTTACAAAAAAGAAAATAAAAGCATCGCAAACGACTGCGTGATACCCCGCCACTGCAAACCTTTTTCACACACCGATTTTTCCAGATTTATGCATGTATATAGCCGGGATGGCAGGGGGAGATAACTCCCACGGGGTAAATTTGAGCATCACCGGAGGCTTTCATCACTCTGATCATTTCCTGAAAGTTTCACAAAAACTGCTTCAAACTCTGATTTTATATGTAATTTTTCATGATTTTATACATGTATATAGTCCCACGGCAGGGGCAGATAACCCACGATGATAAAATTTCTGAGCTCATACAAAGCTTTTGTTACTTCAATCATGTTTGTGAAGTTTCATCATGATACTCCAAGTAGTAAAGGAACTAGAGGCCAGAAACCATTTTTTGTACATTGACAAGTGCCATTACTCTGTCAGAAATTAACCAAATTTGCCCATTAACAATCCCAAGCGAGACATTCTCGGTACAAATGCATATGCAAAATTTGAAGGAAATCCGTTGATAAATACCTAAGTTATCGAATGGCAATGAAGTGCGGACGGACAGACGGACGTACGTACTACTGACGGACGGACAGACACACGGACGGCCAACGTAAAAACATAATACCCCGCCGCTAACGTGTGGCTGGGTATAAAAAAAAGAAAAAACAGTAAAAATCCACTGAAGGAATAAAACAATTTTTGGACTTTTACTGTTTATCAAGATTGGTTTCATTGAAAAATCTCTATATTCGTCTGGAAAGCATAAAAGAAACCTTAATTTTCTCTCTACTCACCATCTCTTCCATTTACAGCTGGATTATCAACAAAAATAAGATGTTTTTTACCACCGGGTATTGCATAATTATGATCACATTCTGGATCAAACAGTTTAGGAGCTTTCTTTCTTTTATGTTTTCTCTTACGAAAGCGTTTTCTGCCTTCTTTAGCACTGTTTGATTCTTTGGTCATTCTGTGGATTTTCCCTGTCTCTTTTCCAAATATCGACTTTTCACATACTTTTTCACTCTCTCCACTACTACTATTTGAATCTTCGGTCATTCTATGGATTTTCTCTGTCTCTTTTCCGTTATCACTATTTGATTCCATCAACTTTTTACATACTTTTTCACCCTCTCCACTACTAGAGTTTGAATATTCGGTCATTTTATGGATTTTCTCTGTCTCTTCTCCATTATCACTATTTGATTCAATTGACTTTTTACGTACTTTTTCACTCTCTCCACTACTACTGTTTGAATCTTTTGACCTTTTATTGACTTCTCCTTTCTTTTCGCTATTATTACTTGCTGATCCTTTAAAGTTTTTATGTTCAAGTTCTTGTCTTTTATCTTTACATGAAAGAGATGATGTGTTTACCCTTTTAAAATTAATGTGCATCCTTTTCTGAATATTTACATTTTGATCATTAGATTTAGCTTTAAAAAAAATTAAAGTTTTCAAGTAACTGTTAGTTTCTTTCTTCTCCACAAGGGATTGCGTTAGTCTGGCTGGCATTGGATTGGATACCATAGAACTTTCAGTAACATTTCCTTTTTTTAAAACATTAGACTTATCACTTAGCTTTTCTTCCTTGGCCGATTTATCTTTGCCCTCAATGATAGAAGCATTTACTGAATCCGATATCCATTCATCTTCCTTGCGACTATCTGAAGCTGCTCGTGGTTGCTCTGAATAGTTCATGAGTAATTCAAGAGCACTTCTGAGCTCTAAAGTTTCACAAAAAGTTTTCATCAGCGAAGCTTCAGACTTTTTCACTTTCAATTCACCTGTATACATAAAGTGTATCACGGCCTCAATGACTGACGGTATAACATTCATAACATATACAATATATTTGTTATTCATACTTGGCTGTTGTATTTTCAATAATGATGGTGCAGTGGCCATTACTATTATTCTATGGAGAGGAAATATCTTTACAGGAGTCACAAGGTGAACATCACAATATTTTTCCTCCTTTTGCATTGTATGAAATGCTTTCAACATCTGTGATGAATATGCCGAAGATTCCAAAAGTAATATGTCACAGTCCTGTATACAAGAAAGGAAAAACAACAAATGAGGTTTCACTATATACAAGAAAGGAAATTAGGGGCTAACTGTATTCAAAATTGTAATTTGGGGAGCTAAATCTTCAGGTTTTATGGTCAGAAATTTCGTTTTACGGCGACATAAAAGAGTGCTACTTTGCACCCATAGCAAGTGCTTTCAGCTGCGTAAAACTATAATGACGTAGGGTTTGCGACAGTATATCACAGAATATACTGTCACAAATTTTTGACGTTACCCAATCAGACGTCGCGTTATATTTGAAAGTGCGTTAGAATGAGGTTTCACTGTATACAAGAAAGGAACAAGAGCTTCGCAAGCGGCGCATAATACGCCCGTTTCAGTGTGTCATGAAGGAGTTACAAATGAACAAGATTGTTTATAGAAGGATGGACAGGCAGACAAAGAGGGGAAACAACTCTGTAATTAATGACTGCAATGTTATTAAAACATCTAACACATCAAATACTATCAGTATACCAAAAATCAGCTTCCGGGATGAAGCAGCTCAGAAGTTGAGAAATGCCAGTCAAACAATGGAGATAATTCATAAACTAAGTACACAAGAATACCATTCTTGGTCATAATACATTCCCTTGACAATATACACATCACCATAAAGTTTTGTTAAAATATTTCCAATGGTTAGGTAGTTACAGAGTAAAACGGAAATTGCTGCAAGGGCAGATAATCCAGAAGTAAGTAAGCCAGAGTTGTGGTACATGCTCATGATATATTGCCCCATTATTACACACATTCCTACAAAGTTTCATTGAAATATTTCAAAGGGTTTAGGAGTTATGGAGTGAATAGGGGAATGGGGCTAGCTTCAAAAAATAATCAAAGGGAGGTTACTCAAAATTAAGGAGGGGGGAACAACCATTTTTGTATGTGACATACCGTCTTGTAATAATGCACACTGCTATACAGTTTCATCAAGATATTCCAAATAGTTACTAAGTTATTGAATGCACAAGATTAGTATTCATGAAAATAGCCTACAAAATTTAATCAAAGGAATGCAACTCCAAAACCAAAAAAGGGAGAGCAACCATTTTCATATGCGGCACATCGTTAGACCCTCATACACATTGCTATGAAGTTTCATCAAGATATCCCACACGGTTATCTTGTTATGGTGCGCACAAGACTAGTAGGGTAAAAAATTATCAAAGGGGCATAACTTGGAAACTAAGAAAGGGGGAGCAACCATTACTGTATGCGACACTTTGCCCCAACCTAATATATATGTCTACAAAATTTCATGATATCTCAAACAATTACTGAGATATGGTGCGCACAAGAATGTTGACAGATGGATGGACAGACTGACGGACGGACAGCGCCATGCCATAATATGTCCGTTTTTTCAAAACGGGCGTATAAAAACAACATATGAGGTTTCAGACAACATGGAGTGTCTAATGATAATCTGAGGTAAATTTCCATAGGTAGTTGTTAATGCATTGTGCAGCTCATTAGAATTGTCTTGGCAAAGCCATTTAAACAACATGACACAATATACATTTTCATAATTATGCAACAAAATGAAAACTGAAATAGATCTTTGGAGGACACTATGCCTCCAACCATATGCCTGACCCTAGAAGGGAATGATCGGTACTAAAAACTATTAACAGACATTGTTTAAAAGCTAATCAGTCAATTAACTTATCATCTCCAATCAGCAGACCAAGTTTCAAGTCTCTTATTTTGCTGACAAGTTTAAACTGCTGAAATTTTAAAAGGGCCATAACTACAGAAGAAATATGCGGAATTCATTCAAAAATTAATCAGTTCATTTGCTCATCATCTCAAATCAGCTGACTAAGTTTCAAGCCCCCAGCTCAAACACTTTCGAGATACCTTGCTGACAAGTTTAAAACAAGAGCATGTGAGCAGGGGCTCACGTATACCCCCGGCCAGCGCCATCGCCTTATATAAACAACAATACAAAATTTTAAAGCAAATGTTAAATAACAGACAGATGAATGGACAATCATTTACAAATACAGTGAAAGGCCTATAGACAAATACACAATGGTTCCATTAAAATATGCAAATAATGTAATCAAAAGAAAATACAAATTTAACACAAAACTTCAACACAAGTTTACATAAACTTCTATGTCAGTGACACTGACCTAAAGTCAGCAACAGCATCCAGATGATGCCAACTAGTCAGTTTTAATATATAACTAAACCTAGTTACATGGCAATCTGGGAAATCTTTGACATAAATTTTCCTATTTATTCCATTGGAGATCAAGATGGAAAAACAGAAAAAATGCAAAAGAAGGCAAAAAAAAAAATCTTAGCGTTTTGATTTTCTTTCCAACAATAAACTTGGCCATTCTCAAGATGTATACAAAATTTGAAGACTGTGGCTCTCTTAGGAACAGAGAAAACTGTGACAAAAATAAATTGGAGAGAAAGAAAAATGGACAAACAAAGGGAATGATATGCAGAAGGAAGCTGATACTCTCTTACATGATACAACCAGTCATTTCCAACATTTGCACCCAATTTCAAAATCCTAGCAGTTGTGGTTCCTGAAAAATCTTGGACAAGAAAAAAAAAGTTAATTTTATAGGAGAGAATGAAAAACTGAACAAACAAAGGGAATGATAAGCAAGAGAAGGGTAATTGTCTCTTACACTGTACAACTAGTCATATCCAACGTTTGTACCAAATTTCAAAATCCTAGCTGTTGTGGTTCTGAGAAATCTGTGACAAATTTATTTGGAGAGAAAGAAAAAATGGACAAACAAAGGGAATGATAAGCAAGAGAAGGCTGATTGTCTCTTACACGGTACAACTAATCATTTCCAATGTTTGTACCAAATTTCAAAATCCTAGCTATTGTGGTTCCTGAGAAATCTGTGACAGAAATTTTAATGGAGAGAAAGAAAAAAATGGACAAACAAAGGGAATGATAAGCAGGAGAAGGCTGATTGTCTCTTACACTGTACAACTAGTCATACCCAACGTTTGTACCAAATTTCAAGATCCTCGCTATTGTGGTTCCTGAGAAATCTGTGACAGAAATTTTATTGGAGAAAAAGAAAAAATGGACAAACAAAGGGAATGATATGCAGAAGGAAGCTGATACTCTCTTACATGATACAACCAGTCATTTCCAATGTTTGTACCAAATTTCAAGATCCTAGCTATCATGGTTCCTGAGAAATCTGTGACAGAAATTTTATTGGAGAGAAAGAAAAAATGAACAAACAAAGGGAATGATAAGCAGGAGAAGGCTGATTGTCTCTGACACGGTACAACTAGTCATACCCAACGTTAGTACCCAATTTCAAGATCCTAGCTATCATGGTTCCTGAGAAATCTGTGACAGAAATTTTAATGGAGAAAAAGAAAAAATGGACAAACTAAGGGAATGATAAGCAGAAGAAGGCTGATTGTCTCTTACAAGGTACAACTAGTCATACCCAACGTTTGTACCAAATTTCAAGATCCTAGCTATTGTGGTTCCTGAGAAATCTGTGACAGAAATTTTATTGGAGAAAAAGAAAAAATGGACAAACAAAGGGAATGATAAGAGGAGAAGGCTGATTGTCTCTTACAGGGTACAACTAGTCATACCCAATGTTTAAACCAAATTTCAAGATCCTAGCTATCATGGTTCCTGAGAAATCTGTGACAGAAATTTTAATGGAGAGAAAGAAAAAATGGACAAAGGGAATGATAAGCAGGAGAAGGTTGATTGTCTCTTACACGGTACAACTAGTCATACCCAATGTTTGCACCAAATTTCAAGACCCTAGCTATCATGGTTCCTGAGAAATCTGTGACAGAAATTTTATTGGAGAGAAAGAAAAAATGAACAAACAAAGGGAATGATAAGCAGGAGAAGGCTGATTGTCTCTTACACGGTACAACTAGTCATACCCAACGTTTGTACCAAATTTCAAGACCCTAGCTATCATGGTTCCTGAGAAATCTGTGACAGAAATTTTATTGGGGAGAAAGAAAAAATGAACAAACAAAGGGAATGATAAGCAGGAGAAGGCTGATTGTCTCTTACACGGTAGAAATTTTAATGGAGAGAAAGAAAAAATGGACAAACAAAGGGAATGATAAGCAGGAGAAGGCTGATTGTCTCTTACACTGTACAACTAGTCATACCCAACGTTTGTACCAAATTTCAAGATCCTAGCTATTGTGGTTCCTGAGAAAACTTTGACAGAAAAAATGTTAACATACACACACACAAACATATTAACGGAAAAACCAAAAACTATATACCCCCTATATACTTCGTATACCGGGGGTATAATGACAAAATTTTCAAAGGACCATTACTGATAGAATTTGTGCAAAAGTTGATCAATTCATCAACTTTTCATCTCCAACCAGTTTACTAAGTTTCAAGTCCCTAGCTCAAATAATTTTCGAGATACATGTAGCTTGCTGACAATTTAAAATGCCGAAATTTTCAAAGGGCCATAACTCCGAAAAAAATGGATTGAATGTGTTCAAAACATAACCAGTTCATCTATTCATTATCTCAAATCAGTTAGCTAAGTTTCAAGTTCCTAACTCAAATTCTTTTTGAAATATCTTGCTGAATATTTAAAATGTAGAAATTTTAAAAGGACAATAACTCCGAAAAAATGGACGGAATGCTTTCATAAGTTAATCAGTTCATCTACACATCATCTAAAATAAGCTGAGAAGATTTCAAGTCCCTAGCTAAAATACTTTTCGAGATAACCTGCTGATAAAATTTCATTAGTGTTTTCCCAAAGGGACATAACTCCACAAAGGGAGACAACTCTGACAAAAAAAAATACAGTCAGCTACTTTTAATGATGAATCCATGTATGAAATTTCAAAACTCTAGCATGCATGGTTCCTAAGACATGGTATGTGTGACACACACATGCATGCACGCACGGATGGACAGACAACCCAGAAGCAATATGCCCCCTCCACTTCTTTGAAGTTGGGGGCATGAAAATTATCACAGATTATCAAACCCTTAAGAGCCTTGTCAGAAAAATAGCAATGTCCCCTTATTACATGACTTTAATCAACTGCCAATCTTAATGGTAAACAACCCTGGTCAGATACTATCAACTGAGTATCAAATAAACCATTCCAAAACCACGCCTACTTTAAACATATATCCTTCCAGTCACTGTAAGGTAAAATCTTGGACTTATTGTCAAAACATTAACCACCTACGATTTTGTTTGTAGGGCTATGTCACATGCTAAGTTGTTGCCGCATTGGCCAGTAGTCACACACCAGGGCTCGGGAAATATTGAAAAATGAATCGGTCCAGCCGATGACGTCATCACCTAACTAATTTCCATTGGAAAAAAAATTGATAACTGTCACGAAAACTAATGACAACAAGCGAAGTCCTATGAATTAATCCCGATTTCCGTACAATGGTCGTACATTGTTGTGTTTGGTGGAGTTCTTGGTTTCAAAGATTTTAAGACGCTTAGCTACGCATGTAAAAGCAAATACAAGACTAGAACGTGTTCGTAGGCAAAGCGGACGTGACAGAAGACATCAGACTTGATTGACAGGTGGACAGGGGAGACAACCTGTTCAAGCCCATTGCATTAAAATTGACGGTCATTCCCGTTTGATTGTGAACAATACCACTTGTGAATACGTAAGTCCTGAGCATTAACTCGCCCAAGTTATGATGGTTGTACTGTTTAACGTACCCAAATTGCATAATTCCCCTCCACTGCCGCCGAATGGACCGCGTCGGAAATGGTGACTTACGGAACGTGTGAAGAGCGTATATTGACTAGCCTCCACCGAAGTATTCGGTTGTCGCTAGGTCGCCGTTCATTATTATTCATGTTTGATGCGAACAAGAAAGACCGGTCTGACTGCTTAGTTGCGCTGGCTGATACGATTGTTAGTCATCTGTGTGTGTACTTAGGGACCTTCAGCCGTCATACAGTTAGAATGACACTGCGTACGTTATACTCACAGCGGCGTCTTTTATCTTTACATCAAAGACAAAACGTGCTTGACCCATAAACGAGCGGGTAATTGCATATCAACGCTACCGTTAGTATTATACCCAATATAATAATCGCGTAGACCCTGATCAAAATGCGCTGATTTTGATAAGTTGTTTTGCAGACTGTCGTAAGAGTGCGCGTCATTATGACACTTGTTATTGACAGGTAGGCGGTCCGACATGTGGTTCAGTGCTCCATACGGACAATCTCGATTGGCCCGTAGGCGGTCTTTTCGTCTGGCTAACACCTGCGTTAATCCGATTAGTTATGACACGTGCTAGAATTGTAAAGACAGTGGCGATATTTCATACGTCGGGACAAGATCAAACGGCCGTGTGTAACAATTATCGGACGAATCGGAGAAAATTTCCTAAGTATTGGGCCGGTATGGGACCGATTTTTTGGGGCTTTGGGCTGTTTCCAATCGGTCCCAATTTCTGAATTTTGGTCTGGGACCGAAAGAAATTCGGTTTTCCCGAGCCCTGTCACACACTAAAAAGAAGACTTGAGCCGCGACACGAGAAAACCAACAATGTGGTTGTGCGCCCAGCACAGACTCAGATCAGCCTGGGAATCCACCCAGTCCACCCAGACTTTTTTTTATGTGCTCAAAGAGTAGGTAAGGGTCAAAGCTACCTCCATGCGGACAGCGAAGACTTTGATCAGACTGGGTGGATGCCCAGACTGATCTGAGGCTGCGCTGGGCGCACAACAACTTTGTTGGTTTTGTCGTGTCGCGGTCCACTTTTGAGTGACATTCTGAGTGTGGCTAGGAAAGGTGACTTGGCAGTACGGTATAACCAATGCCACATCCATTTTCAGTTGTAATTTGTACACCAAGGCTAAGCATAAACAAGTCGCCCAAGGGCAACGATCCCTCACCTGTCAGTATATGCTCAATTTATATAAAATTGGTAGTATACAGTCCCAGTTGCTAGATACCAAGTTTCAAGGCAATTGGCCCAGTGGTTCTGGAGAAGAAGATTTTTCAAGGTTTTTGCCATTATATGGTGGCCATCTTGGTCATGTGAGTGGCCCGAATATATAAACTTTGTTTCCCGCTTTGCCTGAAGGCTGCATTTGAAATTAAATTGAAATCTGCCCAGTAGTTTCAGAGGAGAAGTCCTTTAAAAATGTTGACACATTACAGACAGACAAACGACCTTTAGCCAAGATAACTAGATCAATATATGGGCATGGTTGCCATCTTGGTCATGTGACCCAGACCCCGGGTATAAACTTTCGTTCTCCCATCCCACTGAGACTCCATATGAAATTTGGCTTCAATTGGCCCAGTGGTTTCAGAGGAGATGTTTGAAAATCTTGACGACAGATTGTCCCACGGAATGACCTTGACCTTTAGTGACATAATATCTTCATCTGGTCATTTAGTCGACCATGTATACCAAGTATTGTACTTAATACTTAAATAGTTTCTGAGAAATCCACTGTTTAAGCGTTTTCCCATATAAAAGCCTAACATACCAAAGTTGACCATGCCGTAAATTAAGTCAAGGTAAACGCAAGGTCATGATTTGTATAAATTAAGATAAGCCCGCATGCCCAATGCTACATACCAAGTTTCAAGGTCATAGGCCTTTTGGTTCTGGAGAAGAAGATTTTTGAAGGGTTTTTACCATATATGGGCATGGCGGCCATCTTGGTCATGTGACCCAGACCCCGGGTATAAACTTTCGTTCCTCCATCCCACTGAGACTCCATATGAAATTTGGCTTCAATCGGCTCGGTGGTTTCAGAGGAGAAGATGTTTGAAAATCTTGACGACTGATGGTCCGACGGAATGACCTTGACTTTTAGTGACATAATATCTTCATCTGGTCATTTAGTCGACCATGTATACCAAGTATTGTACCTTAGACTTAAATAGTTTCTGAGAAATCCACTGTTTAAGCGTTTTCCAATATAAAAGCCTAACGTACCAAAGTTGACCATGCCGTAAATTAAGTCAAGGTCAACGCAAGGTCATGATTTGTATAAACTATGATAGGCCCGCATGCCCAATGCTACATACCAAGTTTCAAGGTCATAGGCCTTTTGGTTCTGGAGAAGAAGATTTTTGAAGGGTTTTTACCATATATGGGCATGGCGGCCATCTTGGTCATGTGACCCAGACCCCAGGTATATACTTTTGTTCCTCCATCCCACTGAGACTCCATATGAAATTTGGCTTCAATCGGCCTAGTGGTTTCAGAGGAGAAGATGTTTGAAAATCTTGACGACGGATGGTCCGACGGAATGACCTTGACCTTTAGTGACATAATATCTTCATCTGGTCATTTAGTCGACCATGTATACCAAGTATTGTACCTAATACTTAAACAGTTTCTGAGAAATCCACTGTTTAAGCATTTTCCCATATAAAAGCCTAACGTACCAAAGTTGACCATGCCTTAAATTAGGTCAAGGTCAACGCAAGGTCATGCTTTGTATAAACTATGATGGGCCCGCATGCCCGATTATACACACCAAGTTTCAAGGTCATACGCCTTTTGGTTCTGGAGAAGAAGATTTTTGAAGGGTTTTTACCATATATGGGCGTGGCGGCCATCTTGGTCATGTGACCCAGACCCCGGGTATAAACTTTCGTTCTCCCAACCCACTGAGACTCCATATGAAATTTGGCTTCAATCGGCTCAGTGGTTTCAGAGGAGAAGATGTTTGAAAATCTTGACGACGGATGGTCCCACGGAAAGACCTTGACCTTTAGTGACATAATATCTTCATCTGGTCATTTAGTCGACCATGTATACCAGGAATTGTACCTAAGACTTAAATAGTTTCTGAGAAATCCACCGTTTAAGCCTTTTCCAATATAAAAGCCTAACGTACCAAAGTTGACCATGTCATAAATTAGGTCAAGGTCATCACAAGGTCATGATTTATATAAATTACGATGGGCCCGCATGCCCAATGCTACATACCAAGTTTCAAGGTTAAAGGCCTTTTGGTTCTGGAGAAGAAGATTTTTGAAGGGTTTTTACCATATATGGGCGTGGCAGCCATCTTGGTCATGTGACCTGGACCAATTATATAAACTTTCGTTCCCCCATCCTGTTAAGGCTCCATATGAAATTTGGCTTCAATCGGCCCAGTGGTTTCTGAGGAGAAGATGTTTAAAAGTGTGAACGCCGACGCCGACGCCGACGGACGACGGACCATGGCTATACTATAAGCTCACCTTGACAGGTGAGCTAAAAATATTTTGTTTGCAGTTGTCGACCAAGGATAACTTGTAAGGGTAGGCAGGGCGGCTTTTTTTTTATTCCTGCAAAACATAAAAACAGCCCAAATACTACATATCATGTTAAAGTATTAGATTAATAACCCGACTACCAATCCAGGGGTTGCAAGATCAATCCCCCGCTTCTCCGGTCTTTCGGATGAGACTTTAAACCGAGGTCCTGTCTCCATATGACCTCGTTGTTGGTGGGACGTTAAACCCGAGTTCACTCACTCACTAATAATAACCCATAAAACATACGATGATAACCGCATCCTACAAGATGAACAAACCTAATTTACCCACTAATGGAACACCCATGATGTGCTAGAGGGAAGGCAAAGTACCATATTTACCTAATAAATGCCCCTGCTCTAAAAACGCAGGGGACATTTATTAGAGCAGGGGCATTTAGTACGATTGATTCGGTATTTTCAGAGCCATTATATCTGATCATGCTAAATTTACCGTATTCGACCCTTTTAGCACACTATGCGCTTAACATTTTCAAAATGGCATTAAATACTTGCAGTAGGCTTTCTTCCTAATAAGCGCACATTTCAATGAGTTATTGAATATAGAAAGAAACAGAGTTTAAGGTTTCTTCAACATCAGAGAAAAGCTGCTTATAGTCATGTAGGATGGAAAAGATTTGTAAGTGAAAACTTGAAGATTTTATAGTGTTTTTAGCACTTGCAAACAAGCAATCAAAGAGATAAATCAGTAAAAATATGTGCGCTAATAATCATATGCCTCAGAAATTCCCATGATGTGCGCTTGTTGAGGGGTATCCTAATAAACACCCCTGCTCTAATAAATGTCCTCTGCCTTTTTAGAGCAGGGGCATTTAATAGGTTTAATGCCATACTTTGTCAGAATATTGAACAACATGGCCCAGAGCTCTAGATAAAAAGGGTATTTGATGACAACTGAGGGATAATTTTTTTATTTCTCATTGAAACCGTATGTTGTGACCCTTCATCTGAACCGTTTAATCGAGACGGTTCAGATGAGGGGTCGAGACAGTTCAGATGAGGGGTCACAACATATGTATTCATGCATGATTAATAAAAATTATTCCTAATTATCACCAAAAACTCCCTCTTATCTAGAGCTCTGACATGCTTACCGAATCAAATGGCTGATACAGCTCCATGTGGTTTTCCCTGTCTGTCAGACTCATCATGTTGTTGTTTCTATAATCACTATCTAATTAAAAACAAATAAAAAAAATGTTAGTCACTTGCAGTGAACAAAAATAAACTGAATTTTCTGTCTTCTATTATAACATATCTGTAAACATGCTGTGACTGTACATGTTACAACTAGACATGTGTCCTTAAGTACACAAATGCCCCGCGGCGGGGGCTTTTGTATTTGCCTATGTGGTCGGACTGACAGTCAAACACTATACCAAAATGGTAGCTATGTGACTTTTTGCGGGTAATTCGGTTTGTAAGTAAGCTTTAAGGCAAAGTCAAAGGACCCCTAAATATAGGTTTCACTGACCTACATATGCTTTGAGGTCATGCTGCCTATAAAGATTATAACTCTCAAACCATAAGTCGTAGAAAAAATGGATTTTTTTGTTCCCTAGTAAGTGATTTTCAACAAAGACTCCAAAAATAATGAGAACTTGATAATGTGTTTCTACAACACTATGCCCCCAACCATATTCCAAACCCTTAAGGGACAGATCACTGAAGGGCATGGTCTGTACTAAAAAAATGAAGAAATTTGTTCAAATGTTCAAATGTTAATCAGTTAATTATCCATCAATTCGAATCAGTTGACCAGATTTCAAGTCCCTAGCTCCAACACTTTTTGAGAAATCTTGCTACCAGTTTTTATACATATAAAAATCTGAAATTTTCAAAGGGCTATAACTCTGATAACAGGAACTGCCACAGGTCAATAAAGCCGGAGCTTGACTTTAACAAGCTCAAGTTTAATATGGGCAATACCGGCCCAGTGAAATGACATCAACTGCAGTGTCAGAAAAAACAGTTCTCCTAAGAAAAAGTCAAACCTCTAGAACATATTGCACAAAACCCACTTTTTAGAATGACAACGAATGGATAAAGTTTGTGAGGGTGTGATGGCTTGATGCAAGTCTCAGATACTAAAAGAAATATACAGTTATGCATGACCTGCTCTCAATTGTGGCAGAAATACAGAGTCAGACCATGAAAGATTTTTGATCGAGCAAAATTTGATGTTTTTAGCTGATTGTAAGTAGGACTGACCAGAATTGTGATGGCATTGCACTTCAACAAGCAGAATCTTGGAAGAGTTGTACAGCAGAAAGAAATAAAATCATCATGTACTTGATAACCTATCAATTAACTATAGCATAATACTGGACTTAACAGAATAAAATGTCAAACTCCCTAAAAATCAGTTATTTTAACCCCTGCTTCAGCTTTAATTCATGCCAGATTCCAGAACGGTTTCATTTACAATCATTATATGTGTGTTTCTAAAGTTAAACCTAACTTCAAAGGAAGATGTACCTAAATTTTCAATTTTTCTTTACATATCGCTCATATACAAGCACCTCTTTACCAAAAAGACGTCAAAAAAAAAATCACAAGCGGTAGAGGTGTGTGGTAAAACCGGTATACCGGTTTACCGCGGTTTTTCTTTGTGGTATACCACACTGTGGTACTCTTTCCCGAACCGGTTTTCTGTGGTACTCTATTTTTAGTAACAATAAGTGATGGCAGTGAGTTTAAATCCTTACATGAATGATATCCTATCCTGGTTTAATAACAATCACTGCCAACTGTTTCATAATAAAGCTACAGATCTTGGACTACCCTCCCTTGAAGGCAATAGCCACAACACACAATCAAAAACATACATGGGCCTAGACCTTGAAAAATTTTTTTAAGTCCTTGGCACATGTGAGCCACGGACAACATGTTGTAAAGTAAATATCTGATAAATAGGTTACTTCTCTTCTTTTAGTTAGATTTCATATTCACATACTTTCTTTTCTCCTTCCGCTGATTCAAGAAGGGCAGTTGTCAGTTACTGGCTGAAGTACGTGCACTTGGTACTGGTTAACCGCTTAGGAGGTCTAAGCCTGCCCAGGAACAGTGTAGTTAGGTTAACTGACTGTCCCGACATGACCTTAGCTGTTTACCGTGGACGTAAAGCAACAAAGGAACAAACAAAAAAAGATGGCGGGTGATTTAACTGCTCGAACTTGCACTCACGAATAGCCGCTTGTGCAACTCTGGACTTGTGCTCTGAACTCAATATTCTGTCTTTCCATCTTTGGGTATAGGTTTTCGAACAAAAAGTAAGAGCAAAAAAATGTATGTGTTGACTGAACGGCTGTTATCATTCAACTGACAAAGGTTTACACTGCACAAAATTGAAAAAAGAAATCTTGAATTGTACAGAGAAATACCGAGTTCTACGAACTTACTGAACTCCCCTCTCACAATGAGCCACAGTTCCCAAATTCAACTTGGTTACTATACTCTTACTTTTTTCTGTTCGACTGATGTAAAACTATGCCAAAATGCTTGGTATAATTAAGTTTGTATTCTGCAGATTACAACTGCCATTTTTAGCTTGCCTGTACCAAATTTCAGGGAGCTATTATTGTCACTCTGACGTCTACATCACCTTGGGTGTTGGCGTCACACTTTAAAGTTTTACTTCAAAGATTTTTTATGTGATGGGCAAGACACTGCAGGCGAGCTATCCTGTACGCGGACAGGTCTTGTTTGCAGTTCTAGTGACAACTAGCCGCGTAACAAATGATAAAAATTCAAGCATGTTCGTCAGGCCATGTAGTGTCATGGTATGCCATGGTAAAAACGCAGTTCTCATCTAAAAACAGTGGTATACCGCGGTACTTTATTTTTGGCGGTACCCAACTCTAACATGTGGTACCCGGCATAAACATGACATCATATACTGCTCTGGTAACACGTTAAAATTTCAATTTCAAACATGGATTTCAAGCTCAAAAGATACTGTTTGATGTTACATGGAGGATTCTTATCTCCATGCAATCAACTAATCTACAAAGGTGTTTCCATTATTTAATGATCATTTAGGGATACAAAACGTTAAATTGGTGTAAAAGGAAAGTCTCTCACAACTCACTACAATGGCATTTTTGCCATTTTTCGTAGTTGTTACTCAAATTCAAATTGAAGTTGCCAACTTTACGATGATTAATCATCTTAATTTTAAGAACACTTACCAAGCAGTGTATAAACCAGTCCACAAATTTTCGGTTCCTGCAGAGACTGTCCGTCATATTTGGCTTCTGTCGAGACAGTCCGCAATCTCTTGCTTCCTGCTGAGACTTCTGTACATGATAAATGGCTTCCTGCAGAGACTGTCCGAGTGATTCTGCTTCCTGCCGAGGCTCTCAGATACCGACAGTCTCAACAGGAAGACATATGTTAAAGATGGCAGTCCCTGCAGGAAGCAAGAGATCGCAGACAGTCTCGGCAGAAGCCAAATATGACGGACAGTCTCTGCAGGAAACGAAAATTGGCAGACTGGTTTATAACCTGTGCTTACCCTGAGGCTTCAGATGATGAGCAGAGACTTTTATACGTTTCTGTCCGATTTCTACATCAATAGTTCTGTGGAATCT
Organism: Ctena decussata; assembly: GCA_963989385.1. Classification (NCBI taxonomy): domain Eukaryota; kingdom Metazoa; phylum Mollusca; class Bivalvia; order Lucinida; family Lucinidae; genus Ctena; species Ctena decussata. The sequence continues at coordinate 64,938,333 of OZ022506.1, read as the reverse complement.
GTCCACTAGGAGGACATGGCCTTCTCTGTCATGCTCTCCCTGAACTAAATTTACCAAGTCCCCTTCATTGAATTTCTCAGTTGTTTAAGCTGGTTAGATTGACTGATTGAGCACTGTCATGTTTAAATCCATGCCCATGTCCTGCAAAAGAAGAATATCACAAAGATTCAACCGAAAATAAACCCTTTATTGTGTACCTAAGGTGTCTCTAAGATTTAACCTGATGACCCAGTTTTTAACTCCACATGATCCAGTTTCAACCCTGGTCTAGATTTCTTGGATACAAACATTCTGACAAAATTTCATGAATATTGGATCAATACTGTGCCCTCTGTTTTTCTAAGGTTTGACCTGGTGACCTAGTTTTGACCCAACATGACCCAGTTACACCCTTAGTCTAGATTTGTTGGAGATAAACATTTTTACAAAGTTTCATGAAGATTGGAATAAATCTGTGCCCTCTAGAGTGTTCACATGTTTTTTCTAAGATCTGACCTAGTGACCTAGTTTTTGACCTGACATGGCCCAGCTTCAAATCTGGTCTAGATTTTATGAAGACAAACATTTCGACAAAGCTTCATGAATATTGGATCATAACTGTGCCATCTAGAGTGTACAAAACGCTTTTCTAAGATTTGTCCTAGTGACCTAGTTTTTGACTCCACATGACTCCGTTTCAAACTTGGCCTAGATTTTATAAGGATAAACATTCTGACAAAGTTTTATGAAGACTGATTAGACTGGGCAGATGCCCAGATTAGACTGGGCGGATGCCCAGGCTGATCTGAGTCTGCGCTGTGCACACAACCACATTGTTGGTTTTGTAGTGTCGCGGCTCATTTGTGTGAAATTATTCTGAAATTGGCTTACTGGTCTAGGAAGAGATGTCGTTTGATGAAATTGTTGGCGACGGATGGACAGACAGACAGACGACAAAAAAATACTGATCACAATAGCTCAGTACCTTGACAGGGTTGATAACAGACCAGGATTTTCAATCCTGAAAGTCTGTCAATTGAATCCTGAATTAAGCCAAAAATTTCTTAAATTTGTCACTTATTATTAGCTAAAAAAAAATATATATCAAACGAAATCAGTTAGTTTTGTTTTTTAATGCAAAACTTCTTATTTAAATACGTTAAAACCAAATTTCAACAATGATGGATGTGAGCTTATATGAATCATGTGTGAGTGCTAAATCCTGAAATCAGGATTAACCCTGAACTTTATCACCCCTGCCTTGAGCACTTCGTGCTCAGGTGAGCTAAACAGCTACATCTACATATAGTGCATGGCCAATATTGGCATTGTCGCACTGTGAACAACCTTAAAACATTTGTGTTGGGAGGTTCTTATGTACAGTTAAAATCAAATAAAAACATGTTGTTCACAATCAAGGTCTTTGGATACCTGCACTGACAAGGAGCTTTAAGTCATCCAAAGTCAGTGCTGATATGACAATGGCAGGCAGACCATTCCAGAGACAGACTGTTGATGGAAAGAAGGATCCTTTGTATGTGTTGATAAAAAAAAGAAAAATTGATGGATAGTTTCAAAGGAGTCAACTTGTCAAGCCAAAAACATCAGATTCCCCAGGTCCTGGCAAGGGAGTTATTGACATCTAGGTCGGATTTTTCATGTCCAGAAATGTTGAATCTGGCTTCCTGAGATCCCTGTCATTTGTCTGAGTCTGACAACTGGTGTTCATTGTCCAGCATAAAAACCCTTGCAGTGTAGTCTCTGATGTACTGGCATTTGAACCACAGACACTTGGGGTCAGTAGGTGCATTTGGTCGAAAATTGATCTACTGCAGCTTTTTTTTGGAAGGCACACGGAGTTGCATATCTTGTGTTTTTTTAAGCCAAGGGAGCAAATATCAATAATTGCAAACGTTTTCTATACATGACCAAACCATTTATCTCAGTTAAGGTGCAGGTATACTAAAATGTAAATAAGTGAGAAAAAAGTGTAGGAGATCAATTTTCGACCAAATGCACCTACTGACCTCAAGTGTCTGTGATTTGAACAGGGCCAAGATAATCTACACAAAAAAGTAAACACAGTCACAAACAAATAAAACGCCAGGCTGGGTAAGAAATGACCCGAGTACGAAACGTCCAGGGTACGAATCGTCCTGCACCCACACAGATGATTGCATTTTATTCTCCGATTTCTTGCATTCCATAGAAAAGAAAACTGCGCAATGGGACTGCCTACAACCTTTAGGCCTATGACAAATGATTTCTGTTTTACCAGCTGATAAACAATCCGTTAAATTGGCATTATCCTGATTCGTTCCCAGGTAGGATAAGCAATAAAGCTATTGACACGGTGGCCGGGTGAATAAGTTCACCCGCCTAGCGGGTAGGCCTACACCCTAGCTATCTCTCGTTACTGATCATGCGACGATCAATTTCTGATCATTACATCAGGTGTGGTTGGTGGCTAAATTTAGAATTTACCTTAAGGGAAAAACAAACTATTTACAAGAAGCAGATCAGAGGTATGCTAAAACACATGCCTCTGGACCGATAATCTAAATAAGGGCCTTAAACTCCTCCGCGGTTTTGGCAGAAACCGCCGAAGAGGGAAGACTATTTCACACAGGAATAGTCCTGGGGAAAAACGAATTTTCAGGGCATCACTATACGCAAGGTATCTGGTGTATTGTGAGTCATGGGATGCCCTAGTCCTCGACTTTTTGCAAATCCAAACCTTATCCCAGTCTCCTCTGGCGTCCCGCAGGGCTCAGTTCTCGGACCAATTCTCTTCCTTGCATACATCAATGACCTACCAGAGCAGGTCAAATCAAGAGTAAGGCTCTTTGCAGATGATACTGCAACGTACCTTGCTCTTAGCTCATCGTCCGAAGGCAAGGTCCTCCAAAAGGACCTACTCAGCCTAGAACAATGGGAAAAGATGTGGGATATGAACTTTAACCCCTCTAAATGTCAGGTCCTTCATGTCACTCGTCTTAAAAACCCCATTCAGACTAAATACTTCTTACATGATATTGAGCTGGATAGTGTTTCATCTGCAAAATATCTAGGGGTCACCATCTCGGATGACCTAACTTGGAGTACCCATATTGATAATGTAACCAAGAGCGCTAACCAGACTCTTGGATTTCTGAAAAGAAACATTCGGGTCCATAATAAGGACCTGAAATCAGTAGCCTACAAAACACTAGTAAGGCCCCAGTTGGAGTACGCTTCAACAGTATGGTCCCCCCACACTGCCACTGATATACATAAAGTGGAAGCGGTCCAAAGAAGGGCTGCCAGGTGGGCAACAAGAGATTATAACTACACATCCAGCGTCACTGCTATGTTGAAGGACCTAAACTGGCGCCCCCTAGACCAACGACGTATAGATTGCCGTCTTATAATGATGTACAAGGTCACATATGACCTTGTTGCCATTCCTGCATCTGAGTACCTTGTTCGCAACACTAGACAGTCAAGACATATTCATCCACTTTCATATCGACAAATCCCAACTTATAAAGACTACTACAGGTTCACATTCTTCCCTAGGACTATCATCCATTGGAATGCCCTCCCACCCTACATACCGGTCCTTCCTACCTTGGTGCAGTTCAGCAGTGCTGTCTGCCAGGTAATCCATGTCTCTCCCTAAACACCAATTTCTGTTTTTATCTTTTAACTATACTAACACTCTTTATCGCACTGTACAAACTCATTTCACACACTTTCCTATACATTTGTTCCAGCTAACCCCCTTCAGCACTTGGTTCGCCGGAACCCGTCTGTTGTCCCCCTCGGGGGTTAAGACGTAACGGAAGATAGATAGATAGACTTTAGTGCTGGGGTCAAGTACTTTTCCTTCTCAAGGGACACTGTACCAGAATGAAGGTTAAGGAGGACTGCTCCCGGCGGGCCTCCAGGGATGGCCACTCAAGCTCGTCCAGCATATCGCCGACACTACTTGTGTTCCGCCATCGTCTGCAGGTCCACCTGGCAGCTGCTCTCTGCACCTTCTCGACCTGCTGAATCTGAGTTTTATGATAGGGATGCCAAATAGGTGCTGCATACTCTAGTTGAGGGCGAATCAATGTTTTGTATGCAGCTTCCTTAGTTTGCCGAGGTGCCAGTGCCAAATTGCGCCGAAGAAATCCCATTGTCTTAGTTGCCTTACTTGATATTTCTAAATATGTTGACCCCAATCAAAATTGTCTGTAATCGTAATACCGAGATACTTGGCGGACTGAACCTGTTCCAATCTTTGCTGATGGAGAGAGTAATTAAAGTGTATTTGCTTGCTATGGAGGTGCCGAGTCATCCTCATAGAATGACATTTGACAACATGAAATTTCATTTGCCAATCGGTCTCCCACTGTGCGAGGCTGTTCAGGTCATCTTGCCAGATCTGGCAATTCATGGGGCAGAAGATATTCCTGTACAAAACACAATCATCAGCAAAAGGACGAACAGATGACCTGATGTTGTCTGGAAGATCGTTAATGAAAATAAGAAACAAGACCGGTCCTAAGACCGATCCTTAAGGGACACCAGATAGAACCGGGACAGGATCTGAGGCTTGGCCATCTAAAACCACTTTTTGAGAGAGCTCAGAGAGCCATGAAGCGATCCACTTATGAGTAGATCCTCTAATCCCGTAATAATCTAATTATACAAAGCCTCCTGTGTGGTACCTTAAAATTGTCAAAGGCCTTTGCGAAATCCATAATAATTACATCAGTCTGCTTGTGACCGCGATTTAGGGCACCATCCAGGTTGCTTGCTAAATCGTGGTAGAACTGAACAAGTTGGGTTTTGCAAGACCTCTGACTTCGGAAACCATGCCGACAGTCAGCAAGAATGCTCTCAAAGGCTAAATGCTTGTTGATGTTACTTACTATTATATGCTCGAGGGTTTTGCAATAGATGCATGTAAGCGACACCGGTCGGTAATTAGCAGCATCAAATTTTTCTCCTTTCTTAATAACCGGAGCTACATTTGCTTGTCGCCAATCATCTGGTACAGCGCCCTGAGCAAGCGACTCATTGTAGATGAAGGTCAGGACAGGAGCAATTTCAGAACTACATTCCTTTAACACCCTAGCACTCAGGCCATCAGGCCCAGGTGCCTTATGTATGTTCAGGCTGTTCAACAATTTAGCGACCCCATTTGGGTCAACTGTAATCTCCCCCATGGGGGAGAATGGACTGATACCTTTGGAGGGGATTTTTAGAGTCAGATTCACATGTGAAAACTGACTGAAATTGTCTATTACTAATGTTAGCCTTATCAAATGTGTCAGTTTTCAAAATGCCATTTTCTCTAAGTGAAGTGATCCCAAACGCATCATTTTTGAGGCACTTGACAAATAACCAAAACTTGTTTACTTTTTCATTTTTCCTGGGGCAATCGGGATCAGGGTTATCGGTCTCAAAGAAGAAGAAATTGGAAATATGTTTCCAATATGCATCTCTGTGGACCTTCTGAACATGTGCTCTGAACCGTTTGTAGTGGTTCTTAATGTCAGGGCTGCTTGACTTGCGGGCACGATGATAGAGTTTATCTCGTTTTCTAACCAGTCGTTTGATCGAACTATCGATCCATGGTAAGCTATATTTAGTCTTGGTCATTTTTGTCGGGATAAACCTTTCGATAGCCGCGATAATCTCGGACTTAAAACTGACCCACCTGTCATTTACTGACACGTGACTATGGTCAGCCGAAAGGAACGAACCCCTAAAACTTGCTAAATGGCCACGAAGACCGTTCATATCAGCTCGTTTATAGAGGTAAATCTTACGCGGGGCTTGATGAATACGCTTAGCTTTGATATCGTACTCAACATAAACTATATCGTGATCGGCCTTGCCGATCGGAGGCATCCCCTTTACTCGATTGACAGGGGACGGGGAATTTGTGAACAGCAAATCTAGGGTCTTATCTTGGCGGGTGTGTATATTTACTACTTGAGTCAGGCAGTGCTCTTGGGCAATATCCAAAAGTTGACACAGTAATTGCCTTTTCGATACCCCCTGGGGTACCTGCATAGTGCTACACTCTATGTCACCACAATTGAAGTCTCTCCCAACCAGAACATGAGCATTTTTGTCTGACATAACTCAAGCCAATGATATATTAATAGCCTCAAGATAATCATTCTCAATCCGATTAGGGGGGGGGGGGGGGCGATAAAAAGAACCAAGGTACAATGTCCTACATCCAATAAGGTTCAGCTTACACCAGATAATTTCACATTCGGTGTCCAATTCCGGAGTTTCCGTACACAGCAGGTCCCTCTTAAAAGCAATAAAGACACCACCATGGGCATCACCAACTCTGTCTTCCCGGACAACATCAAAGGAATCTGGAAAAATTTCTGAGTTTTTTTTATATCAGGGGTTAACCAAGACCCAAGACTCATTCCCCAATATGATGTCTGTTTTTTTCGAGTCGATAATAGTGTGAATTTCAGCCTTTTTATTCTTAATAGACTGACAATTCATGATCAAGATTCTCAGGGGATGGTTAAGGACCGCTTTGTTTGTCCTCGACTTAGCTTCTTTGAGCTGCTGCACTATGGGCGAAGAAGCTGCACGGGGGGGTGGGGGGGGGGGCTATGTTGTCTGGTACCGGACTATCAGGTTCGGACAGGGATGATGAAGTCTCAAATCTGTTAGATACCTCTAAAGAAGCTGTAGTATCAAACAAAGATGTGGAAAAGTTTGGCATTCCACATCGAATGCATTCCCATGCAATGCTCTTACTCAAAGACTTGTTATAGATACCATACATAGCTGAAGACATACTCTGACAGTCAATATGGTACCAGACGTTACAAGTATCGCAACAAATCCTTCGGTCTTCCCAGCCAACGCTGACATCACATAGCCCACAAGGGAAATGTGAATTATCAATACGGGATTCTGGACCAGGGTTTGTTTCGGTATCCCATAAGTTACTAATCAAAAGAACAAAGATATACAGATGAACAAGTTTACCTGAACTATATTCTTTAAACCTAAAACTTTCCCTTAAGACTGAAGCACTGCAAAGGTGTGGGACCTAAGATATTGATCATTTGCTGTTCCGAGAGTTAAGTTAGAATAGACAGGAAAGAAGTCAACTGGCAAATTCCCAATGTCATTATCTTTAAATTCCAAAAACTGTGCCAAGCGTGTTTGCTAAGCGTGTTGCCAACAGCTAGCAACCAGCTGAAATTAGGATATCAAACATACAATGCTTCATGTTTCACGGCCATGTGACTTCCTGGGACAAAAGGGGCAAAAGTCCTGTATGTTACTCGGAGATTGTCCTGTTCCTACCAACTCCTTGCAGTCGGATGCACCCAGCAGCCGTATAAATAACTATTTGTTTACCCAGCAGGGACAATTTGACTGCATTGTAATTGTATAGGCCAACATCAGTGTGAATAATCAGAGAGGGGGTGGGGGGGGAGGGTAGAGTGAGGTGGGGCAAAACGCCAATGCGGGGTCAAATGCCCTTTTATAGGGGAATTTGGGGGAATATGGTCCATTAGGGAATATGGTCCATCCGGTATAAAACGTATAATATTAATTTTTAAATTAAACCGTATTCAATTTAAAATATTTATATACTATCACTTTCACGGACCAAATCAAATTTTGAAACCTATCGAAATGCATGATAATTGAGCCGCGACACGAGAAAACCAACAATGTGGTTGTTTACCCAGCGCAGACTTAGATCAGCCTGGGCATCCACCAAGGCTGATCAGACTCTTTGCTAAGCGCTTAAAGGGTAGCTAAGGGTCTAAGCTACCTCCATGCGGACAGCGAAGACTCTGATCAGACTAGGCGGATGCCCAGGCTGATCTGAGTCTGCGCTGGGCGCACAACCACATTGTTGGTTTTGTCACGTCGCGGCTCAATTTTATTCACCTTCAAAGAAGGTGACCTAACCCAATGTTTTTATAAAAAATGCTGATGGAAGAAAATAGTTTCAGATTAGAGAGAAAAATTCTATCGGGCTGTTGAGATTTTCGCAAATCTTATGTCGAATAATCCGCAAAAGATCCTCTTAAGGCAGCTAGCATCAACCTTTAGCTTAATATCAAAATTTTAATGTCACAATATTATCTGTGCAAAAATCTGTGAGATGGAAAGTAAACGGATAACCCCATTACAGAAGTTGAAGGACAGAAGACATTTTAAAGAAGTTGAAAAATAACAAGGCCATGGATTCCATGGGACTTTGTTATGAACATTTAAAAGTGGGTGGACAGCCATTTGTAGACTTTGGAACTTGAACTAACGGAATTCCATCCTTAGTAGGATCACCGTTTGATATACATCGTCTTCGTGAGTTATATTGAACATTTGAAACTTATTTTTCTTTTGACATACATATACGAGGCAGCATACACCAATGACGCAGCAGGGTGAAATTATCTCTTTTATCAATTCTTATTTTCACTGGGCAGCATACATAGTGCAGTTACCTCCAGGTTGCAGGCTCAGAGCACTGCTGACATTAGCCTTTAGTGAACAAACCTCCACAATATCCTTGAATTAACATCTGGGGAATGAATTATACTCCCAACTGAATACCAGTGTTTTGATAACGTCAGTCTCCAGTATCACCTATATTACCGATAACAGACCTGGACACACAAAAGGCTTTTGATGTGGTGGACCATAATTTACTGTTACGTAGGCTGTATTTGGATGGCATCCAGGGGACGATTGGCTGTCAATCCGTGACATATATCACCGTGTATATACTGACTGCTCTTCTAGAGTAAAATGGGCCGGAATCCTGCCCATTTTACTCTAGAAGAGCAGTCAGTATACATGTCACGCACTGACAGGATTAGTGTCAGATCCTATAAATATAGAACAAGGTGTTCGACAAGGAGTTGTGCTGTCTACGTCACATTACAAGAGGTACAACAATTCTCCATTACTACAACTGGAAGAACATTATATTTACTGAAGTGAATATAGGGTCCATTAGTATTCCACATGTTACTGTGGCTGACAATTTGGCAGTCTTAGCCAGGAAATATTATGACATGCAAGTCATGCTTTGGGATGTTGAGGATAACACCAACAGAGAACGATATTGTGTGAATTCAAACAAAAGCAGTTGCATGTGCTATAACCCCGCTAGTGGTGATGCTCGGCAAAATGAATTAGTGATGTCTAGTGATAAGATTAAGTGGTCAGAGTGCACTGTGCAACTTGGAATCTCACGGAATGTAAAAGATAAGGTGAATGTTGAGGAAAAGGTTGGCATAGGGCGTAAACAGCATAGTCACTCATGGGGGCGGGTTTCCGTAGCGTAAATGGGCTGAAGACATATCTCAACGGGCATATTTGGAATACTTTTGTAGCACCAAGATTGATTTACGGTCTTGAAACTCTGTCTATCAAAAAAGGGGATATTGGCCGTCTGGAAAAATTCTAACGCAAATCGTAACGTCAGATTCAGGGCCTTAATTCCGCGTAAAACCCCAAGCTGTATCACTCTGGCTTTGTTGGGTATTTTACCAGTTGCGTGAGTAATACATAAAAATGTATTAAAGACTTTGTCGAATATGAGGTGGCTGAAAGGCAACTTGTAATGAAGGGGGATGAAGAGAAAAGTTGTTTTAACCTGATCAAGTCTGTCTTGAGCACCTATAATTTGCTTTCCATATATCTACCGTTTGATCAACCATTTTCTAAACTAGAATGGATAAATACCCTTAATCAAGCTATCATAATGAATAGTCTTATAGAGGCCTTATGACAAGAAGTCATCCTTAAAGTATGTTCATCCAAAATCTCTGAAGGTAGGGGCAGTACATCCTGTCTGGTCCTCTGTTAGTAGCAGTATTATTGACACTAAAAGAGCTCATTTAAAATGCAAGCTTTCAGCCGGCACTTATATTCTGCAAGGCGATAGGGCTGCATTTAATCAATACACAGTTGACGCTACAATACTGCTCCAGAAACTCGACAACACTTCCTGGCAGAATGCTCAGCTTACGCCTCTGAAAGAGAAACCTACATTGAGAAATTGAGAAATAACCCAGTTCTCTCTGATGAACTTAACAGTGACTTGCGGAACCCAGAACTGTTAGCTCGGCTCACTCTAGATGCCTCTTTTTATGTGAACATAAAGGACATCGACGTGCTGGAGCTGTATTCTCGAAAATTTATTGTGCAAAGTCACAAGAAGAGAATTGCAAGACTCAACCAGATTTCACAGTGAAGATTTTATAAATAGTCACGAACTGTACATACCTGTAAATTAACAAACAAATATACTACTCGGATTCAATCTAAGCTTTATTCTGGAATAGGGCTTGGCCAAAACCAAAAATTCTCTTCTCTAGCATTTCTACGAAAACCACACATTATGACCTTTGTGCTAACTACGAATCGAAGCAATCGAAGGCGTTGTCTGTTTAAAAGTGCTCGGTGTTTGCATCACTAATTATAGACACTAATTATAGACATTATAGACACATAGACACTAATTATAGACATAAGTTTTTTTTATCACTGGCTAACCAAAAGGGTCAAAAGCGCCTATACCGGTCGACCCTACATGAACGGTTCGACTCGTAAATGCAAGTAGACATGAAGAAGACCGAGAACTGGTGTCACACTATCGGGTCATTTTAGGGTAGAGTCGGGTAAATTCGGACAGCGGGTAAATTCGGACAGTGACATTGTTTCCTTTATTTGTCATTTGTTTGGAATTAAAACAAAATTAACTGGGCAAACAGTAAAAGTCCTGATGAGACGGCTCATTCAAAACCTTCCTTTATTGCAGGTAGCCCCGGAAGCTCAGTGGGTAAAGCGCTGGCCTGCTTATCTAAGTAAAAATTGCAAAAAAATCTTACTGCCAACGCACTCTGTTACACAGGCCCTGCAATACAGAAAGGATGGGTGGATGACTTGCGATTTTACGTCCTTTTCAAATTGCTACCTGCAATAAAAGATGGTTCTGATCAGACTACACGAGTTTGCAGATTAATCCAAGATTTTCCGGTTCCCAGAAGTGTCGTAATGCACCTTTCACGCGACGCCAAGCATTTAAGATCACACTTGATTGGAGAATAATCTACTCTTTCCATAAAATTACATCTTATTTCTCCAGTTAACAAACGATGAACAGATCCTTTCAAACGTGGCCGAAAGCTGCAAGTCAGTTACATCACTTAAACAAATATTAGTCTCTTATGTAATATTAGTTTTACCACGAGCCACGATATCTTACAGGTTTTTTGCTTTTTGTCATTTTCTCTATTTTGTCCGAAAATATTTTTCAGTTAGTCATCTGTAGCAATGACAATGATCCGTAGATTTACGAATTTGTCATAAGGCAAGTAACAGGAAAACACAAAAGGTTTCTTCCTTTGAAAGAAGTTAAAAAAGAGAAACATGTCAAATTATTTATAGTTCTAACACAGTGCGCCTGTAGAAGCAATGGAAAATTTCCATGTTTTATTCTGCAATAATTCGCAGTTTCGGAGCGCGTGAGTCTAACTGCTGACGTCACTGGCAATTACTGACGTAATTTTGTGACGTTTTGAGACGCTAGACGGCGTAACGTCTCTTTTTCTTTCTAAAATCGCCAAAAAAGCATACATTTATCTTAGATACAGTTAAGAATATTAGCGGGAGCATGAACGTGCTGGAAGGAAAGTTGGGAAAATTCGAATGAAAAGAATACTTTTTCAGCGTTTTTGCGTGTTAGAATCTAAATAGTTCAGCTCTAGCATTGAATTGTTGAGTAAGGGACCGACCATTTGATATTCTGTGGGGGGCCTGGTATATTTATCAAAAAAATTCCCTGTCTTTGGATATGCAAGAAAAAAATAACCTGGCTCATAAGGGGGTTCAAAAAAATAATCTGGCCTCAAAAGTAAGAGAAAAAAATAACCTGTCTCCACCCAAATTAAAAAAAAATTGTCTGCTGATAATTCCATTGGAATTGAGTTTTTATAATGTCTCTGGCTTCTGGGGAGACCCAGACCCCCATATTTATAGTAATATTTTAATATTATCTACAATTGGTTTACACCAGCGGCCCCCGCATGTGCATACATTTACAAAAACATCCTACACAACATTCACATACATGTATTATTGATCTGCCACATTACTAAGTAAATGTTTCCACTAAAACTGAATTGCAAAAGAGTCACTAGCTTATGGGAGACAAAACCATTATGACAAAATAAACACTCTAAAAGGCAAAAGTCCTGATATAAAAAAAAACCTTATTTTTATCATCATTCCTAGTTTTTCTCTATTGTTTCCAGTCTTAAAATTGCCATTAAAATTGGGATATTGCTTTAGCTTCTCGGGGGGCGTTGCCCCCCAGACCCCCCTTTGTTAACTTCTTAGCACATAACTTTCGGCCATTTTTAGCTCACCTGAGCCGAAGGCTCACAGGTGAGCTTATAGTATAGGCAGGCATCCGTCGTACGTCGTACGTCGTCTGTCAACATTTTCAAACGACATCTCCTCTGAAACTACAAGGCCCATTGTAACCAAATTTCATATATAGCATCTATAGGCAGGGGGAACCAATAATACTGTTTTTTATGCAAATCGCTTCAGAACTTTGGTTGCTATGGCAACTTAAAGTTTCCATTGACTTGTATGGGAAAAATCGAAAATTTGCATTTATTGCTATGTCACTGCAGATATTTTGACAAAACTTTTACAGAAATGTTCCTTGAGTGGTCCTCTATCAATCACATGAAATTAATGTCAATTGCACAATTTGGCTGGTTGCCATGGCAACCGAATGATAAAAAATAGAAAAAATATTCAAAAATCATCTCCTCAGAAACAATGCAACCAATAAAGCTCAAAATTCACAGAAATGATCTTAGTACTGACTTCTATGTAAGTACTGTTTTTCTTGGCAATTGCTCTAGCAGTTTGGTTGCTATGGCAACTTAAAATTGCCATTGACTTATGATGGCAAAATGGAAAATTTGCATTTATTGCTATGTCACTGCAGATATTTTGACAAAACTTTTACAGAAATGTTCCTTGAGTAGTCCTCTATCAATCACATGAAATTTATGAAAATTGCACAATTGGGCTGGTTGCCATGGCAACCGAATAGTTAAAAATAGAAAAGATATTCAAAAATTATTTTGCAGAAACTATGTGGCCGATAAAGCGCAAACTTTACAGAACGGGTCTTTGTACAAGCCTGTATAGAATTACTGTTTTGCGTGGCAATTGCTTCAGCAGTTAGGTTGGTATGGCAACTTATAGATTCCATTGAAATATAATGGGAAAAATGGTAAGCTGCAATTTTTGCTATCTCCCTGCAGTTATTTTGGATTTTTTATCCACAGAAATATTGCTTGAGTAGTCCTCTATGATTCGTATTAGTTTTGTCCAAATCGCCAAATTTAATTTGTTGCCATAGCAATATTAAGGAAATATTTTTGAAAAAATATTCAAAAATCTTTTTCCTCAAAAACCATATAGGGGGATGAAGCTGATTCTTTGTATACATGTTCATGACATTAGCCACTACCTAAATATTGTTTTTTATTATTGTTGCCCACATGGTTTCATTGCTATGGCATTTTAAAGTTTCCATAGACTTGTATTGGGAAAAGTGCAAATTGGCATTTATTTCTGTGTTACTGCAATATTTAGGCAAAAAGTTTTACAAGCATGTTTTTTTTATTGTAACTTCATCAAACTTGCTAATATTAACTAGGACAAGCATAACAACTCAGTCAAAGTTGAAATTAGGCCAAATTGTACAACTGACTTTAGTGTTTCTTACTCTTGAGTGCTAAGGATGAATGGACTCAGGTGAGCTACAGGACCAATGGTCCTCTGGTATTAAATTGCTATTCTTGTGTAATGTGAACTCTATCAGTAAGTATTTTTCAAACTTTCTAAAGTGCAAATAAAGCATGTTTGGGCATATATTGGGCTAGAAAAAAAACTTAAATTTCTAATGTTAGCCCTAAAACTTTGCCAAAACAGCCCTAAATTTTGGCCAAAATATACCTAATTTAAGGCCTAATTTTTTGCCAAACTCGTACAGGGATGTTTGTATCTGTACCTTAGATGAAAAGAGTAACATGCCCAAGGCACAGGTTTGCAAAAGCAAGCTAAGCCATGCCCTTGGCTTGTTTAAAGACAGCACCATGTTCTTTTTGTGAGAAAAACGGTGTAAAAATTACTGATGTGGGTAAAATAATAAGATATTAAGGTCAAGTAAACAAGGATCTGATAGTTCAGCTGTAAAATTAAAAAAAAAATAACCTGTTTGAGTTAGTTTGAAAAAAAAAAATAAATTAGCTCCCACAAGGTGAAAAAAAAAAAGAAATTGTTTCCAGAGGCCAGTGAAATAAAATGTCGTGTCTCCATCAAGAATACCAGCCCCCCCCCCCTCCCCCCCCCCCCCCAGAATATCAAATGGTCGGTCCCTAATAATTCACTGATTGTCGGCCAGTTGTAAGAAGATATATCACTCGCGCTTCGCGCTCTGATATCATCTACTTTACAACTGACCTCAAAACAGTGAATTATTGCTCAACAAATCACTGCTAGAGTTGATCTATTTCTGAAATCTTCAAAAACGACTTTTAATGTTATAATAAAGTTTCCTAAATAAACTATTTTGCCTAACGTCCCATAGAAGGGACACCGGCAAAGAGTGCAGATCCAAAACGCGGCGTCTGATCACGGTCTACTCTATTTGAATAAATCGAATGGGCATTTTTCCTTTTGGCCTAAACAAAATTAAATGATAAACATTAGAATAAGGATAGAATTGTCCACTGAGCATAGATGGGTTTTATCCCGTACCTTTTACGGTAATCTGCCAGTCGCCAGGTGTTTTACCGTAAAATCTATGAGATGTTTTACAGTATCGCAAAAGGTCGAATTTCACGCAACGATCCGTACTTGCGAGCATAAGGCTGCACAGTTTCGCTGACTATTGTTCTCAAAACGCATTCATAAGGCATTTTTTCTTTAGACTTAGCCGCGACACGATAAAACCAACAAAGTGGCATGTGCGCCCAGTGAAGACTCAGATCAGCCTGGGCATCCACCCAATCTGATCAGAGTCTGCGCTGTCCGCATGGAGCTAGCTTAGACACTTGGCAATCCTTCAATTGCAAAGCGAAAACTCTGATCAGACTGTGCGGATGCCCTGGCTGACCGGAGTCTTCGATGGTTGCACATGCCACTTTGTTGGTTTTCTCGTGTCGCGGCTCAGTTATGTTAGCAGCAAAAATTCTTTTTCTCTTCATCCGTGTAAAGGTGGAAAATTGGTGGAAATAGTTTGTTTTTGCAAAATATTTTCACTACACAGAGAAATCATTTTCGACTGATATTCACTAAGAAATTGCCAAAGGGAATTATTAGCACTAAAGAATTTCAAAACACACTTTATTTTGATTTTTCGAACACTTGGTCTTGTTCTTTCATGTCGCTCATTATTTCGAATTTTTTACCACGTGGTCTTTCTAGGTCCATAATTCGAAGTCAAGAGTGACTTGAAAAATACAAAGCCGTTTAAACACCGAGATGTACCGTTTATTTTATTTTCTTGCATGAAGGATGTTGTCGGAAATGTAAGTCTTCCTCGTTTCCATAAAGCATAACTGCTTTGATTTTTGTTGTTGTTTTGATTTTTCCCCCTTTTTTCGGCTTTGTTAGATGTATTAGTTCTGCTTAGAATACTATAGTCGTTTTTTTGTAGATTTTTCATGCACTACATTTCAGCAGACACATGTCGTTAAAATGACGTCATACAGACGTCGATGAGAAGTTGCACTAACGTTAGTGCGACGTCATTATGACGTCATGTGCCCGCTGGGCTTTGTTCACTGAACTGGCGTAATTTATGAGTTTATCTTGGGATGTCAAAGCTAGAATGGGCACACTTTTAGGGGAAGCAAGTTTTCAATTTTCAGTTTTGGAATCTCTATATTCCACGTCTAAATACAATTAAAAGAAATCAGTATAATCAACATAAATGGCAGTATGCTGTCAATAAGTTATTAGTGTGTCGTATGACTCGTAAAAGGTTTTGAAAAATGAAAAATGACTCCACAAATTATTTTCTTTTTCTTGTTCCCCGTTCGCGGTAAAGTGACGCAAACAAACACGAGGCAATCCCCTATACATTGCATTTTTACTACTGACCGAAATTTAAGACATTGAAAGTAGGTCATTTTGGTTGCTAACTTAAATATTTTTTTGCACTGGTATCTCCGAATTTAACCGCTGTCCGAAGTTACCCGACTCTACCCTAGGTCATACGGAAGGCGGGACCTCGGTTTAACCTTGGTATAGTTTAATGCATTCTAAAGATGCAGGCGGAACAGAAAACAGTGGTGAACCAGATCAGACTGTAGAAGCAGACTGGTCCGATATTGGTCTGCACTGTTTGCTCAGATATATCTGTCCCAATACTTAGAATTTTATGGTGTAGGACATACCATGTTGCAGGATGAACAGGAGACATGGTATCTCAGTGGGAATAGATGACCCACGACACGACAAAACCAACAAAGTACCATGTGCACCCAGCGAATACTCAGATTAGCCTTGGCATCCGCCCAGTCTGATGTCTACATGGAGCTAACTTAGACCTTTAGCTACCCATTAAGCATACAGCGCAGACTCTGCTCAAACTGGGTGTCTGCCAAGGCAAATTTGAGTCTTCACTGGGCCGAAATGCCACTTTGTTGTTTTTGTCGTGTCGTGGCTCAGATGAATGTTTACACCTACCGGGGAAACAACTCTGCCATTTTCAGTTTAGTCTCCCTTCTAACTGGGGACCAAAGCAGCTGGGAGGGGGGGGGGGGGTCCTTTAGAGTTGACTTCTTTTCGGCAGGCCACCTCGCGAAGGTAAACAAACAAGAAGTCACAAAATAAATTTTGTAAAATGGCAGCAAAACATAATAACATAAAAAACGCACTTCATAAGGACAATTGTTCTGTCCAATTTCCAGATAAAACACTCCACTTCATATAGAAACGGTTAAGGTTTTTCATTATTTAGGATATAAGGTACTAGTCTGTTTATTTCTTTATTCATGTATTTATTTGTTCATTTGTTTATTTTTTTTTTTTTTCATTTTAGTTTGGGAAGTTCTAATATGCGATTGACCCTTATAGTGCTACAGTCCTTCATCCTGGTAACACAATTAGGGTCAGCTGACTCAGCAACGGAAAAGGTGAGGAAACTACGGAATTATGGAAGGCTTTACTTTTATTTATCTTCATCAAGAAATTTTCTTGTGGGGACAAGAATATTGGCCTCATATATATAGCAATGAATTATTGAGTGATAATTCAAAGTTTGTCTGTCAGTTGTAAGTAGAAATATCAGTCGCGCTCCGCGCTCGTGATATGATATACTTTGCACCTCACTGCCAAACAGTGAATTATTACTCAACCATTCACGCTAGGGCTGATCTGTTTCTTAAACAAAATCTCACATTTAGTTTGCATGTATTTGGTTTAAAACATGAAAATCCTTACTGAAAGTAGTTTTTCCACTGGAAAAAACAAAACCGGTGTTATGAATGGGCTTCTTGCCCTTCCCTTGGGTAATTGCACGGACATGATCAAAATGTTCTGTTTTTGCTTTCTCTTGTCCATTTTGCTCCGATTCTTTCAGATTTGGTCCCTGGAGCCAACATAGGTTTGACATGATTTTTATAAGCTATATCTGTTTTAGTTTTCAATACATTTGCACCTTGATGACAAAATTAACTGAAGAACTGATACTGAGTAAGTCATGCTTACACTGGTCTGGCATTCAACACAGGCAACGAAGACAACGTTCAAGGAACCTGCTTGTTCTGCTCATCAGGATAAGTTTGTTTCAGAAGTATAGTCTTACGGATCATCCGATCTCCGACTCTTGAAATAGGAATCAAAAGGTTTACTGAATCGATATGCATATTCAAGAAATACTTGAAAACAATTTTTGGGCTACAACGACCAGAGAACGAATTGGTGAAAAAACTTATTCAAGCACTGCATTTATACTAGACGGAATTTCTTCGAAAATCTGGTCTGACTAAGAGGTCTAACAAACTGCCGGGTCCGTAAGAATGATAGTTTGAAATTAATGTAAGAAGTATGCGAAAACAATCGACTTTTATAGTGCGTTGCCTTCGTTGCCTGTGTTGAATGTCAGACCAGCGTGTACCTACCACTTCTAGTTTAAATCTTCTTCTCAGTAACCGCTGAACAGTTTTTAAATGATAAATTCGATAGATATCACACGAGGATTCATAATACTGAAATTTCATTAATCTTTGGTCAAAGGTTTCAGAGATGCCGTTTGGCGGACGACATACTAACGGACAAGGGACGGTGAAACAATACTACTTTGGTCTGGTAAGCAAACAATTGCAGTCAATATAAACTCTGATGAGATTGCTCGTGGGGCAACCTAAAGGTCGGTATCACAGCAGAACTACTTTTTAATTATTGAGCCGTGACATGAAAAAGCAAACAAAGTAGCATGTAAGCCCAGTATAGACACAGATCAGTCTGGGCATCTGACCAGTCCGATAAAAGTCTTTGCCCGCACGGATGTAGCTTGTACCCTTCGCTACCCTCTAAGCGCACAGTGAAGACTCTGATCAGACTGGGTGAATGCCCAGGCTTATATGAGTTTTCGTTCTGCACACATGCTGGGCACACATGCCACTTTGTTGGTTTTGTCGTATCGCGGCTCATATAACGATTACCGTATAGCGCAATTTAGATCCTAAAATGGAAGTTATTTTTCAGACTTTTATCACGTACAATGCAGGTCTTTATGTACCTGTCGGTCGTGGTATAATCCCCGATCCACCCAGCAGAGAGGCCAGACGAGATGCCATTATTAATGAATTGAGAAGTCCAGCAAATGACGCAGACGTTGTCTGTTTGCAGGAGGTAAGGTCAGTATTCTTTACGAAAGAAGTTTTTTTCGGCGATTTTGTGATACACTTCAGCTATTAGTATGTATCAAAGAACTATTGTACTGGATGGCTGAAGTGCTCAAAGCGATGTAGGACAACCTAGCCCCGAGGTTTTAAAACTTTTTTTCATAGCATAAAATTTTACCTGCTAATAAATAGCAAATTATTGATAAGTACAGAAACTGTTGTTTTGTTGATAAGTCTAGCTGAGTATGAAATTTTCTCTGCTTATGAATATGAAAATGTCAACATTAGTTGGCATTTTCATATTTATCAGCAGAGAAAATATCATGCTCAGCTGAGTTGAGCACGAAACAATGTGTCAAGTTGTCATCATCCTTCTCAATCACAAAGTGTAACCAGTGGTTGTATGGCTTGGACCACTCCTTTAGATGGCTGCTGTGACAAGCAAAGGCTCTGACCAGACTGCACTTATGTACTTATGTGCAGTCTGATCAGAGCCTTTGCTTGTCACCAATGCCACATTGTTGGAAATCACATGATGTGGCTCATTTCTCTTTTATAAGCACAGTTTAAAATCTGGACTGGAATGGAGTGGAATTGATTGGAAGAGATACTAGGAGACTTGGATGATACTCTTGCAGGAAAGAATTTGCTCCCTCACAGGAGCAACTTCTCTTTTGTATGAGTGTCATCCCAGAGCCATCTAGAAAATTGAGATTGTCTCTGTCAATCCATTCTATTCCATTCCATGTTAGTTGTCTGCAACTTTTAGAAATTTATTTTGGAGAAGTATGCTTATTACTTTCAAGAATACAATAATTGAGTCCAGATGGCCATGGAACACTCAAAATAATGACAAACCTAAGCCATTTACTGCTGTGAAAACAACAGTAATTTAGGCAAACTATGAACTGTCTAGAATTTCATTCGGTGCGAACTAAATTATTTGAAGGCTAAAGGATCCTATTTTCACCAAGGCTATCACACTTTTTATGCATTCATTCGGTGTAATAAATAGATATATGATGGAAACTTACTTTTACTTATCCTTTACAACAGGTAATAATATATGTTTAGAAGTTGTCAAAATGATTAAAAGATGCAGCCAATATAACTTTGAACTGTACCCGTTGTTTACAAACAGGTATATATTGGAGAAGATGTTGATAAGATAATAGAGGAAGTAGAATCCACCTACCCCTACTCCTTTTCCCAACTTCATGACAGCAGCGGAAGTGTTCCTATGAACGGCCTTGACACCACGCCACCTTGTGGCTACGGCATTGCACAGTCGATTGCGTTTCCGCTTTTTCTATCATGCTACGAAAACAACTGTTTCAACGCACATACAATAGAGGAATGTATGACATGTGTGGCTTCCAGCTGCATATTGCAGTACGTAGCTCTGTCAGAAGAATGTATGGCTTGCATTCTAACAGAGGGAACCATTGCTGGAGTCAAAGACAAGTAAGCCGCTTAACTCTATACGCACAAAAAAGCAGACGACAAAATCTACGTCTGCAAAAATTTAAAAATTCTCTTCTCCAAGACATTTCATATTGAGAATTCAAAGACTAGAGGACAAACAGTGCAGATCTAGATGAGGTGGCTCATCATGAGCCACCTCATCAGGATCTACGCTGTTTGCAAATTTTTGCTAATTTTGTCACTGGGGCTTAAAGAGTTAAGGTAGATGGATCCAAAGAAAAATTGTAGTCGTATACTTTTGACTTTCTATTTTTATACCCCGCCACACGTTAGTGGCGGGGCATTATGTTTTCACGTTGGCTGTCCGTGTGTCCGTCCGTCCGTCCGTAGTACGTACGTCTGTCCGTCCGTCCGCACTTTGTTTCCGTTCGATAACTTAAGTATTTATTAACGGATTTCTTTCAAATTTTGCATATGCATTTGTACCGAAATGTCTCGCTTGGGATTGTTAATGGGCAAATTTCGTTAATTTCTGACAGAGTCATGGCACTTGTCAATGTACAAAAAATGGTTTCTGGCCTCTAGTTCCTTTACTACTTGGAGTATCATGATGAAACTTCACAAACATGATCGAAGTAACAAAAGCTTTGTATGAGCTCAGAAATTTTATCATCGGGGGTCATCTGCCCCTGCCCTGGGACTTTATACATGTATAAAATCATGACAAATTCCCTATAAAATCAGAGTTTGAAGCAATTTTTCTGAAACTTTCAGCAAATGATCAGAGTGATGAAAGCCTCCAGTGATGCTCAAATTTACCCCATGGGAGTTATCTCCTCTGCCTCCCCGGCTATATACATGCATTAATCTGGAAAAATCGGTGTGTGGAAAAAGTTTGCAGTGGCGGGGTATCACGCAGTCGTTTGCGATGCTTTTATTTTCTTCTAGATTTAAAATGAGGGTTGCTGTCTTAAACACACGAATTGTTCTCTCAAGGAGCATTTTCTTTTCTTTAAGAGATGCCTCCATATATATATGGACGATAACTTCTCTAAAAGGATTGTCTCCCCTGATAGTGTTCACAGCAAGGTGGGATGACCAGACTTAGCATTATTTTACTTATTTTGCGATGTGTCATGTGACAAGAATTAAGAAGTCACGATTTTATTGTTTAAAAAGCGGTGCCGCATGGGTATTAAAACCATGTATTAACGGGTGAGAGTATACATGTTTTAACAAGGCAATTCATCTGCTTTTGTAAACGTCCTACGCAACTTTGTTTATAAGCATTCCAGGGCTGCCTATAAAATCTTACGTCAACATGAGAAGCATGCACGGTTACAAACGTTGATTTGCAACGTCAAAAACGACGTCAACATATGCTCTGGAAGAGTTGTTTGCAACTTGTGACACGTACGCAGATAATGTGACGCTACACGGCATTATGGTGAGCGAAAGACACCATCTTTTTAACACCTTTTCAGAGGTTTTCGAGTGTTGCTGCATAATAGAATGTTTTATGCAATAATAATAATAAAATGTGATTTACCGATGCCATGCACATCTTGTGATTCTCTCGGCAGGTGTTGAAAGCCTCATTTTGGCCTTTCAGGCTCCGGGTTTCAACTCCTGCCTCGGATCCCTGATGTTTACACATAGAAAGAAATTTATCTTTTACTGGAGCAAGTATATGCATAGGATGGCTTTAAGTACAGTTTTGTTTTTAATTGTAGATGTTCTCAACCAGTGTCGGAAGTTCCAAAGCGTTACAGAAATATGAACAGACCCAGCTTGTTGCTTCTGAGCAAAACTAACATGAGTAACACTGCGTGGGTGGACTATCATCCGCATTCTACAGAATATCTTGGCCAGTACAGCTACCTTGAAGCTCAGGTATGTTGATTACGTTGAATATCACGTGAGACTTCCTTAGAACTGCCAGCGGGATCAGTACCAGAAATAGTCCATGAATAATAAGGCGTATGGGTATAGTTCCATGCATTTCCGCCGTTTTTTTTTTTTTTTTTTTACAAAATGGACTCCCTTTTTGATTCCTTGGGTTATGAAACCCTTTTAAAAAAAGGTAAACTCTTAAAGGAAAGAATTACGGGAGCAAATTCTTGTTCTGGCCTTTAAGAAGTGACCCCCGCGATAAAGGAGGAAAAATGAAAATGACAAACTTGCTTCCCCTGAAAGCGCATCCATCAGGGGCGTAACTAGGGGCAATTTCATAATACGCACAACCATGTTTTATTCTCTACTTCTTGAAGGGAAAGCTAGTATTTCAGCCACTTTGGTAATTGGTGTTGAAATCTTGTCTAATTTATAAATTTTCAGCATGCAAATATGCAGGTGTGTTTTGAAATTTTGTCAATTTTGACAAAATTTCAATACGCACTTGCGTATTTGCCGTATAGGTAGCTACGCCCTTGTCCATTCTCATTAAAACATGGCCACAGCTGAACCTTGGTGGACCCGGCAACAGACAGTAAAGGTCGGAAACTAACAAACTTTATTAGGCACGGTTTAAGTCGGAGACACCAGTAAGTCTGGGGTTCTGGCCACTGTAAAGTTAAATATGAAAAGAACGCGGAAGTTAAACCGAAGAAGGAGAAAGAAAGAAGGTCTTTCTATGGTACGATATTAATGGTAACTGCTCGAAAATTTCGTTTCAGATAGGTGGTATCGGACAAGTTGTTTGCACCCATGTTGTCGCGCCGGCTACAGATACAGATTTGTACCCTGAAGGTAGTGTTATTCATGCTCATTCCTTTGCGTCGCGGCCATTCAGGCGTAGTAACGTAAAGTTTCTAAAGGGCAGAGCAAAAAAAGGGCAGCTAAAAAAAGGCCAGACCCATATCAGACGGCTCTTTAGAGCAGTAAAGAGCAGTCTCACTAAGGCATACTCTGTTTGCCATTCTATTTGAAACTTTTGGATGTACATGTACAGTCAAATCTCGATTTCTCGAACACTGATATCTCAACGAACCCTCTTACGTATAAGATTATAGTTTGGACACATTTCATATTTTCATTTTCATATCAGCTTCTTTTATCTCAAACTACTGATATCTCAAAGTAGATCCCTGGACCAGAAAATTTACTTTGATATATCAGGAGTTTGGGATGAACTCTAACTTTGAGCTATCGAGAGTTGACTGTATTACAGCACTGTAAAACCAAACGGTTCCATTTTGCAACAGTTACGGTTATAAGCTTAGTTGTCCTACTTTTAGAAATACTTGACCGCGACACGACAAAACCAACAAAGTGGTTGTGCGCCCAGTGAAGACTCAGATCAGCTTGGGTATCAGACTCTTATATAAGCGCTTAAAGGGTAGCCCAGGGCCTCAGCTACCTCCATGCGGACAGCGAGGACTCTGATATGACTGGGCGGATGCCCAGGCTGATCTGTCTGCGCTGGGCGCACAACCACTTGGTTGATTTACTCGTGTCGCGTCACAGTTATGGTAGGCGCACAACACTTGAATAACGTTCTTTGCAGCAGTAGACACTGTTTTTCTTTTGTTTTGTTTTTTCCGAAAAGTAGGTCCATTAAGTCAAAATGCAAAATAAAAAATGGGAATAAAATAAAATAAAATGATATTCTAGTTCTTGGTCTTCTTTTCATGACTTAATATAAAGTATCAATTTTCCTCAATTCAAGATACATGTAGCTACAAAAATTTGAAAGTGACTCCAACACACTGTTTCTGAGGAAATTGTGTTTTAACTATATTGCTGTTGGATACTTTATTCTTTCAAAACAACCTTTGTTGTCGCGCCAGAAACTAGCGTTTGCAAAGTCATACACATCCTTTAACCCGAAATTTTTATATCATAAAAATTCGTGATAAGACCGATCATTGAGATATGAGCCGCGACACGACAAAACCAACAATGTGGTTGTGCGCCCAGCGCAGACTCAGATCAGCCTGGGCATCCGCCCAGTCTGATCAGAGTCTTCGCTGTCCGCATGAAGGTAGCTTAGACCCTTAGCTACCCTCTAAGCGCTTAGCGAAGAGTCTGATCAGACTGGGCGGATGCCCAGGCTGATCTGAGTCTGCGCTGGGCGCACAACCACATTGTTAGTTTTCTCGTGTCGTGGCTCATATATTATTTTAAGCGTTAAATTATATCTTTAAAGTACTGAAATTTCAGGAAATGACTTTACATAATATATGCATTTTGCTTACTGTCAAATCCTGTTCCTTTTGAAATTGTATTGTAGTATAGGTATGTAATTTATAGTTTATAAAATATCGTTTAAACCAAGTATTAAAATAAATTGCAATTGTTTCATATGTAGCAGTTTTATCAACGCAGATACAAGTCATTTTACAGTGCAAGAACATGAGAGATTTTCATTTTGTATTATAGTCAGAAGCAGTTAGACGAAAACATTGGAATTCCGATGTCTACATGGCTTATGTATTTCATGATTAAGGGAGATCTGACACGCTACTGTTATGCCTGTCAAGGGCGTAGCTACCTATACGGCAAATACGCAGGTGCGTATTGAAATTTTGTCAAAATTGACAAAATTTCAAAACGCACCTGCATATTTGCTTGTGCTGAAAATTTATAAATTAGACCAGATTTCAATACCAATTGCCAAAGTGGCGGAAATACTAGCTTTCCCTTCAAGAAGTAGAGAATAAAACATGGTTGTGCGTATAATGAAATTACCTCTAGTTACGCCCCTGCCTGTGCTTACACATGATGAGACGACTAATGCGGTGCCTCTGTTAATACATGATGAGATGGCTATTACTATGCCTGTGCTAATATCTGAGACGGCTATAGCTATGCCTGCAAGACTGAAACAAATTTGCGAATCTTACCTTGCAGTTCAAGTACGACTGATGGAAGGCATCAAAACCTATGTAGAACAAAACGCAGGAGAACTAGGCAAACTTGTCACAACATTTGGCTCTACCTCACCAGTTTTTATTCTTGGAGATTTCAACGTTGGCGACGCAGTGGCTCCGGGATTAAGTGCTGAACAATCTGGTAATCTCATGATTTAGAATCATAGTGCGATGGAGAGAGAGAGAGTGAGTGAGAGAGAGAGAGAGAGAGAGAGAGAGAGAGAGAGAGAGAGAGAGAGAGAGAGAGAGAGAGATTTATGGATCTAACTCTCCACCGTTCGCATTATGCCGTAAGGACACTTCACAAGTCAATATCCGATTATCCGATACATACGTCTGAAAATAGATCCGACCAGTTCCAGTCATGATACGAATCATGCCGGTTCGTTATGAAACTGTCATTTACACAATTCATTCCAATCCATCACCGGACTGGTTCACAACTGTCATTTACACAATTCATTCCAATCCATCACCGGACTGGTTCACAACTGTCATTTACACAATTCATTCCAATCCATCACCGGACTGGTTCACAACTGTCATTTACACAATTCATTCCAATCCATCACCGGATTGGTTCACAACTGTCATTTACACAATTCATTCCAATCCATCACCGGACTGGTTCACAACTGTCATTTACACAATTCATTCCAATCCATCACCGGATTGGTTCACAACTGCCATTTACACAATTCATTCCAATCCATCAGCGGACTGGTAAGATTATGTTAACCGTTTACTTTTAGGTGTATGAGTACTCTTTCATGGGAAGCATCTGACGCATCCTAAATTCTGCATTCTTAATTAATGGAATAATCTACCAAAAGAAAGAATTTGCTCCTGTAGGATTTTTTTTTTATTGCTTAACGTCCTCGGTAAACAGCTATGGTCATGTCGGGACGGTCAGTTAACCTAACCACACTATTCCTGGGCAGGCTTAGACCTCCTAAGCGGTTAAACAGTACTAAGTGCACATACTTTCCAGTAACTGACAACTGTCCTTCTTAAATCAGCGGAAAGAGAAACGAAAGTATGTGGCCAGAACGGGTTTCGAACCAAAGATCTCTGACTTATGAGTCAGGTGCCCTACCGATTGCGCCACGCGGCCCGGCGTTGCTCTTGTAGGAGCAAATTATTTTCTTCAAGAGTAATCCACAATTTGGGAAGGCTACAGTGGCCAAAGAAGCAAACAGGGTGTCATGAAAGTTGTTTCCTTTTGAAAAAAATGGCAGTAACTATGGAAGTGCATCAATAATCTTAAGCGGAATGGCTTGAACTGAACCAGTAATATGGAATTGTATCAATAATCTTAAGCGGAATGGCTTAAACTGAACCAGTAATTGCTGAATCTGTTCACAATTTATAAAAATTGCATTTCTTTTCAGGTAACTATCAGATCATGACGTCAGTGTTCCAGACACAGTCACATGACGAGTGTACATTTTGTGACGCCCCAGAAAACGCCTATAACGGAGTGACGTCAAGACTTGTCATAGACCATATATTTTACAACGGTGTAAAATATAGTGAAGGAGTAAGTCTAAATATTTTCTTTCAGAGCCTACTCCAGCCAGACCGTCTAGCGCATGTAAGCCGAATGTGGCTTCCAAACGGCACATAAAATACATAACAGGCGTAACAAAACGAACCTGAAGTGCGTTCATACACTGAGGGCGCTCACAGAGCGCCTTCTGTCTGAGCGCTAGCGCTCGCCAGACCACCACCGAGCGCTCGACAGCTTGGAAAATTTATCTCCTTGGCTGTCCAAAATGCCGACCGTACAAAAAGTTTCTAACTGGCTTATAACGGGGCGGCCACATATTCCCCTAGGTAGCAGAAATTTGATATCTGTTCAGGCATAATACATACATACTAAGTACATTTAAAAATGCAACACTTAGTTTTTCTTGAATAACCTTTTTGAATTTTTAAGACAAACATTAGAATCTCAAGCGAGTTTTAGGTTGACAGCTTTTCTGTCACATTGCTAAATTTCATAGCACTTCATTGTGTATTCCATTAAGTTTACATTCATCGTGGAGCGTTACTCCTAAAACAAAAAATCACAAGATCAAATCGTAGCATTATGGGCTTCCTTCCTCACATTCACTGATGTTAGTTTATCAAATGCTGTGGAATTTTGTTCCCTTTCTGAATAAATCCTTTACAAGAGCCTTTCAATATTTGAAGATGATTCAGTGCACCCAAAAATGCCCTGTTTCTGTTAATTTTAGACATGGTGTTTTGATTACCAATCACATAGCAAAGATGGTCATTCTGGCATAAATGACGTCATTTGGTGTCAGAAAGTGGCATAACAGTGGGAACGCGTATCCATGGCGGAGTGATATTTTTATACAGATAGCAACGAAATAACATTTGAAATGTCTCAGACTCAGATTCAATCGACGAACGTGTCGCAATTTCAGTGATGCTTTGTCGGCGAATCAAGCTACACAAAGCCGAAAATAAGATATGGTTTTATTCCTTACATCTTAATTTAATTCTCTATGCCTTTAAGAGCAGAGCTAAACATCGAGATATTCTGCAATCGAACGTTTTACGTGATCATGTAAAGACGACTCTTATCCGCCAACTTCAACAGCAATTTTCAAAATAAATCGACTGTCTCCCGTCGGCGGACATATGCCATGAAAAACCATGGTGTCTGCCCTTTCTCCATTATAAAAATTAAGTAATTCGGTGTTTGGGACAATTTCCTTTGCAAAATAATGTTTAGGTACCCTATTTCATTTTCTCAAATTAATGGCGGATTTTTTTACCTGATCGATAGACAGCAAAATAATCTGTAATAAATTTAAACATTACCGAAATGTTCTTGAATCCTGAAATCCGACACACGAAGAGGAACGCATCTAGTAATTCAACATACAACAATATTTTTTTCTGTACTTTCTTCAGAATGATTGGGAAAAGAATTCTGATCAGTAGCCTACACCATACTGTAAACAAATCGATCGATTTATGACAGTTGTGACGCAATTACAGAACTGCGTCAACTGTTTCAAACTTCGCATTTACTTGCTTATAAGTTATTAAGACCGGTACATTGTGGTCACAATCAGAGGGACTGCTAGAAAAAAAATAATTTTGCCATCCAATTAATCCTGCACGTGCCAATATTTCAAAGCCTCTCCTGCAACTCACAAGATCACCCTACCCAACTTAGGGCCCCTCTACCCCCCCCCCCCCCTTCTTCCGCCACCCTTGGCTTCCTCCATCCCCAACCCCCACCCCTACACACACACACACACACGCACACAACTTTTAACCTTTCTTTTACATGAAAAACTAAGCAAAATATAATAGATGTTTAGCCATGTTTAGCCATAACAAATACTTGCAAAACTTCATTGACTAAAATCCTTGATTAAAAAGTGCAGTGTAGACCTGGGTTAGACTGTACTATCAAAACAGCAGTCTAATCAGGGTCAGTACTATTTGATTTTCCCAGCAATTTCGACACACTGTCAGATGGTGAAAGTGGTAGGACAATTGCAGTAATGAAGATTTTGTTTCAACTTTAAGCTTAGAAAATAACTTGGCCATACATACTTATACACTCCTTTACACTCCATATAATTTCAGCCAACATTGAGAAGCAGCATATGTACTGTTAAATGAGCTTTTGAGCATTAAAATTGCAGTATGCATTTTTATAACATAGGTTTTGGCCCTCTGTGGAACTACCTTAATGAGGAGTTCTAATGAGGGGTTACAACATATATATTTACTTGTTAGTTGTTTATCCCCTTTTTAAGAGTGTAAACAACTAACAAGAATTTATTGATTCTTCCTAGAAAGAAACCAGGGATTTAATAAAATACATATTTATTATGAAATGCCAGGTGTGTCAAATACTAGCTCATCAGGTGGGGGTGGGGGCTGTCAGCTCTGCAATGCCCTTGGTTCATAAATTAAAATGCCACAGTGTGTTTATATACTCAGTGATCTTTTGAGGGATTTGCTCTAACTGTTGCCAAAAATCTCATGGAAATCTATCAGTAGGGACAAATGTCATGCAAAAATTATATAATTTATAATGAATGGTTCCTTAACTTTTCATTGAGAATGGGGAATTTCTCAAAATTTTAGTTCAATGTGATGAGTTCTCTAATATGATTCTGAGTCACACTCACAAAAAACAAAACAAATAAAAAGCACAGCTGTCCAGCAAACCAGAAAACTTGATTAAATATGTGGCAAAGGCTCAGGACTTGGTAATCTATTCTCTAAGTTGAATAATGGTAAGATATAAACAAGAAAAATAATAGGCCAATATCTAGTCAGCCAAAGTGGAGTTATTCTTTATCATTTCTCTTCAAGTAAAATGTACAGTATGTTGTGGTGTCTCATCACAGTTGCTTTTGATCAAAAATTAAAATTTAACACAATTTTCAAATGAACAAATTAGTACTATATAGGTATTTTAAATGTATAAAGCTCTGATCAAATTATTATATTCACATGCAGTCTGACATTGCCCTTCAGTGTTTTCCCTATAAGTATAAATAAATAAATAGCCAAGATAAATTATAACATATGTACATAATAAGAAAAAAAAATCTGGAGACAGTTCCACAAGTGATGGTTTTATGATAATGATTATACAAAGACTCAGCTGGAGCATGATAGCAATTCTGGGAATTCTGTCTTATTCAGCCATAAAAACATTTGTTGTGATCCATTAATAGAACCATCTATGCTCTTGCTGAAGTGCTTCTAATGAGAGGGCACAAAAGGTGTTAATATGAAGCCCATTGATGCTGGTGCAACAATTATGATGGAACTGTGTAATTGTTTTCATTCTAACATAGTCTTGACTTGTAGAAGGACAAACAGCGTTATGCAACATTCCACATAAAGTGCAGGGTCCATCAGCAGTTAGCAGGGCATGCCCCATTCATTATTTTGTGCACTTATAATGATATAAAAAAGCTTGCTAGCATAATAAAGTCCTAAATATTTTGCCAATAAAATCCTCTGTGAAAATGCTTTTTAATAGGTTGGTGTATGTGTGTGTGTGTTTGGGGGGGGGGGATAGACCGGAAGGGGCTACCTCTCATTCAACTGCACTAAACTGCATCCCTTTACAGTCATGACTCATCATTTAATGTCTGTCATCAAGCTTTTCTCTATAGTAACTTAATAACTGATTAGTAATTACAAGTTTCTTCGCTTTGGTCAGAAGCTGCAAACATTTAAGATGGATTAAATTAATCAGGAAATATAATTTTATTTTTTTTTTCAGTTTATGGTATCATTTCTATTAATATAACTTCAATATGAGCCTTTTAATTTTCTTTATGAGATTTAAGCTAAAACATAACTTTTGGCATTTAATTCTATAGAATATGTATTTCTTCATGCCCCTTTCCCCTCCTCCCATCTCAGCCACAGGCCAATCATAAAAAGTATTTTGTTTGCAGTCGCCTATTAACTAGGATTTTTGGAGAGTACTTAGGTAGGTAGGCTTTCTTATTAATCCCTGCAAACTATGAAAACAACAAAAACAAATAATAGTTCTACAAAAAATGTCACACACAGTTACAGTAATTACCCATAATACTAAGATAACAGCATCCTATATTTTGAACATATCTATATCACCCACAAATGGAGTACCCAAAATGTGCAGGTATTAAGGAAAAATTGCTGACCCAGATCAGACTGCTCCTGGGTCTACACTGCTTGCTCAGAGCTGTTTGTCTTACTATGCAGGTTGATCACGGTAAATGTGCCGTTAAATAAAAACAAGAGGGCCATGAGGCCCTGAATCGCTCACCTGAGGTGTAATTATCACAATAAATCACTTCTAAGCTTATGTCATTAAGTGAGCAGGCTGTCATCTTGGACCAATGACCAAAGGTTTTACCATATATTGGCAAAAAGGCCTGACCCAGTTAATGTCTGACTAGGAATGGATATTCAGTAAGGGCTGGGTATCTAATACATGACGGATGATAATGTGATTTTACACAAAATGCAAGAATTCCCAGCAAAATGAATGATTCTTGTTTTCTTTCCAGACAACTTCTTTATTTCAAAAGAATCCATACTCATAGTCCTTTAAGTCATTGACATAGTAAAGGTTATTTTGGAAGGGAAACCCTTCATCTTTTAGGTGGATAAGAATGATAGTTTTGCACTAGGTAAACAGAAAGAAAACAGACAAAATTAAAATGTCCTTTTTATTCAATTATTTATCTTTTTTTTTTTATTTCAGAAAAACAGGAACAAAATGGGTAACAAAATTGTTCATTATTTCCTAAACATTCAATGAATTTTCATGAGGTAAAGTGCAGATACCTTGTCTTAATTTGCAGCAAACAACTATTTAAGTCTTTTTTTATGCTACATGCTATAGTTTTCAACAGTATTTCAAGCAAAGGCTTTCTGACTGTTCTCCAGCTTGTCTGGAAAAGTACTGCATGAATGGAAATCACTCTTAGATGATGGCTTGCTGCAATAGTGACAAGCTAGCTGCACTTTACTGCATGTAAATTTTTTGAGCATTAAAGAAAAATTATACATTTTCTTCCTCGTTCTGTCAAAATTTAGGTAACTAATTCAAAATTACAATTTTACACATCTCATGTTTATTTTGCCTGCTATTAAGCTGATATATCAAGTTCATGATTTAAAACTCAAAACATGAAACAACCATGGGCATAAAACACTGAATAAACACTGAATCAACATTAATTCAACATGCAATTGAATCAAAGTTGATTCAGTATTGTGTGCCTGCTATGAGGACAATGAAACAAAATTTAAAGAGACACTTCTACATAGCATATTCATAGAATCATAGCTCAAATAAGATATCATTTTTAGACTGGTAGTATACTGTCTCGGAAAAGAAATGGTACCTAATACCAACTGTCAACTGGTTTATGAAAATTTGATTCAGTTCATTTCTATGACATCTAATTCAGTCCCCGAGCTATATTCATCAGTCAATTTCAAATCATACATATACCAAAATTTTGTTAACAAGACTAAAGAGATAAGGGGGTAAAAATGAAAGTAAAATATTAGGTCTGTGCTTCATTTGCATTTTCATAGTGGAAACATCAAAAAGTTATGAATGTCTCCGGCTGGTATGGCACTTCAGAACTAAATCAGGACCTGCTATGACGTAATGTCACTGGCTATAGATAAGTATCAAAATGAGACAAAATGTTCCGCATGGAAGAACATCCATATGATGTTGGTAGGAGTAGGCAATGCTGGCAAAATGTGTATCATAACATGCACTGTTGGAACAGCAGTCACTTGTGTTGTCACCAGTATGCTGTATGTTGTGGTAACTGGTTTGTTAGGTTTAATGAGATGACATATTATGTCTTAAACAGTTGTGAAAATGTGGCTTGCACATGACATCTTCATTACACACCATATCCTGTACTGTACATAGGGGTCAGAGGAGCATTCACTGTGTTTCCTGCATTCCCTGCTGAGAATGTCATGATATCCTTTAACAGCAGAATGTTGATTCACATTAAATAGCACTGGTTCTCCACTAATTTGGGTCCCTAGACTACTGAGCCCCGTCATAATCTATTAAACACAATATGTTTATGTTACACTTTTGAGCATGGCCTTCTTACTGGCAATGGTTATCAAATGTTCCATGAATTGTTAATCATCCTGGTAGAAAATCAAGTACCACACAATGATGCATAATAGACTGCAACATCCTAACAGCAAGAAGTGTTTTTGATTCCATCATGCAAGGGCTTTTCACAGTCCATCTTAGATATTTGTTTTGTTGGTGTATTATCCAAGTTCTATACTTTACATGGGTTGTTCTACATACTCATTAGCAAATTCTTGCCCTCTCAGTTACAGTCAGATGGCTGGCCAAAGAT
This sequence comes from Ctena decussata, assembly GCA_963989385.1. Classification (NCBI taxonomy): domain Eukaryota; kingdom Metazoa; phylum Mollusca; class Bivalvia; order Lucinida; family Lucinidae; genus Ctena; species Ctena decussata. Next base: position 64,905,225 of record OZ022506.1, on the reverse strand, counting down.
CAAACTTCAGGTCCACTTGTCAATTAATTACAAACAGGTGCTTGATATTAGTATATCCATTGGTCAACCCTGGTATTTTTAAAGTGTCATATCAGTGTAACTCTGTATCATTTCTTTCTTTCTTCGAGCAAGTATACTACAGTTCACTCTCACTAGGATTTTTGTTTAATAGAGATGGCCATAAATACAACTTTGGCTATATTCCTTAACAAATGGTTCTGAAAAATATCCTGACTATAAGAAATAAAGTATTATACATTAAAATGATAAAAATTTGGTCTTGCTTTGAAATAGTAGAAATAATAGTAAGTACAGTAGAAATACAAAAATTTGGTTTTGGTTTGAAAACAAAAAGTCTACTCTTACTTGATGAAAATTCAGCAAGATACTGTGTCTCGCCTTCAGCTCTTTGTCACCAGACAGATAAACCAGACAACCCAACTAAAGTTTATAGGCCACTGTCACCACTGGAAAAGTAATACCTATGTCTAGCTTTCTAGTATTTGCAGGCAAAACAACACAGTAAAATATGTTTTCATGAAAGCAGTGGAGAAAGGGACTTATCCTGTATTCAGAAACAATACCCTGAAAATTAATACTCCTGTATTAATCCTAGTCAAACTTACTAATCACTTCTCCAGAATCTGGAAGAAATGTATTACTGTATTCATTGCAAACCAATTTGGAGTATTACAGTGCAGACCCAGAATGCAGCATCTGATCAGAGTCTATACTGTTTGCTTACAGGAATTTCTATGCAAAATACAAGAGAAAAAATCAACTGAAACCGCTAAAACTAAAAATGGACTCATCCAAATGATAAGGATTGACAAGTCCACTAGTCAACAAAAGGTTAGAGACAAGAACAAATGTACAACACAGACAGAAATTACTCTAATGACCCTAAACATTCAGACAGACAGGTCTGAGCAAACATTGTAATGCCAGATAAAAATGCTCTTGAAGGCGCAGTTTGATCAGGGTCTACAATGTTTGCCATTGACTAAGCATCATTTGGATTCATTAACATGTGTAAAATCCACTTTCTAATAATTTTATAACAATGATTGTCCTACTTTTAGCTGTCCAAAATTTTAGGGTCATTATGGGTAACATGCACATCAATTCTGGTATGAAGTATGCAAGCTTATGTGCTAAAATGCCCTTCAACACTGTAACTAAATCTTGTTTCTTACAATAATTTAAAAGTACCATAATTAATTGCCTATAATGGATGGGGTTTTCCTGATCTAGAATGACCCTAAATATCTAAATCAATTTTAGTAAACTTTGTTATAAGATGAAGTTTTCCCTTCCGAAAGAATCCCCAAAACCTGGATCATGCATATATAGATTTCTAGATTTTTTAGATTGTTTTTGGAAGGTGAAAAACTCTGTCTAAAAACTGAAGAAATATAGTTCACAACCTAACAAAACAGAAATAAGTCCACAAATGATAAATGCATAATGAATGATGAAAAGATTGCCAGGCTAATTAACATCCTTTTCGACTCTATGTCTAATGAAGAAATACATATAAAAGGAAAATGTTTCCAGTTAGTCCTGCCTATAACAGTTAAAGGCCCACTGTATCTTGGGTATATGAATAATGGAGGAATTTCAATTTTGATGTCAGTTTTAACAGATTTCAGTCATATTAGGACACTGGAAGGGTGATAATGAAAGGCTGTGTGCAACGAAACCCCATTTATGGTTGGAAGGAATTCCACCTTCCGCCATAATCAAATCCAAAACCACCAGATCAGCAGGCCAGCAGTAAACCAATGCTACTGGCGCTCCTGTATCTTGGATACAGCATACAGCAAAGTCAACCTGCTTTATTCTTCACTCAGACTTCAGTCCGTTTTCAAGTCACAGGCTGGCCAGACCTGGATTGTAACCTGTAACTTTCTGTACCTTAACTGACCATCTCTATACACTTAACCATTGCACCTCTCTCAATGGTTTTCTGTCCTAAAACAATCCCAGAAATCTAGATCCATCTTCCAAGATGGATCAAGGGTTTTGGGGTTGTTTTGAAGGAAGTACCTCTTTCTCTGAACCTGGATTCTAACCTATAACCTTCTGTACCTTAACTAATCATCCATGGCACCTCTCTCATTGGTTTTCTGTCCTAAAACAATCCCAGAAATCTAGATCCATCTTCGAAGATGGATCAAGGGTTTTGGGGTTGTCTTGAAGGGAGTCCCTCTATCCATGAACCTGGATTCTAACCTATAACCTTCTATACCTTAACTAATCATCCATGGCCCCTAAACAGGTTTTCTCTCCTAGAACAATCCCAAAAACCAGCAATACCAACCTCTGACAGGAGGCTGGTATTGCTAATTACCTTGTGGGTGAATTCTATGTGTTCTCTGACATGCATAATATGTATTGTACCTATGCATCTAGTGCACAATAAACAAGTTTGTGGTCACTCCAGTAAGCCTCAATAACATCACAGAATGCTGGAGAGTTTGTAAAAATCAGATCTATCACAGATCCTGAATCAAAAGTTGCCTGATGGATGTGTTGCTCACATTTAAATTGTTTCCTCATGAAATCCACAAAACTTGAAGTGTTGTCATTTGCACTGATGTTAAAATCACCAATTATCACAAATTTGGTATGCATATCAATTAATGGGATGAGATGATTCTGAATATCATTTCTTAAATTGGTTTGCACACTTTTTGGGAATTTGTAGAGGTATACAACTTGGAAACGTCCCTTTTTGTTGCTGTATATGGTAGCCAACATAAATTCGCATACATCAGAATGGAACTTTTCTATTCTCTGAATTTCAAAGTAATTCTTAATATACAAAGCAAGTCCATGGTATGGCCTGTTCCCAGAATCATGTCCTGTTTCATCCATTCTCAACAGTCTGAAATTCTTCAGAGCAAAATCACTATTATCATCTCTAGCACAAAGTCTGGATTCTGCAAACCCAATCACATCTGCTGACAAAACATTTGGCTCAAATTCAATGTCCTTAAAGTGCTTATGTAAGGACCTTGCATTATTAAATGCAATTTTGATCTTGTGTGAATCAACTTTATATAAAGGAACATAACAGAGTTCAAGAAGTGCCTTTGTTTTTAACCGCTGCATCTCAATTTTCACTTGTTCATCCACAGCCATGGCTGTTTCATTCAAATTCAAAATATATAAATTTTCTAGTTTTCTTACTCTACTAAGAGCAACATAATGAATATGAGGTTGTTTTCTGACTCTTGTCTGAGACAAGTCTACAACAATTTCATCAACTGTTGACCCCTGAGCTTTATGGATTGTTTTACCTGCTGATGGTTTCAAAGGAAATTGAATTCTTTGGTATGTTTTGAAGTTGTATATAAATGTTCGTTCTATATCAAATATTGGAGTCCATGCTTTATCTATGTTTGCACTGTACAAACCCCTATTAGAAAATTTCTCCCGAGTAAACTGGCCAATTTGAGAATCTTGAAACAAAACCCATATAATACTGGGACGATCTGTGCCTTCCATTTATTACTCAATGAATTTGACAACACATGTAGACCCATTTGTCAAACCATCTTCAACATTTACATTGACTGTTATATCATAAATCATTCCAACTGCAATTTTTAACAACTTTTGTAAATTAGCAGTTTTGTTTGAATCATCTGGAAGTGCTTCAATGAGTTTTTTGCATTTGTTAATGGAAATATTCGCTGAAACAACTGTATCATGACATGGGATAACAACTTTTTCTTCTGATAATCTATTCAAATGATTTTCATTGTGTCTATCTACAAACTTGTTTTCAGTGAATAAATGAGGAGCCTCTTTTGGATAATTTGTCATATGGGGGCTGATACTATGTTTCTTTAATTCATTTATGTCATCTTCTGTCAGCTCATTCTGTCTAAGCCGATTTAGCATCTGAGCAAAGTCAACATCATCTTTTTGTCTCATGATATCAACCAGTTCATACAATCTAAAATAATCCTTCCATAAATTATTTGCTAGAGCTGAAGCACCCTTTGAGGGGTCACTGAATATCCACTTGTCACACACTGGCATCAGCTGGTACAAATCCCCCACAGCAATGATGCTTAAACCACCAAAACTGGTTTTTGTTCCAGTAAGCTGTTGCAAACGTGTATCCAGAAAGGTCAGTGTGTTTGTTCCTACCATAGAGATTTCATCTATAATAATTACTTTCAAATGTCTGTATTTCACTCTAAATGTGTTCAGTTCATCAGCTGACAAAAGGTCAGTACCTTGTTTGAACTTCTTTAAGAAAGCTGAGGCAATAGTGACACCATTGATATTATATGCAGCTTTGCCAGTGTAGGCACAAAGAAGAACTCTAATATCATCTGGATTTTCTCCTTCTCTCAAATTTAGAAATCTATACAGACTTTGATACAATGCTTTAATTAGCACCGATTTGCCAACACCAGCTCCACCTGACAAAAATGCATAGAGTGGTTCTTCTTTGAATTTTATCCAATATAGAACATGATTAAAAAATTCTCTTTGTCTCAAATTCAAACTCCTGAGCAAATTTAAGTACTGTTCATCAGGTAACATGACTCCATTTATTTCTACTGATGGCACCGAACAAGCAGACTGTATTTCTATACCAATATCATACTGTCGATGTTCTACTACTCGATCTGGATTAAAATATACAAAGTTTTCAGCTTCTCTTTCACCTTCTTCTTCTGCTTCTCTGTTTTCATGTTCTGTGTTTGGTGCTATCTCATCATAAGAATCTTCCTCTTCTGCCATTTGCCTTGCAAGCTCAAGTTCTTCAATATGATGTTCATACTGGCTGCGTTTAGATTCAAGCTTGTCTTTCAAGACATTGTAATGAGCTTCATATGTTTGAAATGAACCTAACAAATCTTTCGCTTCATTTCTCCAGGGCATAAACAGCATAAGTCGTTCTATGTAGTAATTTTCTGAGTCTTTCTTCACATCATACCTTACATAACGTATAATCCTAGGAACTCTCCTATGTTTATACTTTGTCCCATTCTTTGCTACATATAACAAGTCTGATCCATGATATTCAGATTCAATACTCTCATCATTACTATCTTCATCATTTTCATCACTAGAATCACAGGAATTGCCTTCATCTTCATTTGTGTCTTCAGACCTCTCAGGTAACCTATTCCCTTTAGGATAAACAATGTCAACTGTAGAGACATAATCTGCCAAACAGAAATTCTGAAGTTGTCTAGGACGTTTCGCATACCGCTGAATTATATTGTCTGCTTCTATGTCAGTAGATTCTGCAGGAAGTTCATCAAGCACAGTTTTAGATTTCAGTAAAAACACTCTTTCTTCTGGGATAGAGGTATTGATGAAAACAATGTCCCTTGTAGCTTTTGTTAAAGGAATCTGCAGAGCGAGATATACTGCTTCCTGTGCACTCACTTCAACACAGTTTGAAAATACATTCCCAATATGTCTTACTTGTTTCTTTATATCAAAATTTCCTTTGCGAGCTTCTTTTGCTGCAGCATCAAGCTGTGCGCTCATGCCTCTTTGAGATTTGCTTATATAACCAACAACATATGCTGCACAACCATACGGTTCAAGAACTATCTGAATATCAAGATTTGCCTTCCAGCCAAGAAGAACTGTTTTGTTAAACAAATTAATTCTCATCTCATTTGGATTCCTCTTAAGGAAAATTTTGGGAGCACTAAGTGAACTTCTTATACACTTGATATAATTTTCGAAGTCCATCTTGGCAACTTGCTCCAAAAACTCATCAAATGCAATTTCAGAGACATCTTTGTACTCATTCATTGACTTTTGAAGCTCTGAGTGTTTCTTTTTGTATTTTTCTATGTCTTCATCAAGAGGATGCAACAACATTGTTCTTGGGAGGGGAGGCAAAGGAAATCCAAATCTACAGACTGCCTTTCCTTTTTTTCTGCAAGACTTCGAATGTTTATGTGACTGAAGTTCAACAAGCTCCCCGACTGCTTCATCATCAGTACTGCATATTAGGTAATTATCAACAAACTGAATTATTTCCTCCTCCGTGTTTTTTCCAAACTTAGGAGCATTTTCAATCCAAATAAGCATGTGGATATGAGGAGACCCACGTTGTTGAAATTCCACTCTATAGAAGAAATCTATCACTTTTCCAACAGGTTCAACCTCACTTTTAAGGACAGTGTTCAAGAATTCTTGTACTCTGTGATCAAAATATCTTGAACAAGTTACTGGGTCTTTCTGAACAAGTCTTGTTTTCTCTTGCCAAGTTAAAGCCTCTACATCCTTGTCTGAATACTCAACTGCATCATTCAGTTTTGCTAACATTTTCAAAAGATCATTCCATCTGGTATCAGCTGCTGACAAAGATACAAACCAAGTAGGTAAAGACAATTGCCTGATCATTGCAAATATGTCTTTCTTTCTTTTTTCTAAATAAGCTGGTGAATTTCTAAGCTGACGAAATATACAATAACCTTCATCAAGTTTCACAAGTCTCTCCAAATAACCTGGATCTCTTGCCTCAGCAGCAGTAATTTTTTTGCCTTTACTTTTACATCTTCTTACAGCTAAGTTAACTTTGTCACTTATTTGTTTCATTTGCAGCTTTTTATGCTTAAAGAAAATGTTTGGAACAGACTGAGCAGCCCTTCTATCAACACTTCGTAGCTCCCATTTAACAATGTCACTGTAATGAACTAAAGTTGTTCTCTCAGTCTTATCAGGACGCCTCTGACCACAGAATATAGTACGAAAACATAAATACTCTGCATCTGTATCTTGATACAAGCTTAGGGGATGTCGTCCTTCTCCAGGAGCAAAGGTCAACACTTGATCAAACTTATTTTCAATATTAGCATCATCCACTAACGTATCAACATTTCCAACATGCTCATTATTATCTACCTCACTGAATCCATCAGATTCATATCCATCTCCTTTTTCTCTGTCTTTAGGTACTAAAGGAACGGTTTGATCTTCATCCAGCACTGAGTTATTTATGTCAATATCAGGAATTGTATTTTGTACCGACACATCTAGAAACTCTCTTACAGTATCCTCTGCACTTTCAGTTACTGCTTGAAACCAGTTGTTGTCAACTGTAATGCCAGAATTTTTATACATATCACTATTAGTTAGAAGCCAGTGTAATGCTGCCAGAACTCTCATGGGTCTCACATTTTCTTTAAAATCTATTTTCTTATATGAAAGTTTTTTCTTCAACTGGATGGCAATTGTAAAATTTTCATCCATTGGTCTTGGAAGAGAGTCAACAGTGGGTTGAATATCAACAGGTACATTGATTACATTTCCTTTAAGTGAATACTGACCACCACGTGGCAGTTCTCTAATTTGCATGAATGGAATACGCAGTGCTATTAATCTTTCTTCAAGCTGGTGCAAATCTAGCTCTGAAGGCTTGTTTGGCCATTTCATTCCATTGGCGACAGACAGTTTTGGAACTTTACCATCTTTTAATGCTGACAAACAAGTGTGACATATCCACTCTTCACTATTGACTGACTTTAATTTTGTGCAGTAATTCAAACTGCATCTCATAATGTTAGTGTTTTTCAGCATTGATACACTTTTTCGAAACCATGTTTGGTGACAACAAGTACATACAAACAGAGGTCCTACTGCAATATTTTCATGAAACTGTTTAATACATTCTTCTACACTTTCATGTCTTTTTCTCTCAAATACTTCACATGGCTCAGTTTTATGCACTTTTTCTTCAGCATTTTTACGCCTTTTGTTTTCCCTATTCAGCTCAAGTGTGTCTTCCAATTTTCTTTTCTCTTGTCTACGCTGCTGCTGAGCAATCCTTTCACATTCTTGAACAAAAGGTTTTTGCCTTTGCTTACGTTTACTAGCAAGTTGATATATCCTCTCTTTTTCTTTAAAATCTGGGTCTTGTCTGTCTGCTAGTTTCTGAGCACATTCTTTCGCTAATGCACCTGGTATCTTTCTTGCACACTGCTTTTTAGCACGTTCTTTAGCTAACACATCCATATTTTTTCTAGCAGACTGTTTTGATGCAAGCTGATTTACTTTTTCTTTTTCTTTAAAAGCTGGATTCTTTCTAGCAGACTGTTTTTTAGCACATTCTTTTGCTAGCACATCCACATGTTTTCTAGCAGACTGTTTTGAAGCAAGCTGATTTACTTTTTCTTTTTCTTTAAAAGCTGGATTCTTTCTAGCAGACTGTTTTTTAGCACATTCTTTTGCTAGCACATCCGCATGTTTTCTAGATGACTGTTTTGAAGCAAGCTGATTTACCCTTTCTTTTTGTCTGAAAGCTGGATTTTTTCTGGCAGACTTTTTTGAAGCAAGCTGATTTACCCTTTCTTTGTCTTTAAAAGCTGGCTCCCTTCTAGCAGACTGTTTTGATGCAAGCTGATTCACCCTTTCTTTTTCTGTAAAAGTTGGATCCTTTCTAGCAGACTTTTTTGAAGCAAGCTGATTTACCCTTTCTTTTACTTTAAAAGCCGGATCCTTTCTAGCAGACTGTTTTTTAGCACACTCTGTTGCTAACACATCCATATTTTTTCTGGCAGACTGTTTTGAAGCAAGCTGATTTACCCTTTCTTTTTCTTTAAAAGCTGGCTTCTTCCTAGTGGACTGTTTTGAAGCAAGCTGATTGACCCTTTCTTTTTCTTTAAAAGCTATCTTACTTCTTTGTTTCTTTTTAAATGCAGCATAGTATGCAGTGCGTTTTTTCCTTAATTTGTCACTACAGGTTTTCTTCTGCATGCTCATTTCCACAGCAATATCTTGTGTTTTTTTCTGCAGTCTGATATTTTGATCCTCAAAATAATTTTCCAGAAGGCTTTCTGAATGATCAGTTATCAGATGGTGCTTTTGAGAAGAAACCACAGTGTCAATCTGATCTATGCCAACATCAATTTTTTCTGTAAATGTCAGAGCAACTGGCAGCAAGTCATACTGTGTTGTCATGTTTATTTGCATGCTTTCATATAATGCATACATGTAAGTGATCAAATCATCTAAAGAACTGAATCTTATCAAAACTGAATATCCATCGCATGATGAAAGACCATTCTGAGCATGAGAATGTGAATAAAAAAAACTGTACATGCCATCTTTTTTGTAAACTGCAGAACATATTGCACCAATCATGACCAGAATATATGAAGAAGAATGAAATGCTGTGTACATTGACTGATGTAGAGTTTGAGAAGATGTGTTACCAAACTGCTGTACTGCAATGCCAGAAACAACATCTGACTTTATGATATGTATATCTCTTTTGAAGACATTTACATTTTCTGGAATTTCATCAAAAGTTAACAATCTACTGGTGTATTTTTGTTCAGCTTTCAATGAAAATAAGATTTTTTGGTACAGAATATCTCCTTCGATAAGTATTTGGTCTATCTCAGTACTTGAACAAGTATTTAAAAACTGAGCATGAATAAGGGCACAAAGAGCATTTGACACACACTGGCTTCCCCGAGATTCTACACTGAATCTGTCACTTCCTTGGTGAAATGAGCCACAAATCAATGACTGTGAATGAAATGGCTTTAAGCTCTCTAAACAATGATTGCAAGAGCCGGATGGAAAACTATCAGTTACCGGTGTGGCAACCTGTGCGTTCTTAGCAGAATCTGACTCAAACGATGTCGAAAATGAAATTTGCTTAAAAGGTTGACTTCCATTACCATATTCAGTCAAACAAGGAACTTTAGTTTTGGTCAATCTATCTGGGAAAGTACTAGTTTTGGTCAATCTATCTGGGAAAGTACTGGTACAAGAATTGTGTGGCAAAGTATTATGATCTGTATTTTGTGAGTCTATTTGATAATGCTTCTCTTCAATGCTGGTTTTATAATCTTTGGTCAGCTGACTTTGTTCATTCCTTTGATTATGATCTGTACATTGTGAATCTATTTTATAATCTTTGGTCAAAAGACACTGTTTATTCCTTTGATGTGCCTGCACGCTGACAGGACTTGCCTCTATGAGGCCCTTGGTCATGACAGACTCTGAAGTCTGCATGAATTTAGGAGTCGACTCAGGAGTCAACCCAAATTTAGGAGTCGACTCAGGAGTCAACCCGAATTTAGGAGTTGACTCGGGAGTCAACCCAAATTTAGGAGTCGACTCAGGAGTCAACCCAGTCTGGCTGTCACAGCTTCTGTCCAAAACCATCTTCCTGGCTGCAGAGCGTCTCCAGTTCTTTCTTCGAGGCATTGTCCTCTTCCTCAGTAATAAGGAACAATAGTTCACTACTGTTAAGTAAGTCTATATCCAGAGAAGATAACACACCATCCAATCACAAAATATAACTCAATTCACAATATAATATCTCACACTTTTTAGTCGTTTGTTGAAAACAATAGTTCATATATAGGTTGATTTGATACCTATAAAAGAAATAAATATTATCAAACAGTACAACCTATTCATGCCATAGTTTTAAAGGTCAGAATCTATCACACTTGTTTTATTTTAATTTTTTTAAAAGAACAGCATATACTAAGCTTGAATTTACTCCAAAAAGTTTGCCAAACTGTATGAAATTAGTCATGCTGTGTTTTTCAAGATTTATAACAAATGTATTTGACCATTTGTTTGCTGTAATTAAATGACAGAGTTAGTGCACACATTTAACAGAAAAAATGAGTAAATTTGTCATAATGTTTGTTCATGGAAAAAATTTAAACTGCAACAACAGCACTGTCAAGAGTATTATAACTATTATTCTTTCTATTATTATTAGTATTATCATATTTAGTGTAAACTCTTAAAGTTAAAACAAAGTCAATAATAAAAATATTCTGCATGATCAGCAAGGCGATTACATTCCAGGAGGAGGCCCATAGACTGCACTGGTGGAGGTATCATCTCTATTATTCAGCAGCACTGATATACAGAATGTTTTTAACATTAATATCAGTTGCTGCTGATGTAATAAAGAGAAATTGACATGTATAATCTTCTTAACCAGTGTCACTTAATTACCTGGTACAAAATATAACAGTATCCTTGAACAGATATAAATTGTGGGAGTAACCATAAAGTTTCAAATATTTAACATTTTCAATCTCAAAAAAAAGAAGAAAAAAGCAATAATATTGTGTTATTGTTTAATGTCCACGGTAAACTCTATGGTAATGTCGGGACGGTCAGTTAACCTAACAACACTATTCCTGGGCAGGCTTAGACCTCCTAAGCTGTTAACCAGTACTAAGTGCACCTACTTCCACCAGTAACTGACAACTGCCCTTCTTGAATCAGCGGAAGGAGAAATGAAAGTAAGTGGCCGGATCAGGTATCGAACCCAGGACCTCTGGCTTATAAGTCAGACGCCCTACCAATTGCGCTATAATGACTGCTGGAGAAGGCATCCATAAAATGATACTGTTATATGGATAACTCAATGGGTACGCTTTCCAATAAGCCAGTGCAAGACATTAATGAGTTAAAAAAGGCTTGGACAAGAAGTTTTCTTGAATTCATCTTCTGCCAACTATGTTCTATGTTGCAATGGGTTTTGTAGTACAGCGATTAGCACTCCTGACTTCAGATCAACGGATCTCTGAAAGTATAAAGGGGAACTGAATAAAATTTCACATACAGTCCAACTTGTATTAAGCAGGCACCTAAGGGATAGTCAAAATGTGCTTGCTGAAGACAGGTGCTTGCTTAATACAGGTTCATTTCAATGTATTTGCCTGTTTTGGGAACTGAATACATGCTTGCTTAATACAGGTTGCTTACTTAATAGAGGAGGCCACTATGACATGTTTTAATGTATTAATAGAGGGCGCTAAGAGAAAGTGCTATAACCTAGAACCATAATACTATGAACTCACCAGTTAGAACTCGCCAATAATTCCAACAAAAAAAATGAAATAAAGAAGATGTAAAAAAATAAGCAATTTGTAGTATAAGCCAGTTCTAAAAAGTGGAAAAAAAATCAGCAAAAGTTCTTCGGTATAATTTGCAACGATGCCAGTTTCATAAAAATATGAAAAATCAGCTGAATGCTCTGTCTGTGCATTGTCACAAAACAGGGTTAAACCAGAACATTCAACGTAAGTTTACAATCCCAACACTTAAATGCTGGAAAAACTATACCTACATCTCAGTTTCAACTAGCTACTGGTTGCCCTATATGAGCATAGTAGCCATGTTGATCTTGTGTCATGGACAAATTTGAAAAAATTTCTTCCCTCAACCTCAGGCGGCTGTATGCTTAAATTGGCTCAGCAGCTTTTGCAGAAAAATTTGAAACTGTCAAAATATGAGACATTAGTCAAAGGTCAGAGAATGTTCTTGACCTCTTGTACTCAGAAGTCTTCATGTACTCATTTAGATGAAGTCTGTACCAATTTTCCCATTTTTGGCATTGCCGTACAAATGGTAAAGCTCAACCCAAGGTCATCATCTGAACGCTCTTGGTAGTACTCAAGTACCTGATGCTGCATACAAAGTTTCAATGCCATCAGTCAATTGGTTCTGGAGAACAAGATTTTTAAGGATTTTTACCAGATATGGGCATGGCTGCCATGTTGGTCATGTGACCTGGACCATTTGAACAGAATCCTTCCCTCAGCCCTTAGAAGCTCTATATAAAATTTGGTTACAACTGGCTCAGTGGCTTTTGAGAATATGTTTGAAATTGTCAAAATATGAATCCTGGGTCATGTCAAAGGTCAAAGAAAGACCTTGAACACTTGTACTCACAAATCTTCATGATCTCATATAGCAATTTCAAAATCAAAATCCTTGTCTCTTTCAACGCAAATCTTATGTCCTAGCATTTTCCCATATTTGATCCTGACACAAAAAAGAATAGCTCATCTGGGCAATTGGCAAGGTGGCTTTTTCTTATCATGTCTGAAATTGTCAAAATATGAGTCTTGGGTCAAAAGTCAAAGAATGACCACGACCGCTTGTACTCATAAATCTTCATGTACTCATTAAGACAACCATATATACCATTTTCAGGCCAAAATCTTCAAAACTTTCCACAAAATCTTATCTTCTAGCATTTTCCCATATTTGACCATGCCGCAAAAAAGGTCACGGTAAACTCAAGGTCACCATTTGAACAGTCTTAGTGGTACTCTAGTACTCCATGCTACTTACCAAGTTTCAAGGCCATAAGTGTATTGGTTCTGGAGAAGAAAAATATTAAAGATTTATACCACAAGTGGTAATGGCGGCCATGTTGGTCATGTGACCTGGACCGTTTGAACAATTTTTTATTCAATCAACCCCTGGATGCTCTATATGAAATGTGTTTACAATTGGCCCTTTGACTTTTGAGGAAATGGTTGAAACTGTCAAAATATGAGAGATCTGGATCAAAGGTCAAGAAATGACCTTGACCTCTTGTACTCATAATTCTTCATGACCTCATTAAGACAACTGTATATACCAATTTTTCGGCCAAAATCTTCAAAACTTTCCATGAAATCTTATATTCTAGAATTTTGCTTATATTTGACCTTGCTGTAAAAAAGGTCAAGGTCAACACAAGGTCATAATTTGAACAATCTTGATAGTACTCAAGTACCCAATGCTACATACCAAGTCTCAAGGCCATCAGTCAATTGGTTCTGGAGAAGAAGATTTTTAAAGGTTTTTACCATATATGGGCATAGTGGCCATGTTGGTCATGTGACCATGACGGTTAGAAAATTTTTTCATTCCCTCAACCCTTGGAGGCTCTTTATAAAATTTGGTCACAATTGGCCCAGTGGTTTTTGAGGAGATTGTTTGAAATTGGCAAAATATTAGGGTTCTGGGTCAAAGGTCAAAGAATATCCTTGACCTCTTGTACTCACAAATCTTCATGTAGTCATTAAGTTGACTGTATATACCAATTTTTAGGCTAAAATCTTCAAAATTTATCATGAAATCTCATGTTCTAGCATTTTCCCAAATTTGACCTTGCCGTAAAAAGGTCAAGGTCAACACATGGTCATAATTTGAACAATCTTGATAGTACTCAACTACCCAATGCTACATACCAAAACTCAAGGCCATCGGTCAACTGGTTCTGGAGAAGAAGATTTTTTAAAGGTTTTTACCATATACGGGAGTGGTGGCCATGTTGGTCATGTGACCTGTACGGTAGGAATAAATTTTTGTTCCCTCAACCTCTGCAGGCTCTACATGAAATTTGGTTTCAATTGGCTCAGTGGCTTTTGAGGAGATTGTTAGAATTTGTCAAAATATGAGAGTTCAGGGTCAAAGGTCAAAGAATGACCTTGACCTCTTGAACTCGTAAATCTTCATGTAGTCATTAAGATGACTGTGGATACCAATTTTTAGCCCAAAATCTTGAACAGTTTCCAAGATATCTTATGTTGTAGCAACCTGCCATATAAAACCATAAGGAAGCAAATTTGACCTTACCGTAAAAAAGGTCAAGGTCAACCCAAGGTCATAATTTGAACAATCTTGGTAGTACTCGCGTACCCGATGCTACATACCAAGTTTCAAGGCCATCGGCCTGTTGGTTCTGGAGAAGAAGATTTTTTCAGGTTTTTACCATATATGGGCATGGCGGCCATGTTGGTCATGTGATCAGGACCCTTTGAACAACTTTTCGTTCCTAAGGTCCCAGGAGGCTCTATATGAAATTTGGTTACAATCGGCCCAGTGGTTTCAGAGGAGAAGTCGTTTGAAATTGTGGACGAACGGACGACGGACGGACGGACGGACGACGGACGACGGACGACGACGGACGACGGAGCCTTACCATCCTATAAGCTCCCCCGGAGCCGCTGGCTCAGGTGAGCTAAAAATAGATCTAGGGTGTCCCAAGTGGCCATTTTTTTTTGGGGGGGGGGGGGGGGGGGGGGGGGGAGGGCGGGGGGAGGGAGGGGTAAGGTGAATTTTGGTGTGTAGGTAAGCAGTTGCTATCTACCCACCAAAAGTGCAGGGTCCAGACTCAGGGGTAAGGTGAATTTTGGTGGGTAGGTAGGCAGTTGCTATCTTCCCACCAAAAGTGCAGGGCCCAGACTTTTTTTTTTGGAAATTTTGGGTGGAGCCAGGTTATTTTTTTTTCACTGATTTTTGAGGCCAGATTATTTTTTGAAATCCCCTTATGAGCAGATTTATTTTTTTACTTGCATATTTTTTCTTCCAAAGACAGGGATTTTTTTCGAAAAATATACCAGCCCCCCCCCCCCAATCCCCCACTCCCCCCCCCCAAGAATATCAAATGATCGGTCCCTTAGCGCCTAGCGGGACAGGGTTTTGGCAGATTTATGAGGAAGGACAAGCTGTCTCTTGTACTTTTTGTTGGATGACTTCTGAAATGGTACGTGTGTGTTGAGGGGGTATGGGGGGGGGGGGGGGGCGTCGTTCGGGACAGAATTCTTTAGAAGAGCGAGTGGTCTCAGAATGTGGGGCGCGTTATCTTGGGGGAAGTTGTTTGGGGGAGTTTTCTTAGAATCTTGGGCGAGTTGTCACCTGAAGATGGGGCGACATGTCTTGTGGCTTTTTCGTTTGTCAAACTTTGTGGTTGGCCAGTGTGTTTGTTTTGCTTTCTCTCGTTCTCGGCGTGTAGCCTAAATTCAGAAGCCCCAAAAAATCGCAGGCAGACAGACTAACGCAAAATCTTAATAAATTCATTGTATGCTAAATGATTACAAGCTTTACTATACCATAAATGAAGAAACAGTTGGTCTCCTCAAGTCGATCCAGCTGAAAAATGTCTGTGTTGACAAACGCGCGTGCCATGTATACGTAAAAATGACCAACTTCAATATCGATTTTCAACAAAAATAGACTTTCTCCCGAAGATATACCCCGCCAAAAGACGGTCGAATGTATGACCTACGGTTCAGTTATAATGGCATCTAATTTGGTTTGTGGGACAATTTTCTTTGCAAAATAACTTTGGGGTACTGTCGTAGGGTTTTACTTTTCTGAAAAAACGGTTGTCAAACCGTGATCGTTGTTTTGGGTGTGCAAACTGCATTGAGGTACCGATATGCGTCTGATTTCAATAACAAAACATCAAATTTCAATCTGATCTGGTTCGTTGGAAAACTATGACTGGATATCTTATCAAACGAGCATTATTTTGGGACTCATTCTGTTCAAAATTTCCCGCCATTTTTTTCCGGCGAAAAAAAGGATTATTTCTTTGTGCGTAGACGACCGCTCAGAAAATGATTTACTCAAATGTGATGAGTCTGCGTTCCCACTGTAATTCATGCATGAGATCGTTTACGTTTAACGCCAATATTGCAGTTGTATAGCGCCCGTAAAAAGAAATGCATCACCAGTTTTTGACAAAGAGCGTAAAAGCTTAAACCTCCTTAAAATTTTCGTTTCTCTGAATTTCTTTCTACATACCAAAGAGAAACATTTACATGGGTCCAAAATGTCTGCTAAACAGCATCAGCGTGTCGAAAGCACCTGTGTTTTAACTGATACCAATGAATGCTCTGTCTTGTCTATGGATGCATTCCCTTGACTGACCAGCCTTTATCGATCATTAAGGGTGGCGGTCAGTAGAAAGGGCACCTGTTGTCTAGAAA
This sequence comes from Ctena decussata, assembly GCA_963989385.1. Classification (NCBI taxonomy): domain Eukaryota; kingdom Metazoa; phylum Mollusca; class Bivalvia; order Lucinida; family Lucinidae; genus Ctena; species Ctena decussata. The sequence continues at coordinate 64,888,696 of OZ022506.1, read as the reverse complement.
TCTTGGCCATATGGCAGCTTAACCATATCCCATTAGCTCTAACTTTGAGACTTTATGAACTGGCAATCTGGAGGCGAATTTTTTTTCAGTGTTAATCGTGCCAAAACGTTTTGTTTGTCGCAATTTGTTTGTTATTGGTTATTTTCTTTAATGCTGATCTACGGACTATCCAGAAGCTTTGACTAAACCTTTTAAAGTGTTTACTAAAGTGTTTACATGATACGCGCACAGTAAATCTTCAGTTTCATACTTGAGTGATTATCAACTGCAATACGGGTATGAAGTAAATATATTTACATGCTATTCTTGGTCCAAATATTATGCAAAAATGAGAAACAAAAAATGTTGCGTTTTTAAATGTACTAAGTATAGTAAGCATTTCATAATGAAACATGATCTGAGATTTGGGGTAATAAACCTTCCAATATGTTCATATAGGACATTTCTTAGAAATTGTACGCTAATAATTAATGAAGAAAGCGTTTATACTGGACGTCTTTATTTTTAGCTCTCTGTGAGTACGAATACAACTGTCATTGTCAATTCATAAGCGACATGCTTCCATGTGATAAAGCTGACTAATTTCGCAGTACCATCTATGGAATGTTTACAATAATGACTTTCGACCAAACAACTATGTAAGGTTCATATGAACCCTTTTTAGACCGGAAACCCATTTTGGGGACGAATGCAAAAAGTGCAGACCCAGTTCGGACGCCGCAGAACGCGGCGTCTGATCAGGATCAGGGTCAACACTGTTTGCTTACAGAAATTTCTATGAAAAATACAATAACAATAATCACCAGAAACCCCTAAAAATAGGAATGGACTCGTCCAAATAATAAGGACGGACGAGTCTACAGGTCATAAATGGGTTAAGACACGCTCGGCTTACAATTGCTTGTATCTCTCTTTTCAGAGCAGCAAACGTATATTTGATGACGTCAGTGTTGAAGGATACCCACTATCCGACCACTTTGGAGTAAAACAGACCTTTATTATGCCAACGAACAGGGTTGAATTGTAGCTCGAATTTGTGCTTCAAAATATAATTAGATAATAGACCAAGCAATAACCCATGAGACAGACGTCAAAATGATTGTCGGTTAACATTAGTTCGACGTTACGACGTAGCATCGACTGCCTGATGGAACTGATAAAATACCTGCAACCTGGCCAGGTAATTTGGAGCCATTACCTGGGTCATAAATCTAAGTCAAGAAGCGCTAACTACTCACGTTCCACCCGGTGTTTACTGTTTTAATGCATTTAAAACGCCGTTTCTTCTTAATCATTTTGCACCCTGAACATTCGGATGCAAATAGATATTATCACGCTCATCATGATACGATCCTTGCCAGTCCGTTTTACTCCATTTAGGTGTTAGCGCTCTGATTTTATAGCATAAAGGTCACAGGTGTAAGTCTTTTACAGGTCACAGGTTCGACTCTTGACCAGGTCATTAGTTTCATTTTCATCGTCATAACTTCAATTACCCAAACCCAAAATCGGCCCGAATTGAATGAAATATTGTTGAAAGCGCCATAAAACCTCAACGTCACCATCGGCTGGCGTGGATGGTGTATATGAAAATTATAAAGATGACTGGATATACTATTGTCATTTTGCTTCCTTTTTAAAAAGGAGTCAATTGTTAAAGGAAAGAATTTTGCTCCCGGGGGAGCAAATTCTTTCTTTAAAAAGTTGACTCTATTTTCGGAAAGCTTCATCATCCAGGGAAGTAACAGGAAGTCACAAAAATTAATCCCCTTTGTGAAAATGGAGGAAAAAATGAAAATGCACCTATATATCTTAAAACAGACCGACTGGTATGACTCGTGTTATAAATTAGCGCGACACGAGAAAACCAACAAAGTGGCATGCGCGCCCAGCGAAAACTCATATCAGCCTGGGTATCCGCCCAGTCTGACCAGAGTCTGCGCTTTGCGCTTAAATGGTATCTAAGTGTCTAAGCTACCTCCATGCGGACAACATATACTCTGACCAGACTTTGCGGATGCCAAGGCTGATCTGAGTCTTCGCCGGGCGCACATGCCACTTTGTTGGTTGTTGTCGTCTCACGGCTCAAATGTTGTTGAGCGGATCCGTTCTTATTGTCGACGACAAAAAAGTGGTGTAGTGGTATAAAATGTATGTTCTTGTTTCTATTTTATAAACTTACCAAGAGTATCATAAAGAGTCAAGAGACTGGGATGTCTAATTTATCGTTACGCTGATCAACGCTGATTCAAGCCGATTCAATTCCGTCTGCCCAATACAAGGATAAGGACGCCTTATACATATATACAATAAATAAATAAATTGAACAGCAATAATGCACCCGAAGCTGTTGATGGAATGGCAAACCGTGTAGACTCTGATTAGACTGTTCCTTCAGAAGCAGTCTGATATCTGGGTCAGCACTGTTTGCTCAGACCTGTTTCAATAGTAATGAGCCGCGACACGACAAAACCAACAAAGGGGTTGTGCGCCCAGATCAGCCTTGGAATCCGCCCGGTCTGATCAGAGTCTTCGGTAAGCGCTTAAAGAGTAGATAAGGGTCTAAGCTACCTCCATGCGGACAGCGAAGACTCTGATTAGACTGGGCGGATGCCCAGGCTGAGCTGAGTCTGCGATCCGCCCAGTCTAGTCAGAGTCGGCGCTGGGCGCACAACCACTTTGTTGGTTTTGTCGTGTCGCGGCTCAATTATTTTAGAATTTTATGTAAGTTTCTGTGTTACTGTTCATCCGTCGTTCGACTGTACAGGCATGCGAAACAACTTCAGGGATAATTCTGGCTCAGAATTTTGCGAGAGAAAATATCTTGTTAGACATTCTTTATGAGAAATTCTCCATTCTCAGTGAGAATTTTTGTAGTAACCATTATAAAAATGCATTTTTTGCACGAGATTTTTCTCCCATCGAACAGATTTTGGGGAGATTTTTGGCAAAAATGTGAGAAAACTCTTTAGATCTCGCCCGAAAATGATCCCTGCCGGGACTCTGTCTAGCACTGACTTGTCCACAGCTTCATTTTATTTGTCAGGATTACTTGCATCTAACTGACAATCGTACATCTAGGATATGAAAGTTGACACGAATCCCAGACTGCTACCAAAGCTTACTCCTGACGAAAGACTGGCCCAACCCGGTAATGTTTAGTTGGTTCGTTGGTTGTTTTGGGTTTAATGGCTCTTTGAGACAGTATTTCAGTCTATATCGCACCGTCTTCCAGAGAGAGGGAGAAAGAAGAGAGAAGTGACAGACGAGAGAAAAAATGTCCAAAAAATAACCCCAACCGAACCTACTGCAAGCACAGAAGGCCCTTGCCCTACCATTTTCCAAATCAGTAGGACGCCCCGGCACTCGAAGTTATACGCAGCACCATCGCACCACCCGACCACCCCGGGAATGTTTAGACATACATGTACTTATTGGAGTGTGTCCTCAAAGAGTAGCATGCTAATGTCAAAACAATTTCACGAGCGCGAAGAATGAGTTAAGTAATTTCAAGTTTCTAAGTTTATTCAATTCCAATGGCGATCTGTCATCTTGATATTCTACGACAACAAATGATACGGCCGCGACATGAGAAAATCAACAAAGTGGCATTTGCGCCCAGCGAAGAGTCAGATCAGCATGGGCATCCGCCCAGTCTGATCATAGTCTTAACTGTGCGCTTAAAAGGTAGCTAAGGGTCTAAGCTAGGTCCATGGTGACAGCAAAGACTCTGATCAGACTGGGTGGATGCCCAGGCCGATGTGAGTCTTCGCTGGGCGCACATGCCAGTTTGTTGGTTTTCTCGTGTCGCGGCTCAGTTATTGAACTTAGTTTGTTACACTTGAAGATGCACTTCAACAAGTGTGCTTATAGCACAAATGAGGATGTCAATTTCATTAGCTCCTATTAAAGACTGATATGAATGTTTTACCTGGAAAAGGAACTACAAGCTTAAGGAATTTCCTCAATTGGTTCCTTAATTCTAGAAGTATTGTCAGCTGTACGGTACAGATGTTTACCCATTAATGCCTAGCGTCTCATAAATGGGACACAGGCAAACAGTGCAGACCCAGATCAGACGCCGCAGATGCGGCGTCTGATCAGGATCTATACTATTTGCATACGACAGCTGGGTGTTTCTCCCTGAAACAAAATACATGTAATGATAAAAATAAACTAAACCAGACACCCCTTAATTGATGAATGGACTCAACCATTTGATAAGTGTAGAATAGTCCACTGGGCATAAATGGGTTAAGTACTGTAACAGCATGATGATTCAGAGTAAACAGTGTACGCCATAATAAGACAACCGTAACGCCCACCCCTCCAAGTCTGATAAAATTCTGCACTATTTGTCAATAGGCATTTAAAAATGACGACTCCTCTCAATCGCAATTCAACAGCTGCGAACTCCGTCCAACAAACTGATGAGAAACTGCCAGGGATCTTTCCCTTCTGAAAACGGGCTATATTTTTTTCTGTTTCCTCTTCGTGGCGCTTTCTATTTCCTTTAAATTTCACCCAACGCTCAGCCTCCTTGCATTTTGTGTACTGACCGTGTATTGATCTACTCATAGAAGCAATTAATGTTGACGCCATCTTGTTTTTCTCAAAACGAACTTTTGACGTCATTACGTAACATGACGACAGAAAGACTGTACGGCCTCTATTTTGTATTGTTTTGTTGATTTCTACGCTCGAAATCAAACCAGTCTAATTTGGATAAATAACATCCGTTTTGGTGTCGTTACGAAAGGAATTCTATTGAAAGTAATGTATTTTAAAGGTTAAAATATGTCTTACCAATCCTCTACCATAGAGCTCCCGCTCTTTCAAAGCCCCTACGGAGCTTTGAATTACAAGCGAGTGCTCGCTATTAACACGTGTGGGAACAAGTGTGCTCGGAGCTTTTAATTTGAATTTGCAGGCGCGTAGAAAGCGAGTGTTCGCTATAAGTTGCTTCAGAAACAGAACAGCATCATTCCTCATCTAGTGCACTTAAGCAAAAAGTTCGTATTCTACCTTAATCCAATATCATTTCGGCCTCTTCCAATACCATAAAATGACCCTAGTGCTTCAAAAAAAAAAATCCACACAGGCATTAGCCCGCGTGTAGAATATAATATTGACAGCCCAGTGATGGGCATGAATTGTCACTGTCTACTTCTGATCAGCTGTCAGTCATGCAAATTGCATGTGCAAGATAAAATTATCAGGACGCAACTATTAGCAAAGCAACTAACCCTTGGCTGACACGTTTTCAAAATTTGTATACTTTTCTTCTTCCTTTTTGTCTACCAGTGTCAACAAACATGTTCCATGTATCACGATATGATGCAAGTACTTGAACAATCTTGACAAATAGTAAAATAAATCCTGGTAGTGTTCCCTTGTTGTCTTTGAATAAGTGCTAATCTTTTACCGGATTGGCAATAGGAAACATTTCAAAGGTCAAGGCATGCATACTTAAAACAAACGAAAATGAGCCGTGACACGAGAAAACCAACAATGTGGTTGTGCGCCCAGCGCAGACTCCGATCAGCCTGGGCATCCGCCCAGTCTGATCAGAATCTTCGCTGTCCGCATGGAGGTAACTTAGACTCTAAGCTACCCTTTGAGCACTTAACAAAGAGTCTGGTCGAACTGGGCGGATGCCCAGGCTGATCTGAATCTGCGCTGGGCACACAACCACATTGTTGGTTTTCTCGTGTCGCGGCTCATATATAAAGAGAGAACAACAGCAAGCAGAACCATTCCATAAGCACAGACACAGCAGTAAGTCATTCTTTTGTTTTCTTTATTCTAATATGAAAGAGGCACTGCCTGTAGGCGAGCACATAGCTCTTTACAATCCTCTTCAGAGTTCAGAGTAGTGCGATAGAATTGTACTATTTTTTCATTGCAGGATATGTACATAAATACTTGTATAGTATTGCTGTCCCTACAGATGATACTTCACCACACACTTGAAAAGACTCAAACTTTACGTAAAATACACTTGCAAACGAGGATTGGATAAAAGAAAAAAAAAAATCCGACGGCATATTTTGAACGGCGCTTTCGATTTCCTTTAAATTTTACCCGACGCTCAGCCTCTTTGCATTTTGTTTGCTGGCCATGTAATATTTTGCCGTCACAGAAGCGGTTAACGTTGACGTAATCTTGTTTTTCTAAAGCGGAACGTTTGACATCATAATGTTACGTAGCGACAGAAAGACTGTACGACCTCTATTTCTTATTGTTTTGTTGATTTCTATTCAAACCAGTCTAATTTGGATAATAACTTCCGTTTTGGTGTCGTAAAGAAAGAAATTCCATTGAAATTAATGTATGGTAAATGTAAAAATATGCCTTACCAATCTTCTACCATAGAACTCCCGCTCTTTCAAAGCTCCTACGAAGCCTTGAATTGCAAGCGAGTGCTCGCTATTAACTTGTGTGGGAACACCTGGTGCCGTATTCATAAAGCCACTTAAGTCGTTGCTATGCGGTTGCTAAGGCTAATTATCTATAAAGGAGATTCCTACAACTATGAAATTTGATCTGGAGGAACAGTCTTTGTAAGACTGTTCCTCCAGAGCAAATTTCATAGTTGTAGAGAATCTCCTTAAAAGAAATTTAGCCTTAGCAACAGCATAGCAACCACTTAAGTCGTTTTATGAATACGGCCCCTGGATGTTTTTTCCGTCAGTTTTTCATCAGGGGATAACTTTTATGAGTTCCTGCCCAGCAGGCATAAACATCAAAATTGATGTCATTTTGACTTCACATGCTTACTGGGTGGCTGCTTCTCCGGACGACGAAGGTCTACACTCTGCGGAAATAATTCATTCCTAGAGGAGAAAAAAAATTCTTGAGAGTTGGCCCTCATGAAAAAGTGCACATTTATCTTCAAAGTCTATTTGTAAATTTTCTGTACTGTATATACATTTTGCTAATCCTTCTATTTATTTTTCTCATGGAAAAGTATCATAGATATTTTGATGGCCAAGTTTTTTTGCATCCTTACCTTACCAAATGCATAATATATAACTTTCTCACCAATCCCTTCCTACAGATGACGGTCATCTGTAGGAAAGGATTGCTGAGAAAGTTATATATTATATAAATCTTCTCTCTAGCAATGTTGTTTCAGCCTATGCATTGAAAAGCTGTCTCAATCTGGCAACCATTGGTTAGCATAGTCCATTTAGGTGACGCAGTTAATTTCAGCAAATCCACTTGCTGCTATTCCTGTAAATTGCATGTAGAATATAATATTGGCAGCCAGTGATGAGCATGAATGTCACTGTAGATTTTTCTTCAGCTACCACATGTAGTTGTGTAAAATGAATGCGCATTGTGAAATTAGCAGAACAGACATATTAATAGAAGATTAATTTGATGGATGGATAGATGCATGACTTGCGATTATATGCTCTTTTCGACAGTATTTCAGTCATATTAGGATAACGGGGTGACAATAAAAAGGCTGTGTGCAATGGAACCCCGTTTACGATTGAAAAGAGCGGGAATCAGACCTGGAACCGTTACATCAGCAGGCCAGAGCTTTACCCGCTGAGCTACTGGGGCTCCCAAAATTAGCTAGAAGTATGTGTAATGGCCTTAACAAAATTTATTAATTTATCATTGACTATAAAAGGATGTCGAGAAAAATGATTAATGATGGGAATGAAACCTCAACAAGGAAACTTAAGGCTCATTTTCAGACTGTTTAAGTCTGCTCGACAAGCCTCGCATGAGACTAAATAATCTCAAAACCTGCCTGAGATTCCCCTGTTTCAGTATACATCCCTTCAATCTACACCTCGTCGTAAAACAGTTTTGGTATAGGAGCATGAAAGAAATATGAGAAAAGCGATATGTTTTCATTTTCGGAAACGATTTGTAAGAAATAAAGTACGAGGCACGTAATGTTATATCCTCAGGTATACCAAAGAAAGTTCGAGGACGAGTCAATACATGTACAAGTAACCAGCCTACGTTCCAGTCGAGATCGATCTTATTATTAACCTTCAGCATTTGTTATAATGGTGTTCCACTGGCATCATCCCAGAATAGACTGAACTCGCCCATTGCATGCCTGCTGGGCTAGGCTCTGTGCGCTGACTTATAGTCAACCGCTTACCGAAGTGGCGTCCTTGACCAAAAAAAAGCATTTCTCTCCGTGTAATGCCATTCAAAAGGCATGCCCTTTCCAATATCGCTGTTGAAAATATATTCTTTGTATAATCAAAAGTAACTTTACAATCTGCTGCTACTAGCATAACATCCAGGGGCCGTATTCATAAAACAACTTAAGTCGTTGCTATGCTGTTGCTAAGGGTAAATTTCTATGTTGGAGATTCCCTACAACTATGAAATTTGGTCTGGAGGAACAGTCTTACAAAGACTGTTCCTCCAGACCAAATTTCATAGTTGTAGGGAATCTCCTTTATAGATATTTAGCCTTAGCAACAGCATAGCAACGACTTAAGTGGCTTTATGAATACGGCCCCAGATGACTTATTTGTAAGGCGCAGCAACTTCTATAAAAATGATGCAGTTTATCCTAAGTCGGTGCCTATAATTTTCCTAACACGGATAAACAAAGCATAAAAATCCCAGTCATTTTATACGTTTTATAAAGTTTACAGTACTATGTATGAAAGACTAGATGCAGCCAATGGCTTAGACAAATCACCCACGATATGTTCTAAGTGCAATATCTCGATAAATGTACAGTTTTGAGCTTCCAAAACAAATATTTCTTAAAGTATATCATTGGAATTAACTCTTAATCAAACCTAAAAACAAAACACACACACACACAAAAAAAACACACACAAAAAAACGTATCACTAGGGTTGATCCAGAAGGCATGTCACTGCAGCTATACAATCGTGTAAAATAAAAAGATAACAACAGAATTTCACATTCATCCAACTACTAGGGCTGGGACGGGTAGAGATTCCGTGCCCAGGTACCCGAGTCCCTATTACCCGCGGGTACCCGGGTACCCGTTACCATAGCATTTGAACATTTTCACGGTTAGAAGACATACTTATAAATCAAATGATAAGTAAAATAGCTATCATTTGCACATGTGTGCATAGGAAGGATGTGAAAATGTTAAAATCTCCTTGTTATAATATTAAAAAATGGTTTGGCAATATATGACTGCAATTTATACAAGAGAGTAACTCTAAACTTCTGTAAAAAGGAAAAGGTTTCCCATAGCCTAATAGCCGTAGGGGCAGTGGGTGTTACAGACCCACTGTATCTTGGGCACAGCTGATGGAAGGCGGAGCCCATCTCTCTCCTTTCGCTGCCTTATCTTTCCCTGATTCGAAAAAGGTACCCATTTACTGCCTGGTTGACAGAGAGTTTTCCAGTCGTCGGATGGCGACGGTGAGCCGCGAACTCCATGGATAACTTTCCACGCCACTGTTTAAAAATCGATAATCGATATTCGCGAATAGAGCTGGTAATGAAATACACTACGAGATATGGGCAAGTCATCTTTCCTTCTTATTTTATTTTTCTTTATATTCAAATCCATTTTTCCGTGTTCATTTCGAAAACCGCATTAATTTGCGAACAGCCTGATATAATTTTTTAAAAGATTGCGTAAGAAATACCGCGGTCATTTTTTAGTTTAAGTTGACTACAATAAAAATGTATAGAATATATAGTAAATCATGACTTTTTTTACTGCATTGATCAAAGTTTTTACCCGCATATGTCTCTTTTGTTCATAAAATGAAAATTTTCCGTGTTCATTCCGAAAACTACAATTATTCAGCATTTTACTGATATAATTTTATTGAAATAGGAAGTAAAACAGTGCGGTCATTTTTACATTTTCGATCAGCACCCTTATTTTCTATGCTGGCCGCAAATATCCAACAGAATTCACACATTACTCCAGGTGGCGTAGAAAGTTGCGGACGCACGACCTTCTGGTGACTTCCTGCACAATAACCGAGCCACTCTAACCACTGCCGTACGGCGCCTCTCTGTAGACTAATGACGGTCACGTCGATAGTAAAATGTTAGATATTCCTCGTTTGTGTTGCGTTCTGAATGCATATAAATTATTTATTTTTCTGTATGTAACAGCCAGCAGCCCTGAAAAATTATCAAGCACTTGTGGTATGTAGATTTTGAAATATATAGCATGATGCACTAACAAGCAGCAACACAAAACAAAGATAATACTCAGTTCCGAGCCACACACAGAATGTCACTCAAAAGTCACACGATGGTGTATATAGCTGGCCAGTGCAACGACAGCGTAGCACGTGACATAGTCTCATAAACAAAGGCCCACTTCGACTCGAACTAAAGTTTCTACTATAGTAGTATTTTTGGGCATGCGCACTTGCATTACCAGTCGAACGCAAAAGTTGCTGCAATAGTAGATTGTCATGGAAACGGAAATAAATACTGTGCATTTCATTGCCTTTTCCGTGCATGTCATCTTTAAAAACGATAATTTTATAGATTAAATGATCAATTGTGCCCTAAACTAATAGAAATGAAACAACTCAGTAAAACAAATACTTGTTGTACACCCACAAAACGCGAGAGTCTTCAGCGGCCGCCATCTTGCAACTAGAGTAACGGCGGTCCAGACCTCGGTTGATCTTTAGTAAGTTCATGACGTCATTTTAGTAGCTACCATCGCACTTTGACTGGAACTTTAGTTGTTGCATAAAAAGCAGTGCCGAGAGGTATTAACAGCCGTGCATCAACAGGCCAAAAGCCGGGTTTCAACAATGGTTTTCTCACGCTGTTGAAACACGATGACAGAACTTTCGTTATGCTTGTGCCGGGCCACTAAAAACCGCCATGCACTCTTGCCTCTCCCTTTTCGGTTAATTTACAATAACTGGTCGCGTGCTACCTATGTTTTCTTATGACGTCATCATGCTTTGTACTCTTATTACGTCATAAAGTACCGACACGGATTTCAAAGCCATGTTGTCTTCATTCTTACGATGCCAAATGGAGAGTAAATACTAAGTGTTAAAGAAAACATGCATCCTAAGCTTTCTGTAATCAAGAACTGCAGGATGGTATATGAATGGATCAGGCTTGTTCTGCATGGAAATTATTGCTCAAGGTATCTGCTTTTTGTTGATTAATTTACCATCTATTTTGCATCAACTACAAGGACCATCTTGAATACTTTTCCGAAATGAGGTTGAATAGGATGACGGCAGCCATTTTGAATAGAATGAATGCTCTCGGGCCCGGAAGACGAATATTAGTACACAGATGCACCAGCGCGTTGGCTGTTAAACGGTGACAAAATAGAGTGCCAAGTTTTTTCTCAAATTTTAACGAAAAATTCGTTGAATTATTCAATAACAGCGATCAAACATTTGTTTTCAATGCATTAACATTTGCCAGGTCCCTCGGGAGATGTTGAAAACCTCGGCCTTCGGCCTCGGTTTCCAACATCTCCCTCGGGACCTGGCAAACGTTAATGCATGAAAAACCATGTTTGATCCCTATATTAATATAGTAGCTACTACAGTTCGAGTCGAAGTGGGCCATGATCGCATGTGTTTAATGTCTTATATAAGTCCATGATTTCACCTTACAGTTAATGGAGGGATGTACCTCTTTAAAGTAGGCGTGGTTTTCGGAACTGTGAATAGGCCAGTGTCTAAGACAAACACATTTTATGTGCGCTTAACTCAGCCTTGAATCTATTGCGTGTTTGGTATCATTATGGGAAAAAAGTTTGCTCAGAGAGAGAAGAGGTGCGGGGTTCCGCTTAACTCGACCTAGGTTCTGCACGGTTCATCAGTTATGAGAATTAACTGTTGAAACAAAAAACTAATTCTGAGGACTAAAATACTAAAAGTATTAAATGAATGTGGCGAGAAGCTATTTAACAATACGTCCATGTTTTAAACGTTTGCTATTAATAAGAACTTACATTGTTGGCGTCCGCATGCTTCTGTTGATCATAACCTCAAGTATAACAGATTATTATTATTTTTTTTAATATCATCGACTGGTAATTTGCATTATTATATTTACAATTATAACTGGTAAACTGGTGGCCGTATGTTTGTTTATCGTTTTTTTTTAGCTCACCTGAGCACGAAGTGCTCAAGGTGAGGTATTGTGATCGGTCTTTGTCCGTCGTCCGTCGTCAACTTTTGCTTAAAACGACTTCTCCTCCAAAACTGCTGGACGGATTTCGAAATAATTTCACAGAAATGTTCCTTGGGGGACTCCCTACCAAAATTGCTCAAATAGTTTCGCTCAGCTGAACAATATGGCCGCCAGAGCTAAAAATAGAAAAACCTTTAAACGACTTCTCCTCCAAAACTGCCGGGCAGATTTTGAAAGAATTTGACAGAAGTGTTTCTTAGGAAACTCTCTATCGAAATTACTCAAACGGTTCCGCTCCGCTGAACAATATGGCCACCAGAGCTAAAAATAGAAAAACATTTAAACGACTTCTCCTCCAAAACTGCTGGGCCGATTTTGAAATAATTTCACAGAAATGTTTCCTAGGAGACCCTCTACCAAAATTGCGCAAACGGTTTCGCTCCGCTGAACAATATGGCCACCAGAGCTAAAAATAGAAAAAAAAAACATTTAAACGACTTCTCATCCAAAACTGCTGGGCCGATTTTAAAATAATTCCATAGAAATGTTTCTTAGGAGACCCTCTACCAAAATTGCTCAAACGGTTCCGCTCCGTTGAACAATATGACCGACAGAGCTAAAAGTAGAAAAACCTATAAACGACTTCTTCTCCAAAACTGCTGAGCAGATTTTGAAACAATTTCACAGAAATGTTTCTTAGGAGACCCTCTTCCAAAATTGCTCAAACAGTTTCGCTCCACTGAACAATATGCCCGCCAGAGCTAAAACTAGAAAGACCTTTTAACGACTTCTTCTCCAAAACTGCTGAGCAGATTTTGAAATAATTTCACAGAAATGTTTCTTAGGAGACCCTCTACCAAAATTGCTCAAACGGTTTTGCCTTGCTGAACAATATGGCTGCCAGAGCTAAAAACAGAAAAAAAAACGTTAAATGATTTCTCCTCCAAAACTGCTCGGCCGATTTTTAAATAATTTCACAGAAATGTTTCTTAGGAGACCCTCTACTGAAATTGCTCAAACGGTTCCGCTCCACTCAACAATATGGTCACCAGAGCTAAAAATAGAAAAAAAATCTTTAAACAACATCTTCTCTGAAGCCAATGACTCGATTTCAAAAAAAATCACAGAAATGTTTGACTCATGGCCCTGAACAAAAATTGCTAAAACGGTTTCACTCCGCTGAACAAAATGGCCGCCAGAGTTAAAAATAGAAATAAAATTTAGAATGACACAGAGGGCTCAGTTATAACCCACATCATGAAACTTTGTCAGAATGTTTATCTTAATAAAATCTAGACCATCTTTGAAGCTGGGTTATGTGGGGTCAAAAATTAGGTCACTAGGTCAAATCTTAGAAAAACCTTGTGCACCTTCTAGAGGGCACAGTTATGATCCAGTCTTCATGTAACTTTGTCAGAATGTTTATCTTTATGAAATCTAGACCAAGTTTGAATCTGAGTTATGTGGGGGTCAACAACTAGGTCACTGGGTTAAAACTTAGAAAAACCTTGTGTACACTTTAGAGGGCACAGTTGTGATCCAATCTACATGAAACTTTGTCAGAATGTTTATTTTTATAAAATCTAGACCGGTTTTGAAACTGGGCCATGTCAGGTCAAAAACTAGGTCACTAGGTCAGTTCTTAGAAAAGCCATGAGAAAGCTTTAGAGCACACAATTTTGTTCCAATCTTCATGAGACTTTATCAAAATGTTTATCTCAAACAAATCTGGACCAAGGGTGCAACTTGGTCATGTCGGGTCAAAAACTAGGTCACTAAGTCAAACCTTAGAAAAAACATTGTGTACACTCTAGAGGGCACAGTTTTGATCCGATATTCATGAAACTTTGTCATAATGTTTATATCCAAAAAATCTAGGCCAGGTTTGAAACTGGGTCATGTTGGGTCAAAAAGTAGGTCATTAGGTTAAAACTTTTAAAAAACCTTAGGTTCACAATTAAGAATTCATTTTCCATTGAATCTTTGTGAAACTCTGTCTGTGGTACGTATGGATGTCCCTGAGGTCAAGTTCACAAGATACTCAGGTGAGCGATCCAGGGCCATCATGGCCCTCTTGTTTCTTTGCCTTTCGCTTTTCTTTCTCTCCATAAGCATCTATAAAGGTTATAGATATATTCCATCAGCGTATTTAAACTGTTTCTTTTTTTCACATCTTGCATGACTTTTTATATTACGTAAAACTTGCCTCCTAACATTATTAAAAGCTCTCTACACGAATAAAATGGAATTTTATGTATTGCGAATTACCGTATGATACATTTACAAATCGTTAACTCTTAAAGATAAATTCTGAACTTCCTAAAACTGTATTCCAGAAAAATGGTATTTCGACAAACGGTGTGACTTGTGCAAACTAGAAAACGTATCAACCTCAGCGTATTTATTAACTTACTGTGCATTTGTTTAATTTCTATTGCAGAACTTAAGTAATCCAGTTCCAATATGCAGCTTAATGGTTTGGTTCTCTCTTCCATCACGCTGGTGTTCTACTTGGGAACAGCTGACTCGACAACGGAAAAGGTATCTTTTTTGTTGAGGGGGGGGGGGGGGGGGGGCGTGGAGGGGGGGGGTGCTGGATGGAGACAACAAACTGTTACATTCAAACAACAAAGTCAGTTATGTGTGTCTGTGTAGTTCGATTTGTTCGTTTACCAGAAGGCTTACGGTTTCTTCGCATACACACTAACGTGGTTGTATATAAAAGTTTGACTATTTTTGAAGACCTAAAGTAAGATGTTGCTTCAGCGTCCTCGGGTAACAGACTTTACAAAAAAACTCCGAGACAAAAATATCTCCAGACTGGAACAGAAACAGAGATATGCGTATAGGAACTATATCCACCTTATTTCTTTGACAGCTGATGAAAAGCGCATTTTTGGCATGATATATTATTCGGAGTGGCTATTGCCAGTCAACTGTCAATAGCGATTTTATGTTAAAATCGCTGTTGCCAGCTGACTGGTAATAACCATTCTATATACGTTGAAATCGCAATTGCCAGTCGACTGGTAATAACGATTTCAACGTTAAATCGCTATTGCCAGTTGACTGGTAATAGTGACTGCCACGTAAAACCGTTATGGCCAGTTGACTGGTAGCAGCGCAAATAATATAAGAAACGCTAATGCCAGTTTCTTCAAGTTTTGGTCTTAGAAGGGCAAATTCTATTTATCAGCAAGCTTCCTTTTTTAAATTCACTGTTGCACTCTCATTTATGCATGTATATATCACTGATTGCTCTATATATATACACACTTTTTCTACAATCATTCGAACTTCAAAGTCTGTAACGAGTGGACATGATTTTATATATTTTCATTCCATCAACAAAGAAGTGATTTACTGCCTTTGTCTTGCATCTCCGTGGTCTTGTCGGAGTCTTCCCTGTTACCATCAACAGACTGCTAATTTTGTAGACTATACAGAGTGAAAGCGAGCCACCTGGTCAGTCTGTGCTGTTGCTTAGGCTGAGATGCTTAAAATGACCCCTTTTTGGCGTCATGATTAGCCGATGATTTCTCTTGGAATGAAGTAACTGTTCTGACCATCTGCTGTTTCCTTTCCTACTATCAACCCTGTTATATTGCCCCGCTCAGCGGAGCGTTTGTTATGCAAAGTTAGAGGAAATCAGGAGTTCCCACAAAAAAATCACATCCCCTTCCGCCAGCAGATCTGTTCTCTGAGCCAGGCTCTAACCCAAAGCAGTGATAATGATCAACAGCCCGTTTAACCACTTGCAATGGAGGCCGGGTCTAATTTTACTAATCCCACTTGAGGTTTTACGACCCTTTCAATAGCGTATTGGTAACGTCGAGCAAATGGAAGGGTGATAATGAAAGTTTGTGTGCAATGGAACCCGGTTAACGATTGAAAAAAAATCCACATCCATCGGGATTCAACTCGGACCGTTACCTTAGCTGGCCAATATTTAACCCAATGAGTTAAAGAGGCTACTCAGCAACATAACGCCACAGTTCCATACTATGCAGCTATAAACTTTAAGTGGGATGCAGCTGGGTCTTCTCTAAATTTATAATTAAAAAAATGTGGATGAAATACTAAAAGTACCAACCAACTGGCAATAGCGATTTCACGTTAAAATGACTATTTTTTGTTGACCGGTAATAGCGATTTTGATGTGAAATGGCTATTACCAGTCGACTGTCAATAGCGATTTTAACGTAAAATGGCTATGACCAGCCGACTGGCACTAGATCTTTCCTATATTATTTTGAATTAAAATTTTCTAACAGACAAAAAAAAAAACAAAAAAAACAAACAATAAAATAATAAATAAAAAAAAATAAATAAAAATAAAATAAGATAAAACGAGTTTTTGCCACTAAACCGATGTCTGTCACTGGCAAAGTAGCAATTACGCTTGGTTGAAATTAACATTAGGAAGAAAAGGTGAAATAAAATTGAAATTTTACTGATGGAAGACGAGCACAAGTTTAGGGACGAGTCATTTATTGCCAGGTGGGGGGGGGGGGTACATTTAGGGGGGGAGGTCGGATTTTTTTTGGTGATGTACAGGGGGGGGGGGGGGGGGGTCGGAATTAAAAAAGCCATGGAGCAGGGGGGGGGTCATATATTTTATTCGGCATATTGGGGGGGGGGGGGGGGGGGGGGTCAGAATTCTTCCATCAGTCTTCTTTTTTTAAAAAATCTCTCAGCTTCTGGGGGGGGGGGGCAAAGCCCCCCAGACCCCCCCATTTCTTATATTCTTGTAAACTTAAACTCAAGCTTAGAGACATTTATAGAAATGACACACAAAAATTTGGCACTTCATATCCAAAAAAAATTTTTTTCATTTATTTGCTAGCAAGACAGTATGCAATTGTCTATAAAATCATGTCGGGCAGATGATTTTGTTCAGAATTAAGTTTAATGCATGCATTTGTGATATCAGCTCTCCAGTTGCCTTGTCATGAGCAAAGTTATTGTGGCTTCTGGGGGCTGTGCCCCCAGACCCCCCTCCATAACTATTATTGACAGTTTTATTGAACATTCGACAACAGATTTCTGGATGGCCATATGCTGGAAGAAAAGTGCAAAATATCAAAATATGCTGACAAAATTTAAAGATCATTAACCTGCATGATTTATCAACCTGTCAAAGTAAGGAAATGTTCTTTGTGGTTCATACAGGTTGGATTAAGGTCAGTCTGACTTAAAAAAGGTAATACAGTATGTGGATGAAGGGTAGCTGGGGTGTTGGGATGGTGGGGGGGGTCATAACTTTTTTTGTCACCTATCTGGGGGGGGGTCGGAAAAAAATTCTGGTGAGACTGGGGGGTCGGAAAAATTTTGGGAACTCGAATGAAAATGTACCCGACCCCCCCCCCCCCCCCCACACACACACACACCTGCTAATAAATGACTCGTCCCTTAAACAAATATTTGTTTTCACTTTTCAGACTGTAATCACATACAATGCGGGACTTTTCGAAGCAATCGGTCGTGGAGTGGTCCCTAATCCACCCAGCAGGGAAGCCAGAAGAGACGCCATTATCAATGAATTGAAGAATCCAGCAAATGACGCTGATGTTGTCTGTCTACAGGAGGTAACCAGGGTTCGAGGTTATAAAACTTGAGAATAATCTCAAACTCAAAATAAAGCATACTAATTGGCTGCTTCCGAGCATGTGCTTTATTGTTGACGTTATTTCTACGTTCATTTTAGATATTATTTCTGGTATTATCATATTTCTTATTTTCACCTTTATCGATGATATTATTCCCTCATTTATCATTGATGTAACTTTTATCATCTGTCATTGATATTATTTTCCTTTTTCATAGTGTTGAAATTATTTTCTCACAATCATATTTTCCACGTTATTGATATTTATGTTGTTTTCTTGTTTTCATATTCGTTGGTGACAAAATGTTCATAGTTTTGAATGATATTTTAGTTTTACCTCATGATCATTTATATTCTTTTTACATATATTATTGATCTCATTTGACTGATTATTGAGATTTTCTTCGAAGCTTTATATCGAAAATCCTACACGAGTCGTCATTTCTTATAAAAATTATGAAACGAGCCTTCGGCGCGTTTCATAAATTTCATATGAAATGACCACGAGAGTAAGATTCTGTTTATCTATCATATGGCCCTTTAAAATGAGATTTTACGCATTCAGACTGAAAATTATTTCAATAAGAAACACATTGTTGATATGGACGTTGTCAATGACGTGTACGTGTACGCGCCAAAGTGCTATTACACGTGTGGTCATACGATTTTTATGACACGCCGTTATCCACTGAATAACAGCGGCGTCACATGATAAATTATTTTTAGGAATATTGTAGACATTATTTTCGAATTCAATACTTGCAAAGGATTTCTGACGCAAGAGTCGCTCGACTGATCCTTAGCAGGTACGGATATAATTATTCATATTGTGTGAGTTTTATGTATAATTTTGTGTCTATTAGGTTTTTATAGGAGAAGATGTCAATAAAATTGTAGATGAACTAGCCTCAACCTACCCCTACTCTTTCTCCCTACTTCACGATGAAAGCGATAATCTTCCCCTGAATGGCCTCGACAGAAGACCTGCTTGTGGCTATGGTATACTTCAGTTCTTTGCCTTTCGCCTGTTTATGGCATGCGCAGAGACAAATTGCGACAATGCTCAGTCGGTAGAGGACGTCACATCCTGTTTGGTTAACAACTGTTTGTTGCCATACATAGGACTAGCACAAGAATGTATGGCATGTATCATCATATCAGGGCCGAATGCTGCCGAAATCAAACAAAAGTAAGACTTTATATTTGTTGTTTCAGCAACTTAGAGTAAATCTTGCGAGCCAGGGGTACTAAGTCCTCTTTTTTCCTTACGTAGGTAAGGAACAAAGTGGACTAAGAACCGATCACTTGCAAAGATGCTTAGAGTGTGAGATGTTGTGTGTCAGTAAGAGATAAAATTCCTTTACGGTGAAGGGGCACAATTTGAGGGAAGGCAACTCAACCATTCCCTGTATTGTTTCCCTTCTCAATAGTGGTAAACTCTTCAGAAAAGAATTTTTCCCCGTTTGGGCAATTGTTTTCTTTTAAGAGTAAAGTTCATTTTGGAAGGGCTTCTTTGTCCAATAAAGCGAACGCGAAATCACAAATGTTATTTCCTTTTCAAATGATGATGGCAGAAAAAGCATATCGGTATACCCATTACTGGCTATTCCAACAATTTTACAAGTGACATCACGTTAGCAGACAAATATCTGCTTCCTTGGTAACTGAACCCATTTTCGAAGGAAAATGGCTTCAAAAGAAGCTCCCTTCAATAAAGGAGGCGAATGTTTGCATGTTAGAGAGATCTCCCTTTAAGATATGTTTCTGCATTTTGTTTCTGCATTTTATTGGTCGGAGTCCTTGTGATGTTCCCTTGGCATTATGCGCTGCCTTAAAAGTTCCTGTACATTTTGTCTTGTACGGTCGTGGAGGGATGGTGGTGGTGGTTGGAGGGGGGGGGGCGTGAGAGGAACTCAGTAAACCTTGGCGTTAAAGCAAGCTTTTTATGCTCATTATTTACGCCATTTTACTATGGGGAAAGACAGTGCAACTTCCTAACTTACCTTGACGACGAAGGTGTTCAAAATGGGGTCTACTGTTGTGGAAAAAAATGGCTCCTTAGAAGCACATTCCTTCAGTTTAAGAGATGACCCCATTGTGAAGAGAGGAAAATAGAAATTATAGTTGCAGGGCACTTGTTCTCCTTGAATTGTGATTTTTGGAGATTTTATTTTTTTTGCAGATGTTCTCAGCCGATATCGCGTGGACGACACAGAAACATGAATTTGCCGGGACTGTTGCTTTTAGCCAAAACCAATATGAGTGACACTGGCTATGTTGACTATCATCCGGATGCCAAGGAATATACTCAGCATTTCGGCTATCTCCATGCGCAGGTAGGGTGTTTTCATGTAACGTTACATACCTATAGGTGTTCCCAATTGGTAAGGCTGTTTAAATAGTGCATTTGTCCAGCGGTTCAGTTAACGCGTTAACACGTCGTAACAGTTTCATTTGCACTGTGGGCTTAGCCATTGTCTTTTT
This sequence comes from Ctena decussata, assembly GCA_963989385.1. NCBI lineage: Eukaryota > Metazoa > Mollusca > Bivalvia > Lucinida > Lucinidae > Ctena > Ctena decussata. Next base: position 64,868,487 of record OZ022506.1, on the reverse strand, counting down.
TGTTGTTAACCTTGACAAAAAGAGATATATGAAAATATATTAGCCCTTTTATGCAAATACTTTTTTCCGCGACCCTACGACAAAAATAGAGACTTCCAAGTTTTAATTTCGTGTAGCATATCAACAGTAAAACATTGACCATTAAGTGTAATGTAAAATCGGAGAAATTTCCGGATCATCTCTCGCTTTTTTGTCTGCTATGTGCTTCTGTGTCCTGTCGCCATGGGGACCATGCTACTTAGGCAAAATTGTTTAAAAGCTGGCCGACCGCTTATAACAAATATAAATAAATAAATAAATGAAAGCGCATGAAAAGTATGCATTAGTAGCTTTACAGAAACTAAGAAAATGTTTGCAGTTGCGGCTTCAGAAAATAAGAAAGAAAAAAACAACAACAAAAACATGACTTGAAGATCCATTTTCGGTATAGAATTTATATGCCGCGGCCACTTGTTGCTTACAATATGCTACCTCTATGTATCTCATTGCAGATAGTTGATCTCGGTAAAGTTGTTTGTACCCATGCAACCCCTTATAATTCAGGAATGTACCCTGAAGGTAGTATCTTTTTTACAAGCATGCAAATATAAAATGCATTTCAATAAAAAATCTGGATATGAAGTGGCAATATAAATCGGGAAATATCATTGTAAATGGGTATTGGCGGTGTTGTTACAATGTGAGCCGAGACACGACAAAACCAACAAAGTGGTTGTGCGCCCAGCGCAGACTCAGATCAGCCTGGGTATCCGCCCAGTCTGATTAGACTCTTCGCTAAGTGCTTAAAGGGTAGCTAAGGGTCAAACTACATCCATGCCCAGCCTGATCTGAGTCTGCGCTGGGCCGCACAACCACTCTGTTGGTTTTCTCATGTCGCGGCTCAATTATGTATTTCAGTAGTAGCCTATATCTGCTAGTCAAAGTTGATATCTTCGAAATAAATAAATAAATAGCTTACAATAAGGATTATTACGCCGGCTTCTGGCACTAATTTTGTGTTAATAGTCTTGGATATTTTTTTTCTCCATATTTCTTTATAAAAACCTACTGTAACTTTTCGTTAGAACCGTCTCACCTCTAATGAGGGGTAACATAATATGTTTCATATACAGAAATAAGAAAAAAATATCCGAGATTTATCACCATTTTATCCCGTTATCTCAACGTCTAGAAACAAATGTCTTCCCGGGGCAGATATATCATAGTAATAAAATTCCTTTTTAGTTCAGATATATTGGTATGAAGGGATCAGTAGCTATGAAGAGCAAGGTGCGGCGCAACTCAGCCAGCTGGTTATGGCTTTTGGCTCCATCTCACCAGTACTTTTTCTGGGTGACTTTAACGTTGGCGACGCAGTGGCTCCAGACATCAATGCTACGCAACTTGGTAATGACTCTCAGGTTTATAACGAGCACTGCGAGATGGCTGCGAAGCAGCCATCGAGCAGAGCTCGTATCTGGGTATCGCAAATACCATAAAGTATAAATCTATGGAATCGAATTTGCGACGACCACCTTACTGGGTTCTGAGTTTTGCAGTCGTGCAATCGAAATTAGTGCAAAAATGGGGAACCAATGTCTTCTCCACAGGATTTAACGACTGGTTTACCTTTAAACATTTGGGATATGCTTTTAGTTCGCAATAACTCGCGATGCAGTCTGTCATTTGCGAACGCTGATTGTCACATGAGTGATACAGCCAATCAGAGCCCTCTCAAGAAGTCGCTGGCGTGAATTGTAAACAAGGCGGCAGAAAGTTTTATTTTGAAACCAACCAACAATCCGCCTCGGAATCAAGGTATAAACCTGTATATTATATGCCCACGTTCAAGACTTGAAACGGCCACCAAATCGACCAATATCATGACACAACTAGGCCAGTTCAGTGGTTTATTGAGCGTCTGGAAACCTCAATCTTCACAACATCATGAGATTTCGCGCACAAGCGGTCCGTGTCATGGCTCATGCCATATTGCAGCTCTCCGTTCCACAATGGTCACAACCTGGCTAAAGAGCAAGGTACAGCAAAATAGACGGTGAAAAAAGAAACGCAATGCATTGGTCTCTCGAAAAGAGAGAAAAAGAATCAAAGCTGTTAAAATTAACAGTGGCAACCCACTGGCGCTTGAGTTTCTAAGTGTGCATCACTGTCATTACATTCATAACATGGTACTAGACTACCCCTGCTCTTTCCAAGCGAATGGTCTCTGGTAAAATTAAAATCACTAATCCGATAAACCTGGTATTTTCTGATATGCGGTGAACCTTGAAAAGAGGGTGCAACTAGTCCTGTAACGATGACAGTGCAAATAGAAACAGAAAAATGTTGACCTGAGGTTGAACACATGTTGCTGCTGAATAGTTTCTAACCGTATCAGCCTTCGATGTTGGGCCTTCCAGTGCCCAGAGCAACAAAGAAAGGTAAAATCCAGCTATTCTACATACGCGCTGTGACAAAACAACGCCAATCGTTGAAAATCAGGGAAATTTGCCATTGTCACTAGTTTTCACGACCTGCAAAGTTTGGGTTCCCCAGTCCCTTAAAATCAGTGTCGAGGTATTATTATTATGGCTGCCACATCGCCGTCTCTTCGCTAAAAGGAGCGGCTGTAGTGTAGTGGATAACACGCCAGACTACCAATATAGGGGCCGACAAATTGATCCCCTGTTTCTCTGGTCTTTCGGATGAGACTTTAAACCAAGGTCCAGTCTCCATATGACCCTGTTGGTGGGATGTTAAATCCGAGTTCACTCGCTCACTTTCCGCTAAAAATGGACGTGGTAAACCAAATGCCGACCGTGAATCCAAGCGGCTTAAACTTGGTTTTCCTGTGATGACCAGGGAAATTACTAAACACTGACAGCATTTAAAAAGTCATACAAAAATGTGTTAACCACCATCATTTGACTGACAAAAAGTTCTAAAAACCTTTCTAAATCTCACTTTTTTCATATTCGTTGGCAACAGCCCGTTGCAGGTACTTAACAAGTGCTAAAGTGATCCGAATGGAATATTGGGAAACCAATTTGATGACGACACATACCAGGTGAATGTAAAATACAGATTTATTTTTGCAACTAGGCCGTATGTATTCTGGGCTAGCCGTCATACTGTTACAATGGAAAAAAAGTTTGTGTACATGTGCGTCTGTGTGTCATTTTCTTTTCTCATCTATTCTCGCCTCCTCTATCTACGCACACGACATCAAATTCTAAACAATGTCATATCGACATTGATGCATGTCATATTGACATTGATGCACCGCCCTACTGTTGCATCAAAATCAGTCAGAAGACTTGTTTCTTCATTTTTTTCTGGTCCCACCATACCCCCTCCACCCCAGCTCAATCATATAATCATTGGGCTGCGTCACATGAAAACGTGCATATTGACTAATGCAACCAGTAAAGCTTCAGTCTTGCTGCACCTGCATGCAGTCTCTTTGCCCAGGCTCCATAGATCCATATTCACGGAAAACATGCCGATTAGACTTGATGGATGTGCAGGCTGATCTGAGTCTTCAGTAAATTTTATGCAATTGTCTGACAGGGCATTTTCTTATGACTCGGTAGTTTTGAAAAATGAAAGTAAATAACTTTCTCAAGAAATTCTCTTTTTCATTTCATGAACTAAAGAAATATGTATCGTTCAGATACAGCGAAAGTCCAAAAATATCACATTTTCATTGAAAGTATCATTGAGCTGTCAAAAAAGATAGAAAAAAGAAAACAGGCAATAATATAAATAACTAAATATGTTTGACTAATCAACGGTTACAATGGGGATTGACTAATCAACGGTTACGATGGGGATTGCGTATACCTTACTCTACAATTCAACGCTCATGTGCTTTCAAGATCAACAGGATGGCAGTTATGAAACTTCTGGATGAGTGCTTTGTTTTCACTGACTATACAGATGTGAACGGAACAATATAAATAGTCTGAATGCTGGTAGTAATTGCTGAATCGCAGTGGTAAGCATAACAGTGTAACTCCATTGTAACCCCATGTAATTGATTTGCTATGCTTGATATTTTGGCATCGGTAGAACGTAGTACAGCCAACTTAAAAGAAAAAAGATGTCCAATAACAACGAAAAATATGAATAGGGCCAATTATGTTCTTCATTGTAGAACTATGGGTTCCATTGATAGACCGATCCCTTCAGTGTATTGATGTCAGAAGTCTGCAGGAATTGGACTGTGATATTAAGGTGCATTACCAGAGCAGGACATAGTGTAAATGTGTTTTGGTACAGTGATTTTTTCACTTTTTTGGGAATGGTGCTGGTGCCCACGGAATTGGGAAAAAGCTCATCGTATTTTCCTATAATTTGGAATTTTGGAAACCTTTTATCAAGTCTCAAGTGGTGGGATAGGGGACATGATACTGAATATATAGTATTTAGTTACTACACTTGTGAGTTACTATTTATGTTCAATTATTGCTATATATCTGCTATTTCTCTAAGCAAGCAAGTAAATGTATGTTGTAAGATGGTCCCTAGAACAATTTTTTCTGCAATTGGGAATTTTTATCCCCTCACACCACGAAGTGGTGAGGGGATATAGGTTTTGTCCCATACGTAAGTACGTACGTACGTATGTTCACCTTTTGTCATCGCTCTAGCACTTACATTTCTCAACGGATTTTGAAATAACTTCACACAAGTGTAGGGCATGACAATATCTACAGCAAGTTCGACTTTTAGGGTGCTGCGCCCAAGGTCAAGGTCACTGTGGCTATTTTTAGAAAAACTTTGTCAGCGCTCTAGCGCCTACATTTCTCAATGGATTTTGAAATAACTGCACATAAATGTAGGGCATGACAATATCTCAAGCAATTTCGACTTTCTGGGTGCTGCGCCCGAGGTCAAGGTCACTGTGGCTATTTTTAGAAAAACTTTGTCATCACTGTAGCGCCTACATTTCTAAACGGATTTTAAAATAACTTTACACAAATACAGGGCATGACAATATCTCGAGCAAGTTCCACTTTCAGGGTGCTGCGCCCAAGGTCAGGGTCACTGTGGCTATTTTTAGAAAACCTTTGTCATCGCTCTAGCGCCTACATTTCTCAAAGGATTTTGAAATAACTTGACACAAATGTAGGGCATGACAATATCTCGAGCAAGTTCGACTTTCAGGGTGCTTCGCCCAAGGTCAAGGTCACTGTGGCTATTTTTAGAAAAACTTTGTCATCACTCTAGCACCTACATTTCTCAATGGATTTTGAAATAACTTCACGCAAATGTAGGGCATGACATTATCTCGAGCAAGTTTGACTTTAAGGGTTCTGCGCCTAAGGTCAAGGTCACTGTGGCTATTTTTAGAAAAACTTTGTCATCGCTCTAGCGCCTACATTTCTCAACGGATTTTGAAATAACTTGACACAAATGTAGGGCATGACAATATCTCGAGCAAGTTTGACTTTCAGGGTGCTGCGCCCAAGGTCAAGGTCACTGTGGCTATTTTTAGAAAAACTGTCGGCGATCTAGTGCCTTTATTTCTCAATGGATTTTAAAATAACTTCACACAAATGTAGGGCAAGACAATATCTCGAGCAAGTTCAACTTTCAGGATGCTGCGCTTAAAAGGTCAAGGTCACTGTAGCTATTTTTAGAAAAACTTTGTCATCGCTCTAGCGCCTACATTTCTCCATTGATTTTAAAATAACTTCACACAAATGTAGGGCATGACAATATCTCGAGCAAGTAGTCTTGTGTGAGGGGATTTGTATCGCCTGCGATGCCTTGTTCAACTTGCAGTTGGGAAAAAAAAATACATTTTGAATTGGGACTGGTACTTTTTATGGGCACCACTTATGTAGAGAAAAAAATCAGTGTGGGATATATATATATTTTCAACTTTTACAGCCTAGCTGTAGAAGCTGGCAGCATCTTTATGGAGATTCAGATAGAGTGGTTGGCTCTTTCAAGAAATTAAGCAAAGGAGATAGCGGTTAGTACCAGAATGGGTGACCTTCTTGACTTCGAGGACAGCTGAGCAAATGCTACAATCTAAAAAATTAATTTGTCTGTATTTTCACAATTTGTAAAATGTCATTTCTGGGTCATGAAGAAGAGACATACAGAAGACGACAGGTTAGAAGCAAGGGCGTTTATTAGAGCAGGGCATTTATTAGGATTCACACGGTACAAAAAATGTCAGGAATGTCCAGAGGATACTCAAAATTGTTTGTCAGCTGGAATGTCACATACTCAAAATTAGTTGTCAGATACCAGCCCCCCAACCCCTCAAACTAGCTAGGAAACTTAAGGATAGTGTTTTGTAACAGAGAGACCTACTGTAGTTTAATTTGAAGTTTTATGTATTATTTATCCGGACCCAGTAATCTTATATCTTATAATTTGCTCGGATTTTAATATGTTCTGCAGATGAAAAAGTGAATCACCGGCAGGAGATGGCCATGTAGTACAAGAGTTATGTAGTACAAGAGTTCTAAGGAATTACACAAAGCCATTTCAAACAGTTCTACGTACCAATATACTATATTTATCCTAGTAAATGCCCTTGCTATAATAAACTTCAAAACTGTTACAAGCATTTCTTGAATATGCACTAGATTCGGTAAAACTTTGATTCCTATTTAAAACATTGAAGGTAGGATTGTCCATGAGAGTCACTTCTGAAACAAATTTCTCTGATGTCTGGAACAAGTTCATTCTTTATGACACTAAATGACAGTATTTGTTATTATATTAGTTCTATTGTGATGCAACATGAAAGTGCCATAGATAAACCTGGAGTGGAATGGTTTAGATAATCTACATTCTATTGGTTACAATTTCATCCCAGTGCCTGAAATGGTTGTCTTACAGGAAAGAATTTGCTCCCTCAGAGGAAGCAGATTCTTTCCTGTAAGAGGTCATCACAAAGCCATGGAATGGAGTGGAGATTACGCCTGCATGTTCATTCATTAAAATGTTTTCAACTGTGCCCATGAAACTAAGTTTTCATTATTGCAAATAAGTCAGTAATATATTCATAATTCTGCAATACTTCTTTTGCAGACAAGACAACACAGCTCATGTCGATTTTCTTTGGTTTCAAATTCAAACACCGGTGCCCCTACAGTGTTTCTTGTTCCCTGGAGTATAGCAGATAAGTTAGATTAAGGGACTGTTGCTTGACGTATGAGATTCTTTGGCTTACTACTTTGGCTGATGGGGGGTTGTGGTTGTGGAGATTCTGGATATAGATATATGAGCATCATGGAGGTGAGCTTTTATTTGCAATTTGTTTTGTCATTGATAAGACCTATTGCTTGTCTTAAGCACTTGCAAGTCTCAAATCTACAGGGGTGAGATGACAACTATCAAATCAGACTTTACATTATATAATTATATTAGCAAGGCCATAATTATACCCCCAGCAAACGAAGTATGAGGAGGGGTATATATATTTTGTCCGATGTCCGTTTGTCTGTCCGTCTCTTCGTAAGTTAACGTTTGCTTGAAAGTTTTTGAGATCTTATATTTGCAGGTGATCATGTGATTTTCTAGGGGATCACACATTTTGGCAACAAATTTGTACAACTGATTTAGTTGAAAATGACTGAAATAATCATGACTGGCTGTACAATCCATATGAAAAACAAGTCTATCAGTTGATTGTCGAATTTCTGACAAAAGAAAGCTAAACATACAATTTCCATCTTTAAATGATATCAAGTACATTTACAACAGTACATTCATATACTTCGAGGATTTGGTGTCACTTAGAAGGCAATGCCTTAATTTCATATCAAGTCAGAAAAACATACATACTAATACTTTTTGCCCAGTTCATGCTCAGTAAAGTTGCAATATGATGGTTCACGATCAGTCTCAATGAAAAATGCAGTTAAAGTCTGATTAAGTGGCCCAGTGTTCATACAACATGTAGTCAAATCTGTCTTGAGGGGTCATGAAGGGGCCTCACAAAAACTGGCTGCAGAGTCATGGCAGACAGGTGTACACTTAATAGAGGTTCATTGTCCCCTGGGGCACAAAAAAGTAGCTACATGTGATAGGTGACCCGTAACAGAGTTACCCTTGAGACAGGTTAGACAGCATTATTTTTTTATACAATTTCATTACAACAGCAGATATTAACGGTTACTTAAAAATTTGGAGAGGTAGGCACTGATTAAATTTGATATTCACATTTGATAATCAGGCAATCAGTCACTATCTGGGGTTTGTGTCAGTCTTATGTAACAGTCCTGCAGTTGGTGCTGTCTGTTTTTAAGATACTAGGTTCAAGTCCTAGAGGACTGCATGTTAGTACTGGCACATATAACACTAAACAGCAATATTCATTTACAGAATGCATTCTAAGATAAGAATGAAATAGGTTTAGCATATTCCAATCTTTAGCCATATGGTAAGATGTCTCATAGGAAAGAACATGAGAAGTAAATACTTAAGGGCTGTAAGGGAAATTACTTTTGATTTTTGATTTTGTACTAACAGTGTATCCCACTTGAAGATATTACATAAATATTTTTTTCTTCAGTTTGGTGGTTTCAAAACGTCGAAAATTGCAAGACCGCTAACATTTGTGCACTATCTGAATCGACATACCTGTAATTGCCTACATGTTAGTTATGAGAAAAAGTTGCCAGCAGTGCTCGTTTTATAGGTAGCGCCTATTTATTTCATATTAAGAGGCCTATTAAAGCCATGATAATATTCTGTGTGTAAAATATAATTAACTTAATTTTTACCAAACACTTTTGTTTTACTAGAATTGAGCTAGTTGTTGAATTCAATTTTTATTACTTTTGTGCTTTGAGTCAAGTTTTAGATGTTAGCTTGAATGGCAAATTCCTGAAGATTTCCAAAATATATTGATATTCGCTGATATATGTGGAACAGACACAAAGTTCGTTTTTACGCAATTTTTATTTTGAAAAAAAAAATCCTTCTAGGTTCAAATATATATCATTTAAAACCTGAAGCCGCCTTTCTTTTTCGTTTCTGTATAAAGAGGATCTGTTTCATACAATTAAACACCTCTTAAACAATAAAACAAAAATCCACAATGTGCATTTTTACTTTTTTTTAGCCAACTACCAAATCATGACGTCAGCGTTTCAAACACAGTCACATGACCAGTGCACTTTTTGTGACGCTCCAGAAAATGCCTACAATGGAGTTACGCCAAGGGTTGTCGTAGATCACGTGTTTTATAACGGAGCCATATATAGTCCAGGGGTAGGTGTAGAAGTCATGGATGTGTCATTCTATTAATCGGGAAATGTCTCTCACTCACATATCGACGCTGGAATCGAATCTGGGTCGTAGCGGTGAGTCACCGCTACGACCCCCAATTCGAATGCCGGCGTCGACATGTAGCACGGTAATGGTTGTCCATCCATGGTCACTGTTTTAACCGTCTAGATTTATCGGTTTCCTCTACCGATTTAGACCATATAATGCCAACATCTGCATCTTCGATAATGCGTTTGTAAGTTCATTGAGCTTTGTGTCTAACAGAAGTAAAGGACCTCTATGCTTGAGGCGTGAATTTTCCCCATGATTAAAAAATTATACGGATCACTGACTTCTGCTTTGCATTTATGACTATGAAATGTAACTTGCATGACAAATGAATTTTCGAATGTTTTTGTCTATGTATACGTTGACGTTGACGTCAATGCTGAGATAAATTGTAAACTATCCTCAAATTGATCGTTGAAATAATGACTTATTGTATACATTTTACCCCTTTTTGACTAACAATACTTACAGAACAGACAACACTGGATAGTTTCGACTATATGTATGTGACCTTGACCTCATTTCAAGGTCATAGTACACAATATAATCCTTGAAGATCACACTGCTATTGTTGACCATTCTTCTTCGTTGGCTTCCTGAGTATCGTCCCCCCCCCCCGTGACCCAGCTTCCCACTCATATATATTGCGTACTTGCATCGCATAAGTCTGCTGCATGAAGGAAATGCTGGGTCACGGGGGGAAAAGTACTTGTATTTTAATTATAGTGAAGCGTTCTCTTTTGGCCGTTTTGACCGGAAGCAGAACTACGGTTTTGCATGTTCAAATGCCAATCAGGCGTAACAAGAAGAAAATCATTGCTTTGTATTGTTATATGCATGTATTTAGCATGCATTTATGAGAAAAATTTATGGAATGAATGACTAATTTGAATACTTTTATTACCTCAAAGAATGAAGTATGCGAAAACCTTGAAAATAGGGTAGGCATGGTCAGACTGGATTATCTCCCCATGTCTTTGGGTCTGAATCACAAATAATCTGATTTCATACGGCTTACATATTTGTTGAAGCTCTGCTAAGAAAAAATTGCACACTTTATACTTTTTAAAATTCAGACCTGTCGCGCAGGCCTAATGGGGAAAATCCTCGCCTTAATCGTAGATGTCCTTAAAAATCTTTAACATTATAGCGAAGCAGAGCTCTAGATAAGAGGGAGTATTTGGTGATAATTAGTGATAATTTTTGTTAATTCTGCATAAAAACATATGTTGTGACCCCTAATCTGAACCGTCTCCACGAGACGGTTCAGATGAGGGGTCACAACATATGGTTTCACTGAAAAATAAGAAAAATTATCCTTAATTATCATCAAATACTTCCTCTTCTCTAGAGCTCTGGCGAAGTCTGACGAATAAACACGGAATAGTTCTGGCTTATGTCAATACAAGCGAATTTTCCTTTCTTGTCATACTCGTACCAAGGCTAATTACGAGAAAAAGCTTTATGTACGTAGTCATATAGGAGCGACCCAATAAACATATTTTTAATACTCTACAAAAATTTGTTTTACAGCTTATTCAAACTTGAAGGTCTCAAATCCCTGCATATATTTCATTTTGATAATAATGCTAAATCTAAATATTCTGTTATAATCGTTTTCTATGCACTGTTAATTCATGATGCTTGCATAAAAGTCATGTGTTGCATCTTATGATTTGAGAACAAATTAGCACCTCAGCAGTCAGCAAATATCATGGTCGACGTGATCGGAAAGACGGTTTATGCATCAAAGGCATGTTACAAGCATTCTGACAAATTTGTCAGTCCTTTCTTAGTCAGTATTTATCGATAAAGCGCTGAAACTTGAAGTTTTATAAAATATCATGGAAGAAGCATTATTTATGTCGGAGACAACGGGTGTAAGTAAATTTTATGGGAGTAGACACAGTGAAGAAACTTGGCTGGATATTTTATATACTTCAGTGTACGTTTCTCTGGTTTCGTCACCAGATATTTTCAGGGTCACTGATGAGGCTTTATAAGCGGAAACTACGTAGTCTGGGTCATGTTCCTTCTTCTGAATGTATTCTCTGCTCTTGAAAGAGCTCTTTCAGATTTAAATTTAGAATTTTAATGATAGCACAGAAATATAAACTTACTCATGACCTTGCTGTATTCATATTGATATCATGAGTGGAAGCTGCTAGGTTAAAGTGCAAAATCTTTCATAAATGAGCCGCGACACGACTAAACCAACAAAGTGGCATGTGCGCCCAGTGAAGACTCAGATCAGCCTGGGCATCCGCCCAGTCTGATCAGAAACTTCGCTGTCCGCATGGAGATAGCATAGACCATTAGCTACCCTTTAAGCGCAAAATGAAAGCTCAGATGTGACTGGGCGGTTACCCTGGCTGACCTGAGTCTTCGGGTGACGCACATGTCACTTTGTTGGTCATGTCATGTCGCAGATGAAATTTAAATGTACCTTTCCAAATTTAGTGCGACAGATACGCATTTCTGTATTTAACTTCTTCACTTTACTCACCGCAAATAACCTCTTCAATTCACTTCTTTGTCTGCATTTCCAGAGCAGCGAGCGCATATTTGATGACGTCACCGTTGGGGAGTATCCACTATCGGACCACTTTGGAGTGAAACGAACCTTTACTGTCTAGGATGTTTGCAGTGAAGTCCTTCCAAACCTTTCAGTCATTTTTGTTTGACACAGGATTTGTTACACCCTTACGAAAAATCTACGAATTGTCAGTCTGCCGCCATAGTCTGGTCTTATTATTGTCATATAAATATTAGTGTAAATTCACAATGTTACCATTCTGTTGGTCTGTCTGACAACACACTTGCCTAAAATGTCATTGAATTTTCAGATTAGTGTGTGGTTTTTTTTCAGTTTAGCACCAGTGCAGCGTCATAGTGAAATTTCAATTTTCAAGCTGTCTAGTCTGCTAAAGTCAGACTGTCACCAGTCAGGTATTAGTATATTGCCATCTTTCATGTTTCAAAAACAATCACTTATTTGTGAAGCTATAGGCCCTTTATTGTTCTAAATGTTTACAAGAGAATTGATAGCTTCTAACAGAATCTGGCAATAGAACTGCCAACAGACAGACTTCACAATTGCAATATCTGGCAGGGAAAATAAATCTGACAAGACATTGGTAAGAGTATGACAGTAGGTGGGAATTCAGACTTTCCAGCATATTGGCAGTTAAAAGCTAGTTTGTTGACTCAAAATGGCAATAAGCTACAAATGATCTGGCAACATTTGAAAGTATGATGATCTGGCAATACAATGGTAAATAACTAGCAGCAACCCAGCAATACATGTGTTTTTTTATTGTGTCAATCAGAAGTCAGCCTCTTTTTAGGTTCTTGACAGTTATAATATCTTTAAATGTCCAAGATTCTTATCATTTATTATTAGTCTCAAACCTGGAATTATACTACATCTACAGCCATCATAACCCTCTTCAGATAGATGGTCACTTCCCAAGTGGCTATTAAAGAGGCCAAAATTCGACAGAACAAACATCCCTTTAGCCACTTGCCATCTAGATTCAGGTTCCTCTGCAATTTAGCGGTCAAATGAATGTTGCCAATGCAAAATGGGCCTAACTTCTCACCATTAACAAATGATCATTGTAACCAAGAAGAATTAGCAAGGAGCCAAGCAAATCAAGTGTTCAAAATTTCCTGACTGAAATACCCCTCCCCTCTCCCCTAGTCTTGGACAGAAAAGTGATATTTAGATAAGAAACCTATTTTAGAAAAATATACTAAACACCATTCTCAGATGTTTCCAACATTCTCTAGCTGAATTCTAAAAAGGAACAGAATGCCTTGCCTTTGAAGAGAGCCAATGTTTTTCTTCCAGTCCTATAATTCTTTATCTTGCAGTATATTTAATTTTGCATCTGCTCTGCTTAAAGGTGAAGATTCTGGCAAGAAGAAATTGACCCCCGCCCCCACTAACTAATCACCTTGTGCAGTTTACTGATAAGAAGATCAAAAACTTCTCCTAATGTCCTCATTATCAGGCCAAATAAACAGATAAGCTGTCAGATACCTGGGGCATCCAAGGGGACTTTGCCTGATTCATTGGGTCAGGACATTGAAAACAGGGGCCGTATTCATAAAACGACTTAAGTGGTTGCTATGCTGTTGCTAGGGCTAAAACTGTATGAAGGAGATTCGCTACAACTATGAAACTTGCGCTGGAGGAACAGGCTAAAAAGACTGTTCCTCCAGAGCAAATTTCATAGTTGTAGGGAATCTCCTTCAAAGAAATTAAGCCTTAGCAACAGCATAGCAACCACTTAAGTCGTTTTATGAATACGGCCCCAGTTCCATTAGTAGTTTCCTTTTTCTTTTCTTGAAAAGTTAAATAAACGAATAAATTTAAATTTCAGTATAATGTTAACAGAGGATCTTACATGAGTGCTCATGTATTACTGAATTTATTAAACGAGTTGGGGAAAAGATAAGATGCGAGGCTTTGCCGAGCATCTTATCGTTTTCACCAACGAGTTTAATCAATTCAATAATACAGGAGCACGAATGCAAGATTCTATTTATCATATGACACTAAAATCGCATTTTATTAGCAAATTTTGCACTAAAACGTCACGATTTCGCCATTAGAAAACGCGACGTTTTATGGACGTCAGTGCATAACGTTACGACGTAATTTGCATATTTAATCCACTAGTGGATTATCGTTTTTAATGTTATTACACTCTCAGATGCTACGTCATATGATAAAGTGTATAATTTTAGTTAAGATGATGAAACATCAAAATTATTCAGTTAGCTTGATTCCATTTCTTATTGCTTTTTTTGTTTTCCTCTTCTTTTTCATATCTTTGTATTATAGGGCTTTTTATCTTTTTATTACAGAGGTATCTCGAATGGTTTTAAAGACAGGACTTCTCCGCCGGGGGGTCTGATTCTCAGCATATAGGAATGTTACCTGTACAGGTAAAGGTGTGAAAATTTAATCAACCAATCAGTGGACCAGAATTGACTGTTATTAAGATTTTATTGGCTGACTGGAGGTGTTGACACTATGTGGTCAAGAGACAGAATGACACTGTGGAAGTTAATCCTCCTTATATAGTCCCATCCCTGTCTTTAAAGTAATCAATAACATTAAAAACTGGGCAATTTTACTGAAAATAAGTTGCTAAAGTAAACCAGTCAATATCTATATGAATTTAGTATCTTAATTTATTTTATTTTTTTCATTTTGAAAAAAAAAAGGTTTTTAATGCTCTGACAAAACGAAACTATCCTACGCTATCCTAAAAGAATAAGAAACATAAGTTTAAAAGTTTCATTGTTGTATTCAATGTAATTACATCGTAGCAACTATATATACATTACACCCTGTAACAGCACATTTCAATAACACTCAACTACGACAAAAATAATTAAAAAACATGAAAATGACACACTGTGTTGACGAATCTTATTTCAGGTTCTAGAAGATAGCAAAACATTTCCTATTTTCCACGAATCCAATGTTATTTCATTATTTCAAAGACGTAGACTCCCTTTATCAAATTATTGCAATATATAATATTTTTATGATATGTGTGCTCTTTTAAGACGGCCAGAAGTTTGGAATAGAGTTATTATATTTTCAAAACATATTCAGGTGCAATATCGTGCTATATTAATTTAGTGTCATTGGTACGAGCGTATTTGATTTATTCAAACATATGAGAATATAGTAAGATAGTGCTTTGTTTTAATAATGCAATATCAATTAAGAAATAGATCAGCTCTAGCAGTGAATTGTTGAGTAATAATTCACTGTTTGGAGGTCAGTTGTAAAGTAGATCATATCACGAGCGCGGAGCGCGAGTGATATATTTACTAACAACTGACCGACAAGGCTGAGTAAGGCCATCACCAGAGTAATTTGTGCTAATAGTACCACGGCAGATGTGCATTAACAAACCAGCGTGTCCAAACTTTGAACTTGCCGTCATCACAGAAAAAAAGGTCGATTTCGTCGGTTTAGCTTCGCTCTGACGTGCGTGACGCAGAATTCTTGCTTTAAATTGATGCCTAAAAGTTACTGGTGTATGACAAATAGTGTTGACTCCTGTCAGACTGTTCGGTTTGGAATGCACTGTTAAAAATCCGTAGATTTTACGGTAGAATAATTGTAAACCAGCTGCCTGTCCATTCCCCGTAATTTTTACGGGCGCCCGTAAAAATCAACGAATCATCAAGCAGAGTTGGATTGAATAGAGCAGGTGTTAATTTGATCATCTAACCCTTCAACACTATGAAGGCATTTTTGGATTTATTGGGTTATCGTTCTTGAGTGAGCTGGTCGTGTTTAAGAGCTGTGCTGGAAATATATCAAAAACTTGATATTCTGATAATAATAGTGGGATTTTCTGGACATATTTTTGATGGATAATAATATATTTGGATGTCGGGTCGAAAATCCGGTAAAAAAACAAGCCCACAAAACAAGCCCACAAAAACTTACAGCCAAAACGGAAAAAATGTCGAGTGAAATCAAAAGGGGACAATGAAAAGAATGTGTATCAGTGTGCTGGGGTGAGTACTTCTCAGTTAATGACTAGTGGTACAAATACTGTGACTATGAATACACAAAATTCTAATGTGCCTGGGTTGCAGAATATGCAGGGCCAGTTTATGCCTATGCAAGGCGCTTCAAATAACATACAAAGCCAGTCGACAACACCAATGATGTTCTCGTACTCACACCCGCCGCAGCCCCCCTCACAGATGGGCAGCCAAATGGGCAGCCAAATGACTATTAACTCGACCTTTAGACCGGACTGGGCAAATGAGATTTTGCAAAATATGACTGAAATGAAAAAGGAACTAAGTAAGCTCAGTGGCATGGAAAAGACTCTGAATACCATACATAGAAAGGTAGAAACTCTTGAGACCAAAGTTACTCAAGTAGAACATGTTGCCAAATCCTGTGAAAAGAGCTGCGAGTTTCTGAATTCTACATATGAAGAGCAAAAGAAAGAGCTAAGAGAAGCTAAAAGTTCTATCAGTGCTTTAAAGAAACAGTGCTCGGTCTTAGAACAGAAAGCATCTGACTGTGTAAATCAGAAGCAAAGGGTTCAAGATAAACTGAATGATTTAGAGGCCAGAAGTATGCGTGACAATTTGCTCTTTCTCGGACTAGAGGAAACACAGGATGAGAATTGTTCTGAGAAAGTAAAGAAATTCTGCAAGGAAGAGCTGCAGTTAACCCACGACACTGTCGATAGTATTGTCATAGATAGGGCTCACAGGATAGGAAAGGTGAAGGTCGGATCTGTCAGACCCATAGTCGTTAAATTCAACCGATATGGTGATAGGGAGACGATACGAACAAAGGCCTATGAGCTAAAGGCAGCACTCAGAAATAAACATTTCACAGTAAAACCGCAGATTCCATACGATGTAATGGAGAAACGCAAACCATTATACTCAGTGTTTGAAGCTGAGCTCGCAAAGGGTAACAGGTGCAAGTTTGTTCTAGATAAACTCTATATCAACGGTCGCTTGTATGAAGCGCCGAATACGTCTAACCGTGCTGATCAAGCCCCGTAGGGGGGGGGGGGGGGGGTCAAGAGGAGCAACTTTCCTTACTATTCTAGAATGTTTGGGGCCTAAAGAGAAAATTAACTGACATTGATTTTTTCAACCATATCAATTGTTTTGATATTATTTTTCTTGGAGATACATGGTTAAATAAAAATGACTATATAAATTATGACATTGAAGGGTATTGCTGTGATCATGTTCATGCGAGTAAATCGTTAGGTACAACAAAGGGTAGATATAGCGGAGGCATTTCTATTTATTATAAGTCATCACTCAAAGACTATGTGTCAGTTGTTGAAAAAAATAATTATGGTTTACTTTGGCTGAAAATCAGTAGCAAACTTTTAAAATCCAATGTAGATACTTTTATTGGTTATTTGTATGCCAGAGAAAAAAATTCTCGAATATACAGACATGAAGATATTGACTATTTGAATTATTGGAAGCTGGTATAGCGAAATATCAAACTTTGGGAAAAGTTCTTGTTTCTGGGGACTTTAATGGTAGAACTGGATCAAACTGCGATTTTATTTTGTACGATCATTATATCGAAGCGGGACCTGATGATAATATTCGACATAACTATATTTCATTGCGTGATAGTAAAGACCACGTGACTGATGCCTACGGTAGGCGACTATTAGAATTGTGCAAAACCACAAATCTACTTATTGCGAATGGGAGATTATGGTCAGATAAAGACATTGGAGAATTTACATTTTACGGGGAGAAAGGTTGCAGTGTTGTTGATTATTTGTTGGCACCATTAATAGATTTTGGATTTATTTCATACTTTGAGATATGTGATGTTACGGAGTTTTCTGATCATGCTGGAATCTCTTTTGGACTAAACTGTAAACAAACGAGTTGCAATAATAAAGCGATTTCTGAGCAAACATATTCTAGAAAGTTAAAATGGAACAATGAGAAAATCGTAGACTTTCAAAATAGTGTTTCAGATCTAACTGATTTATTTGAATCTTTAAGTTTATCGTTAGAGCAAGACGACAGCGAAAATAATATCAATGTAACTTTAAGTAAATTTTCAGATTCGCTTTACAGCTGTTCAGATAAACATTTTGGCAAGAGCATAGATACTGAAAACTACTCGAAACCGATAAAAGAAAACAAGTGGTTTGACGCACAGTGTCATTCGGCTAAAAGAGACTTTAATCGTGCAAAACGATTGTTTTCTCATAATCGAACTCAGCAGAATAGAATAAATTTTACGAAATGCCGGTCAAAATTTAATCAAGCAAAACGTAGAGCCAAAAACAAATTTAAACGGAATGAAGGTCAAAAGATTTCAAATATGGCAAAATCTAACCCAAAAGCTTTTTGGAAAAATTTAAAGAAATATTCATCAAAAAATCAAACTGCTTCCGATAAATTGTCAGCAAATGATTTTTTGGAGCATTTCTCCGAAGTTTTTGGGGCTGATGCAACTCATGATAACAGAAATCTTAATTCGGAATTTCAGTTTCAGTCAAATGAAATTTTAGATGCTGAAATTTTGCCCAATGAAGTTAAAAGTGCTATCATGTCGCTTGCATCTAATAAATCGCCCGGTATTGACGGTCTCATCTCTGAAATCTTTAAATGCAGCGTTGATTTAATAACACCGTTTATCACGAAATTGTATAATACGGTATTTAAGTCAGGTTCATACCCACAATCATGGACTGAAAGCTATATTACCCCCATTATCAAAAAAGGGACGTCGATGATACTAACAATTATCGTGGCATCGCATTAATAAACATTCTTGCTAAACTTTACTCAAAACTTTTACATGATCGATTAATGAAATGGGCAGCTGTAAATGAAATGATTATCCATAACCAGTTCGGGTTTCAGAAAAATAAGTCTACAGTTGATTGCATATTCATATTTCATTCATTAATAAGTAAATTGCTTAGCAATAACGAAAAGCTTTTCTGTACGTTTGTTGACTATAAAAAAGAGTTCGATACGGTAGACAGGAAATTATTATGGTACAAGTTATTACGTGATGAGTGTAGTACAACAATGGTTAATGCAATGAAAGCTATGTACGAGTCGGTAAAAGTTTGTGTAAAATACAAATACAAATATTCGGAGTTCTTCACCTCCCATAACGGTGTAAAACAAGGGGATCCCTTGTCCCCGATTCTTTTCATATTTTTCATAAATGACTTAGTTTTAAACTTGAACGTAGATGAAGAAAATTGTGTAAGGATTAACGATATTAAAACATTTTTGCTCCTGTTTGCAGACGATGCGGTTATATTTTCCAAATCACCGGATACCTTACAAAGTATGTTAAATAAACTGCAAGAGTATAGCTCATTTTGGAATCTGAATGTTAACACGCATAAAACTAAAGTTATGATATTCGAAAAAGGCAAAACCGTTAACAAAGCATTTTTCTACGATAATAATGAACTGGAAATTGTCGATTCATTCAAGTACTTAGGTGTTATGCTCTATAAAAATGGAAACTGGTATAGGACTCAAAAATGCATAGCTGAATACGGCACATACTCCCTGCATAATTTGTATAAAACTTTGTCGAATATTGAACTGCCTGTCCTTGAAAGATTTAAATTGTTCGATTCTTTAGTAGGATCTGTTTTAAGTTACGCATCGGAGGTACGAGGGTCATCCAATAAGTCCTGCAAACGGCCGAGTTTCAGGCAAATGATTATTAAAAACGAATCAAGCAATCCACATTCCTACATTGCATCTTTCCTTCGTTCCAGTCAACAATTTCCAGAAACGTCATGATCTTGCAAATGGCGTTGCTAGCCAACTGAAGAATATTACCATTATGGGTGCGGCGGTGGCTTCTAGTTGTCTGTTTAAGATCCCCTAGCTTTGTTCAGAACCCTTGTAAATATCTGAAAATTGCTGGGAGATACGGAAAGTAATACTGAAGTATATACACGGTACCAAGGTTAAGACATTGCCGTCAGCCAAGATATAATTATTGTTCAAAGGAAGATCACCATGTTTTTCGGGCAGCTAAAATATCAATAAAATGAGTATATGAAGAAGAGGCTTTCACAGCAGATGAAGTGTTTCCTAAACTGCCATTAATTTGTTATCAAAGAATAGTCCCGAGATGATGAAATGTAGATATTAGAGAAAATATAAGCTTCGAGCCAGGTTTAATTTCATTTGCAGCCTTAAGAAACCAGAGGTAAACGTCAAAAACTAAAATTTTGCTAAAATTCTGTAATATGCTCTTGTTGCCTAGCAACCACATTTGTTTGGTAATGTGAAGTGATAGTAGTCTCTTATTTGAATTCTTAGATATAAGGCGATTACTTTAGAACATGAATTCTTGTAATTTGAAAGAATAATAAACATATATGCAGGAATTTTCTTCCCCTAACCTCTTGTTAAAGACGTCATGTTTGTGCAATTTCACCGTCGGTATCGCTTACACCTTTGCATTCAAAACCCTCCCATATCTGAGAAAGGAATGGCACATGTATGATTTTTAGCACACATGTGTATTATATACGTAAGCTGTTAATGGTGTAATTTGATAACCCTACCTCAATTAATAGAGCAGTAATGACAGCGTTTGCAAGACTTATTGGATGACCCTCGTATGGGGTTACAATAAAGCAGATGATATAGAACGTGTACATACTCGCTTTTGTCGTTCAATACTAGGTGTAAAGCGCTCAACCAATCTTTCTGCTCTATATATGGAATTAGGCCGAAAACCACTTATTGTTTTTCGACAGCTAAGAATGCTGAGTTATTGGACGAAAGTTATGATGTCGCAGGACCCATTATTACGCTCAGTGTACTGTATGTTACGAGATGATGCAGATCTCGGTAACACATATAATAATCTTAACTGGGCCTTTTACATAAAATCTCTCCTAGAACGACTTGGCTTCTCAAACGTATGGCTCGATCAAGATCACATAGCGTGTATCCCCATGCCTCAGATTCGTCAGCGCTTGTTCGATCAGTGTAATCAAGGTATTATTACTGCCGTAAATGAATCTCATAAACTAACCTTATATCGAAGATATAAAAAAGAATGTCGGGCGGAGCAATATTTAGACACTATCACTGAAAATAAATATAGAATATCCCTGAGTAGATTCAGACTAAGCTCACACAACCTACTGATTGAAACAGGTCGATATAACGGTTTACCCAGAGAAGAACGCCTCTGTAACTTCTGTAACATGAGAAAAATAGAAGACGAATATCACGTTTTGTTGGTATGCCCATATTATACAGAGCTACGAAGAAAATATTTTAAAAGTTACTTTTGTAACTGGCCAACACTTAATAAATTTGACCAGCTGATGTCTACCGCGTCCAAGAAGACTTTAAACAAATTAAACAAATTTATCTATTTTGCATTCAAGAAACGAAATGCTCCGTAGTTTCATATAATGTAATATACGTTATATTCTATTAGTATATATTGCCTTTGATGTCATGGCACTTATGCTTCTCAGTTAAATGTTGTATTTATATACGCTCACTCATATGTTTGTTATGGCTAAAAGCATTGTATTATGTTTAATGCCAAATAAAACATATTGTATTGTATTGTATTGTATTTTCGAGTACAGCCAGTCAACATAACACTATCATATCGTGATTTCCAACACTAATCTAAAGGGAGGCGCCCGTAAAAATTACGGGAAATGGACTGGCAGCTGGTTGCCAGTTATTCTACCGTAAAATCTACGGATTTTTTTTAACAGTGTTGGTCTACAATTGATTAATACTTCCGTCCCGTTATCACGGATCTTCGCGTTACCGTAAAAATTCTAAGTATTGGGACAGCCAGGTCTCTACAGACAGTGCAGACCAAGATCAGACTGCTCCAGTCTGATCTAGATCTTCACTGTTTTGCCATTCCAGCTGCATCTTTTGGACGCATTACCACAGGGTATAATCGATTCCGCTAATTTTCGCTTCCTGCTGAGACTGTCCGTCATATTTGGCTTCCGCCGAGACTGTCCGCGAACTTTTGCTTCCTGCATAGACTACTGTCCTCGAAAAATTGCTTCCTGCCGAGACTTCCGCGTGACTCTGCTTCCTGCCGAGAGCCTAGGCAGGAAGCAGAATCACGCGGACAGTCTCTGCAGGAAGCCATTTATCATGTACAGAAGTCTCGGCAGAAAGCAAGAGATCGCTGACAGTCTCGGCGGAAGCCAAATATTATGTACAGTCTCTGCAGGAAGCGAAAATTAGCGGAATCGATTATACCCTGTGATTACTGCATTGTAAAACCAAACTCTCCCTCTATAGGACCATCACGGTAATTGTCTACGTGTTCAAAGTTTTAGATTTTTATGTAGGTCAATAGTTTTTATCTTATTAGTGCATGCTAGGAGTGCATTTCATTCAAAATACACCCGCTGATCAGTTCAGTTTTATTCTGTCAAGTGTCACTAACCCGGTAAGTTACATAATTCTTTTTCTCGTGGTTTTACTTCTTTGCGCGGACCCGGTCTGGCCACATACTTTCGTTTCTCCTTCCGCTGATTCAAGAAGGGCAGTTGTCAGTTACTGGCGAAAGTATGTGCACTTAGTACTGGTTATAACCGCTTAGGAGGTCTAAGCCTGCCCAGGAATAGTGGGGTTAGGTTAACTGACCGTCCCGACATGACCATAGTTGTTTACCGTGGACGTAAAGCAACAAATCAATCAATCAATCAGTCTTTGCGCGGTCAAAGGTGTGTAACATGTGCCAAACAGCCATATTCAACAATGGATTTATGTCTACCCGAATAACCGAAAATTTACAGGGTGTTAAGAAAGTTCGTAGACATTATTTAAATTTACAATCAAAGCTAAATAATGGTATAATTTTAGCAAAACTTTGTAAGTGTGATAAAGGAAGCACTACCAAAGATATGCAACATATAAATTCTTTTTCGATCAAAAAATGATGAGAATATCTGAATTGCCATGGACACACCCTCTACAGGGCTGATTTATCGTTAATGAAAAATTTTGATTTACATTAGAGATCAGCATCTTAAGAGCTAGGTTTTCCAAAATTAATAGAAATATTTAAGATGTAAAAGTATTGATATTGCAGGAAGTATTTTCGGGATTTTTCACTTAGTTTTAATTATTTTGTGACGGTTTACTATGGAATTTCCGACTATATCGAAAGGGCGCCCCAATTCTCAATTGAAACTTTAAATTGTAGGGGGTAGGGATAGAATCTATATCAGTATTTGTAAACACAGAGACATTTTGCAGATTTCCTTTAGTCTCTTGTTATTAGATTTGTTCTCACATCGAGCATAAAGATTTTTAGATTTTTTTTCGCAAAATCACTCTTAATAAATTACTCTTTAGATTTAACTTCAGATTCATTTTTCATTGAATTTTGCACTAAAACCTCGTTGTTTTGAAACAAAGTAGGTAGGAATATGACATTGTTTAGGAAACTCTTGAAATACTTTAGACTGGGGTAAAAGCCCCTGTAATAAATGCATTTTCTTATCATTTAGATGCATTATTGAAATAGAAATGCTATTTCATCAACACATTTGCATAATTTGACTTTTTGGTCGTAAAATTTCAAATATATAATAATTTACAGATACAGCATAAATATTTTGAAATTTTATTAAGTGATTTTATGTCAACTTTCGATTTAAAATTTCATTTCAGATGTTAATTCATTACCCCTACCCCCTTTGCAAAATATTAATGCCTCATCTGCTTTTCATGTCAATGATTCATCTGGCAAAATGTGCATGTTGTCTATGATTCCTTAAAAGCTGTAACTAATACAATACTGTTTGATATAGTTTCTATCATTTAAGTTAAGTTTAAAATAATGATTCACTAAGGGATAAGAATAAATAACAGTTTAATATGGCACATCTTTATGCGTAAAGTCCATAATAAATAGCAGGACACTTTGACACCTTGGGTATGAACTGCTCATTTTATTACGGTAAAGTGTGTTTTTACAATTGTTACATTGTGGATCCTTTAGTGCTGAATAGTTCTTGAAACCTGTAAAGTTTTAAGATTCAATGAATGTAACTTCTGCAGTTATTAGCAATATTGTAATGTCTTCGAACTTTCTTAACACCCTGTATTTTGCGTTAGCGCTAATAGGGAACTAATATAAATTAACCAATAAAAACACCATTTCTTGTTTTATCGTCAAGGCGCTGATAGCTTTTAAAAGAAAAATTCTTCAGCTTTTTAAAGAACATTTTTCAACATTTTCGTTTGGTGTGAACACGAAGAACACTACCATACCTCCGATTTGTTTCTATGGGAATGACAGTGCTGAAATGATCATTCCTGTGTTCAAACAATGATTGTATGATTATATGAAAGAATAATTTTAAGGCGCAGATGGGATTATATGCATATTTTAATTCTGCGTTATTTGGCATAATTTTCGAAGATGTAAAATAAAAACTTTTTGGTCCTTTTTCCAATTTTGTGCATCGACTGCCGTTAATTTCACTATAATTTTACATCTGTCACCGGAGTCATTGTTGGCGATGATTCAAAATAAAAAATAATAAAATTAGGATGCGTTACATTGCATTGATGTTTATTTAAAACTGTTTAAGGTAGCACAGGACCAAAATATGTATATATAAAAAATCAGTTTTCAAGTAAAAAAATGCATCATTTATTTTTCATTTTTATTGTTCTTTTTTTTGTGTGTGAACTTTTTGAGCATTGCCGCTTAATTTCTACGCACTACATTTGAAATGAGGCAAAAATTGCTTTCCATGCTGTCCATTTACCGTTGAATTTTGCCTTTTTCATCTAATTAACACAATGAATAAATAAATAAAATGATAAATAAATAAAAGAAGTAAAATAAATAAATAAATAAATAAATAAATAAATAAATAACCAATGAATAAATAAATAAAAAGATAAATAGATAAAAGTAGTAAAATAAATAAATAAATAACCAATGAATAAATAAATAAAAAGATAAAAGAAGTAAAATAAATAAATAAATAAATAAATAAAAGAGAAAAATAAATTCTCCGAAAAAACATCTCTGTCAAAGTTTGATACGTACGTTCTACCGAAATCAGATTTAGAAAATTTGTGAAATAATAATATGATAATATCACCAGCGAGTATTTCTCAAAATAGAGTCATTAAACTACACCCCTAGGGTAGATAACCACTTTTCTTGTAACGTCAAACTGAGAGGAGCGTTAAGCTATCAATTTTAAATGAAACATTGGCGATTTGCTCTGGAGAATCTGTCAAAATGAAAAAAAAATGAATAAGCATTTCATGCCGTCTTCCAGAGAAAGGATGGGCCACCACACGGGTTTATTTTTAAAGGTTATGTTTCTTTCAAAGTACGTGAAGTCGCAAAATAAGGTTTTGATTAACAAGACGCCTCGTGTACGCAAAAGGAACTTATCATGCCAACAATGTACTCCTGACGTGTTTGAACCGTTCTCTCTGGAAGACGGATTACGATAGTATTTCAGTTTTTAGCTCACCTGAGCCAGCGGCTCCGGGGGAGCTTATAGGATGGTAAGGCTCCGTTGTCCGTCGTCCGTCGTCCGTCCGTCGTCCGTCGTCCGTCGTCCGTCCGTCCACAATTTCAAACAACTTCTCCTCTGAAACCGCTGGGCCGATTGTAACCAAATTTCATATTTAGCCTCCTGGTACCTTAGGAAATTGAAGTTGTTCAAACGGTCTTGGTCACATGACCAACATGGCCGCCATGCCCATATATGGTAAAAACCTAAAAAAATCTTCTTCTCCAGAACCAATAGGCCGATAGCCTTGAAACTTGGTATGTAGCATCGGGTAAGCGAGTACTACCAAGATTGTTCAAATTATGACCTTGGGTTGACCTTGACCTATTTTACGGTAAGTTCAAATTTGCTTCCTTGTGCTTTCATATGGCAAAATGCTATAACATAAGATATCTTGGAAACTGTTGAAGATTTTGGGCTAAAAATTGGTATCTACAGTCATCTTAATGAGTACATGAAGATTTATGAGAATAAGAGGTCAAGGTCATCGTTTGACCTTTGACTCAGAACTCTCATATTTTGACAATTCCAAACAATCTCCTCAAAAGCCACTAGGCCAATTAGAATTAAATTTTATATAGAGCCTCCAGGGCTGGAGAGAACAAAAATATGTTCAAACAGTCCAGGTCACATGACCAACATGGCCGCCATGCCCATATATGCTAAAAAGCTTTAAAAATCTTCTTCTCCAGAACCAATTGACTGATGGCCTTGAAACTTGGTATGTAGCATTGGGTATGTAAGTACTACCAGGGTTGTTAAAATTATGACCTTGGGTTGACCTTGACCTTTTTTACGGCAAGGTCAAATATGAGAAAATGCTAGAACATAAGATTTCATGGAAGGTTTTTAAGATTTAGGCCTAAAATTGGTATGTACAAACATCTTGAAAAGTGCATGAAGATTTTTGACTACAAGAGGTCAAGGTCATTCTTTGACCTTTGACCCTGAACTCTCTTATTTTGACAATATCAAACAATCTCCTCAAAAGCCTCTGGGCCAATTGAAACCAAATTTCATATAGAACCTCCAGGGGTTGAGGGAATGAAAATTTGATAAAACGTTCCAGGTCACTTGACCATGCCCATATATGGTAAAAAGCTTTAAAAATCTCTTCTCCAGAACCAACTGACCGATAGCCTTGAATCTTGGTATGTAGCATTGGGTACTCAAGTACTATCAAGATTGTTTAAATGATGACCTTGGGTTGACCATGACCATTTGAAACTTGGAATGTAGCATTAGGTACTTAGGTAATACCAAGTTGATCAATGTCTCTTATATTTTAACAGTTTCAAGCATTGCCTCAAAAGTTACTTGGCCAGTTGTTATCAAATTTCATACATGAGGTGCCTGGGATTAAGGCAACAAAAGTACATGTATGTTCAAATTGTCCGGGTCAGATGATGAACTTGGCTACTATGTCTATATATGGTAACCAGCAACTTGATTAAAGTGAGATATAGGCATGGCTTTCTAGTATCTGTTTTGGAGTTGTTAACTTCAGTTGAATAATCTGGTTTAGCTTTGATTTGTGGCATTGCACAGACAGAGAAAAGACATTCAGCTGATTTTTTGTAATTTCAGGAAACTTGGCATTTGCAAATTTATTCCAAAACAATTTTCACTGACATTTCCCAATTACTAGAACTTTCTAATACTAAAGTGCTTTATTTTTACATGTTCTTCATTTCAAAGTTTTCTTTCGGAATAATTGGCGAGTTCTTACAGTTCCTAAACTAATTGTGATAGGATTACGGTTCTTGATTACTGCACTTCCTCTTGTTGCCCTCTATTCATATATGAAATTTAATTCAGTTCCCTTTAATATTTTCAGAGATCCCATGATCTGAAGTCAGGAATGCTGCTTGCTAGAGTGCAAAATCCAGATCAGCTTACAACATTGTTGGCAGAAAATGAATTCAAGAATACTTATAAGTCTTGCACTGGCTTATTGGAAAGTGCACCCACAGAGTTATCCATATAACAGTATCATTGTATGGGTACCTTTGCCAGCAACCATTTAGTAAAGTTTTTTTGACATTGAAAATCTTAAACATTTGGAATTTTATCTCACCTACCTCAATTTATATCTGTGCAAGGATACTGTTATGTGTAGGGGTAATCGCAGGCGTCCATGTACCGGGTAATTAAGTGCCACTGGTGTAAAAATTATGCATGATTCTGACATTATTTCAAACAATTTCTCTTTATTACATCAGCAGCA
Organism: Ctena decussata; assembly: GCA_963989385.1. NCBI lineage: Eukaryota > Metazoa > Mollusca > Bivalvia > Lucinida > Lucinidae > Ctena > Ctena decussata. The sequence continues at coordinate 64,840,878 of OZ022506.1, read as the reverse complement.
ACTGGTATTGATGTTAAAAACATTCTCTAAATTAGTGTTGCTGAATAATAGAGATGATACTTCCACCAGTGCAGTCTATGGGCCTCCTCCTGGAATGTAATTGCCTTGCTGATCATGCAGAATACTTTTTCTGTTGACTTTCTTTTAACTGTAACAGCTTACAATGTATTTGATAATAATACTAATCATAGAAACAGTAATAGTCGTAATACTTTTTACACTTTTATTGTTGCAGTTTATATTTTATTTTTCCATTAACTGTATATTATGACAAGTTTACTCAGTTATTTTTTCTGTAAAAATACTTAATATGACCCTTGTGCACCAAATCTTTCATTAAATTACAACAAACAAATTGTCAAGTCAAAAACATGAATGTTATAAATCTTGAAAAAACACAGCATGAATAATTTCAGATAGTAAGATAATTCTTTTGGAGTAAATTCAAGCTTAATAAGAGCTGTTCTTTTCGACAAATTAAAAATAAAAAAGTGGGGTACATTCTGAACTAGGGCATGAATAAGTTGTACTGTTTGATGATAACTGTTTCTTTTATAGGTATCAAATCAAGCATTATACGAACTGTTCTTTTTCAACAAACTACTATAAAAGTGTATATTATTGGATTGTGTGATATTCTGTGATTGGACGTTGAATGTGATAGCTGCTTGTTGAAGACAGACTTAACAGAAGTGAACTGTTGTTTCCTGGTTACTGCAGAAGAGTACATTCATAGTACAGGATGCCTCGAAAGAAGAATTGGAGACGATCTGAAGCCCGAAGGTCGATTTTGGATAGAAGCTGCAGCAACCAGACCGGGTTGACTCCTGAGTCAACTCCTAATGTCATGCAGACTTCCGAGTCTGTTATGACCAAGGGCCTCATAGAGGCAAGACCTGTCAGCGTGCAGGCACATCAAAGAAATCATTGTCAATTGACCAAAGGCTATAAAGCAAGTTTTGTACAGAGACATTGTCAAATAGAAACACAAATTGCAGACCATAATACTGATACCAGTACTGTCCCACATACATTGACTAAAACTAAGGGTCCTTGTTTGACTGAATATGATAATGGAAGTCAACCTTTTCAGCAAGCGTCAGTTTTGACATAATTTGAGTTAGATACTACTCAAAACACATGTATTGCCACACCGGTGACCGATGGTATTCTGCCCAGCTCTTGCAATCCTTGTTTTCAGAGCTTAAAACCATTTCATTCAGAGTCATTTATCTGTGGCTCATTTCATCAAGGAAGTGACAGATTCAGTGCAGAGTCTCGAGGAAGCCAATGTGTGTCAAATGCTCTTTGTGCCCTAATTCATGCTCAGTTTTCAAATACTTTTTCAAGTACTCAGGTAGATCAAATACTCATTGAAGGAGATAGTCTATACCAAAAAATCTTATCTTCATTGAAAGCTGAACAGAAATACACCAGTAGATTGTTAACTTTTGATGAAATTCCAGAAAATGTAAATGTCTTCAATAGAGATATACATATAATAAAGTCAGATGTTGTTTCTGGCATTGCAGTCCAGTTTGGTAATACATCATCCCCAACTCTTCACCAGTCAATGTACACAGCATTTCGATCATCTTCATATGTTCTGGTCATGATTGGTGCAATATGTTCTGCAGTATACAAGAAAGATAGTATGTACACTTTTTTTGATTCACATTCTCATGCTCAAAATGGTCTATCATCATGCGATGGATATTCAGTTTTAATAAGATTCAGATGTCTAGATGATTTGATCACTTTCATGTATGCATTGTATGATAGCATGCAAATAAACATGACAACACAGTATGATTTGCTGCCACTTGCTCTGACATTTACAGAAAATTCTCATGTTGGCATAGATCACATTGACAGTGTGGTTTCTTCTCAAATGCTACCTCTAGCTCAGTCAAGCAATTTAGAGCCATCTTGTATGAGTATGCAGTTTGATGTTTTACCTGAAACAAAAAGTATAAGTGAACATGAAAACAGGGTTACTGATCATTCAGAAAATCTTCTGGAAAACTATTTTGAGGATCAGAATATCAGACAGCAAAAGAAAACACAAGATGTTTATGTTGAAATGAGTATTCCTAAGAAAACTTGTGAAAACAAAATGAAGAAAAAACGTACTGAGTACTACGCTGTATTTAAAAGGAAACAAAGAAGTAAGTCAGCTTTTAAAGAAAAAGAAAAAAGAAATCAGCTTGTCTCAAAACAGTCTGCTAGAAAGAAGCCAGCTTTTAAAGAAAAAGAAAGGGTAAATCAGCTTGCATCAAAGCAGTCTGCTAGAGAAAAACCAGGTGCATTAGCACAAGAATGTGCCAAGAAGCAGTCAGCCAGACAAAACAAAGTTTTTAAAGAAAAAGAAAGGTTATATCAGCTTGCATCAAAGCAGTCTGCTAGAAAGAAGCCAGATGTATTAGCAAAAGAATGTGCCAAGAAGCAGTCCACCAGACAAAACCAAGTTTTTAAAGAAAAAGAAAGGGTATATCAGCTTGCATCAAAGCAGTCTGCTAGAAAAAAGCCAGGTGTTATAGCAGAAGAATGTGGCAAGAAACAGTCCACCAGACAAAACCAAGTTTATAAAGAAAAAGAAAGGGTATACCAGCTTGCATCAAAGCAGTCTGCTAGAAAAAAGCCGGCTTTTACAGAAAAAGAAAGGGTAATTCAGCTTGCATCAAAGCAGTCTGCTAGAAAGAAGCCAGATGTATTAGCAAAAGAATGTGCCAAGAAGCAGTCAGCCAGACAAAACCAAGAATTTAAAGAAAAAGAAAGGGTATATCAGCTTGCATCAAAGCAGTCTGCTAGAAAAAAGCCAGGTATCTTAGTGAAAGAATTTGCACAGAAGCAGGCATATAGACAGGACCCAGATTTAAAAGAAAAAGAGAAGATATATCAGCTAGCTAGTAAGCAGAGGCAAAGGCAAAAACCTTTCTTTTTGGAATGTGAAAGAATCGCTCAGCAGCAGCGCAGGCAAGAGAAAAGAAAATTAGAATATGCACCTGGGCTGAACATGGAAAACAAAAGGCGTAAAACTGCTGAAGAAAATTCACATGAAATTGAGCCATGTGAAGTATATGATAGAAAAGTACATGGCAGTGTAGCAGAATGTCTTAAACAGTTTCATGAAAATATTGCAAGAGGACCTCTGTTTGTATGCACTTGTTGTCATCAAACATGGTTTCGAAAAAGTGTATCATTGCTAAAAAACACTAACATTATGAAATGCAGTATGAACTATTGCACAAAACTAAAATCAGTTGATGGTGAAGAGTGGATATGTCACACTTGTTTGTCAGCATTAAAAGATGGTAAAGTTCCCAAACTGTCGGTTGCCAATGGAATGAAATGGCCAACCAAACCTTCAGAGTTAGATTTGCACCAGCTTGAAGAAAGATTAATAGCACTGCGTATTCCTTTTATGCAAATCAGAGAACTGCCACGTGGTGGTCAGTATTCACTTAAAGGAAATGTAATCAATGTACCCGTTGATATTCAGCCCACTGTGAACTCACTTCCAAGACCTATGGATGAAAATTTTACAATTGCCATCCAGTTGAAGAAAAAACTGTCATATAAGAAAATAGATTTCAAAGAAAATGTAAGACCAATGAGGGTTCTGACAGCATTACACTGGCTTATAAATAATAGTGATATGTATAAAAATTCGGGCATTACAGTTGATAAGAGCTGGTTCCAGTCAGTAACTGAAAGTGCAGAGGATACTGTAAAAGAGTTTCTGGAAATGTCAGTGCAAAGTACAAATCCTGATATGTACATAAATGATTCAATGCTGGAAGAAGATAAAACTGTTCCTTTGGTACCTAAAATTAGGGAAAAGGGTGATGGATATGAATCAGATGGATTCAGTGAGGTAGATTGTAATGAGCATGTTGGAAATGTTGATACCTTGGTGGATGATGCTAATATTGAAAATAAGTTCGATCAAGTGTTGACCTTTGCCCCTGGAGAAGGACGGCATCCTCTTAGTTTGTATCAAGATACAGATGCAGAGTATTTATGTTTTCCTACTATATTTTGTGGTCAGAGGCGTCCTGATAAGACTGAGAGAAAAACTTTAGTTCATTACAGTGACATTGTTAAGTGGGAACTACGAAGCATTGATAGAAGAGCTGCTCAGTCTGTTCCAAACATTTTCTTCAAGCATAAAAAGCTTCAAATGAAACAAATAAGTGACAAAGTTAACTTAGCTGTAAGAAGATGTAAAAATAAAGGCAAGAACATTACAGCAGCAGAGGCAAGAGATCCAGCATATTTGCAGAAACTTGTGAAACTTGATGAAGGTTATTGTATTTTTCGCCAGCTTAGAAATTCTCCAGCTTATTTAGAAAAAAGGAAGAAAGACATATTTGCAATGATTAGGCAACTGTCTTTACCTACTTGGTTTATATCTTTGTCAGCTGCTGATACTAGATGGAATGATCTTCTGAAGATGTTAGCAAAACTAAATGATGAAATTGACTATTCAGACAAGGATATTGAGGCTTTAACTTGGCAAGAGAAAACAAGACTTGTTCAAAAAGACCCAGTAACTTGTTCAAGATATTTTGATCACAGGGTACAAGAATTCTTGAACACTGTCCTTAAAAGTGAATTTGAACCTATTGGAAAAGTGATAGATTTCTTCTACAGAGTGGAATTTCAACAACGTGGTTCTCCTCATATCCACATGCTTATTTGGATCGAAAATGCACCTAAATTTGAAAAAAACAATGATGAAGAAATAATTCAGTTTGTTGATAATTACCTTACATGCAGTACTGAAGATAAAGAAATTGGGGAGCTTGTTGAACTTCAGTCACATAAACATTCAAAGTCATGCAGAAAGAAAGGAAAGGCAATATGTAGATTTGGATTTCCTTTGCCTCCTCTTCCAAGAACAATGTTATTGCATCCTTTGGATGAAGAAATTGAAAAATATAAAAAGAAACACTCAGAACTTCAGAAATCAATGAATGAGTTCAAAGATGTCTCTGAAATTGGATTTGATGATTTTTTGGAGCAAGTTGCCAAGATGGACTTTGAAAATTACATCAAGTGTATAAGAAGTTCACTCAGTGCTCCAAAAATTTTCCTCAGGCGGAATCCAAATGAGATGAGAATTAATTTATTTAACAAAACAGTTCTTCTTGGTTGGAAGGCAAATCTTGATATTCAGATGGTTCTTGAACCATACGGTTGTGCAGCATATGTTGTTGGGTATATAAGCAAATCTCAAAGGGGCATGAGTGCACAGCTTGATGCAGCAGCAAGAGAAGCTCGCAAAGGAAATTTTGATGTAAAGAAACAAGTAAGACATATTGGAAATGTGTTTTCAAACTGTGTTGAAGTGAGTGCACAAGAAGCAGTATACCTTGCTTTACAGATTCCTTTAACAAAAGCTACAAGGGAGATAGTTTTCATCAATACCTCAATCCCAGAAGAAAGAGTATTTTTACTGAAATCTAAATCTGTGCTTGATGAACTTCCTGCTGAATCTACTGATGTAGAAGCAGACAATATAATTCAGAGGTACGCAAAACGACCTAGAAAACTTCAGAAATTCTGTTTGGCAGATTATGTCTCTACAGTTGCTATTGTTTATCCTAAAGGGAATAGCTTACCTGACATGACTGAAGATAGAAATGAGGATGATGGTAATTCATATGATTCTAGTGATGAAAATGATGAAGATGATAATGATGAGAGTGTTGACTCTGAAAATCATGGATCAGATTTGTTATATGTAGCAAAAAATGGGACAAAATATAAACATAGGAGAGTTCCTAGAATAATACGTTATGTGAGGTATGATATAAAGAAAGACCCAGAAAATTACTACAGAGAACGACTTATGCTGTTTATGCCCTGGAGAAATGAAGAAAAAGATTTGTTAGGTTCCTTTGAAACATATGAAGCTCATTACAATTTCTTGAAAACCACTCTTGAATCTAAACGCAGCCAGTATGAACATCATATTGAAGAACTTGAGCTTGCAAGGCAAATGGCAGAAGAGGAAGATGCTTATGATGAGATAGCACCAAACGCAGAACATGAAAACAGAGATGCAGAAGAAGAAGGTGAAAGAGAAGCTGAAAAATTTGTATATTTTAATCCAGATAGAGTTGTAGAACATCGACAGTATGATATTGGTATAGAGATACAGGCTGCTTGTTCAGTGCCATCGGTAGAAATAAATGGAGTCATGTTACCAGATGAACAATACTTAAATTTGCTCAGGAGTTTAAATTTGAGACAAAGAGAATTTTTTAATCATGTATTGCATTGGATGAAATGCAAAGAAGAACCACTGTACGCTTTCTTGTCAGGTGGAGCTGGGGTCGGCAAATCTGTGCTCATTAAAGCACTGTATCAGAGTCTGTACAGATTTCTGAATTTGAGAGAAGGAGAAAATCCTGATGATATTAGAATTCTTCTTTGTGCATACACTGGCAAAGCTGCATATAATATTAATGGTGTCACCATTGCCTCTGCTTTCTTAAAGAAGTTCAAACAAGGTAGTGACCTTTTGTCAGCTGATGAACTGAACACATTTAGAGTGAAATATAGACATTTGAAAGTAATTATTATAGATGAAATCTCTATGGTAGGAACAAACACACTGACCTTTCTAGATACACGTTTGCAACAGCTCACTGGAACAAAAGTCAGTTTTGGTGGTTTAAGCATCATTGCTGTGGGGGATTTGTACCAGCTTATGCCAGTATGTGACAAGTGGATATTCAGTGACCCATCAAAGGGTGCTTCAGCTCTAGCATATAATTTATGGAAGGATTATTTTAGATTGTATGAACTGGTTGATATCATGCGACAAAAAGATGATGTTGACTTTGCTCAGATGCTAAATCGGCTTCGACAGAATGAGCTGACTGAAGATGACAAAAATGAACTTAAGAAACATATTGTCAACCCAAATATGACAAATTATCCGAAAGAGGCTCCTCATTTATTCACTGAAAATAAGTTTGTAGATAGACACAATGAGAATTATTTGAATAGATTATCAGAAGAAAAAGTTGTTATCCCATGTCATGATACAGTTGTTTCTGCAAATATTTCCTCAGAAAAAAGCAGGAAACTCATTGAAGCACTTCCAGATGATTCGAACAAAACTGCTAATTTGCAAAAGCTGTTAACAGTAGCAGTTGGGATGATTTATGATATAACAGTCAATGTCAATGTAGAGGATGGTTTGACAAATGGGTCTACATGTGTTGTCAAATTCATTGAGTACAAAATGGAAGGCACAAATCGTCCCAGTATTATATGGGTTTTGTTTCAAGATTCTCAAATTGGCCAGTCAACTCGTGAGAAATTTTCTAATAGGGGTTTATACAGTACAAACATAGATAAAGCATGGACTCCGATATTTGATATAGAACGAACATTTATTTACAACTTCAAAACATACCAAAGAATTCAATTTCCTTTGAAACCATCAGCAGGTAAAACTATTCATAAAGCTCAGGGGTCTACAGTTGATGAAATTGTAGTAGACTTGTCTCAAACGAGACTCAGGAAACAACCACATATTCACTATGTTGCTCTTAGTAGAGTGAGAAAACTAGAGAATTTATATATCTTGAATTTGAATGAAACTGCCATGGCAGTGGATGAACAAGTAAAAATTGAGATGCAGCGGTTAAAAACAGAAGCACCTCTTGAATTGTGTTACGTTCCATTATATAAAGTTGATTCACACAAGATCAAAATTGCATTTAATAATGCAAGGTCCTTACATAAGCACTTTAAGGACATTGAATTTGAGCCAAATGTTTTGTCAGCAGATGTGATTGGGTTTGCAGAATCCAGGCTGTGTGCAAGAGATGATAGTTGCCATTTTGCTCTGAAGAATTTCAAACTTTTGAGATTGGATGAAGCAGGACTTGATTCTGGGAACAGGCCATACCATGGGCTTGCTTTGTACATCAAGGATTATTTTGAAATTCAGAGAATAGAAAAATTTCATTCTGACATATGCGAATTCATGTTGGCTACCATGTACAACAGTGTAAAGGGATGTTTCCAAGTTGTATACCTCTACAAATTCCCTAAAAGTGTGCAAATGGATTTAAGAAATGATATGCAGCATCACCTCATCCCATTGGTAGATATGCATACAAAATTAGTAATAATTGGTGATTTTAACATACATTCAAATGCCAACACTTCTACATTTGTAAATTTCATGAGGAAACAATTTAAATGTGAGCAACACATCAATCAGTCAACTACGGATTCTGGATCTGTGATAGATCTTATTTTTACAAACTGTCCAGCATCCAGTGATGTTATTGAGGCTTACTGGAGTGACCACAAACTTGTGTATTGTGCGCTGGATGCATAGGTAAAATACATAGTAAACATGTCAAAGAACACATAGAATTCACCCACAAGGTAATTAGCAATACCAGCCTGCAGTCAGGGGCTGGTATTGCTGGTGGTTATAGCAAGGATGGGTGGCCACCAAACAAAATTCTGTTATTTGCCATCATATGCAAAAGTAGGTCCAGGCTTGCTATTTTGATATCTCTTTTTAGTGTTAAGCAAGGTCTTGACCATTGGCTACTATAGTGGTGGAAGTGTTATATATCCTGTATCTGTAGGGACAGACAATGTATGCCCTTACAGATTGGTATTATGGTCTTAACTAAGTTATCTGACAATCTGTTGTTTTAGTACTTCTTTAAAGTTGCCTGTGTGTGCTAGGCCAAGCCCCTGTGACACCATAGTTATATAGATGTGGCACCAGCCTTTTACTACAGGAGCATACAATGTGTACCCCTGTAGAGCTAGGTTGGTAGTGATGGGGTAACTTGGATCTGATTCTGTCAGTTCCTGAAGTGTATTTACTCTTTAAATTCGCAGGTCATAATCTGGTTTTGTCAGATGAATTTTCAGTCTCAAAATAAGTTTAGTTAGTTATTTTAAGATAGCGTTTTATGCATTGCAAAATTAAATATACTGTAAAAATCCTAGGTATTGGGACAGCTTGGACTGAGCAAACAGTATAAACCTGCAGTCTGATCAGAGTCTACACTTTTTGCCATTCCATCTGCAGCTTTCATACCTGTTATTGCATTGCGAAGTTAACTGTTCCATTGTTTGGGACACTTATGGTAATTGTTTTAATTGTTTTGGGAGTTCCGATTTTAAGCATTTTTACAGTATTTTGGATACATTTCAAGGGAAGCAACTCTGTCTTCCTTCTCAAAAGGAATTTTAGGGAAGAATTTTCTCCACTGTGGGCAGATTCTTTCATTTGGATGTAAACCCAAATTTTGTATGAGTTCAATGTCGGAGGCAGACAAGAAGTCACAAAAGTGATTTCCCTTGGTGTGGATGGCGGCACACATTGAGGTGTGCAGCCCTCTCTTAAATAACTGTAATGTTTGAATTTAAATTGACAATACATTTGTCCTCCTTGGAGATAGATTTTGGAACTTGGTAAATACTGCAGACCCAGCAATGACCAGTATAATCTTGCTGTGCACTGGTTGCTTTGTAATTAAAATCCAAATAGTGAGTATGAATGAAAGACCTTCTGCTTTTTAAATTCTGGTTAGGTTACATTCAATAATTTTTCATGGCTTTGTCTCTAAATGAGGGTTATTGGAATATGGGAGCATAATGAATGATATTTGGAATGTTGGATTTTGCCTCATGGTGTTTCTTGTAAGAAAAGGCCTAACTTTGCTTAGTGTATAAGAAGAAATGTGGCTTTTAGCAGAAAGTAACATCACATTATCAATAGCACAGGATTGTAAATTGTTTTCAAAGTGTCATGGAGGTGCAGCTGTGAAACATGTAGTTTGATTTCAGCATTTAGGCCAGGAAGCCAAAAATTTGAAATAATTTTTTTAATTAATATTGTCATAAATAGCTTATGCTAAAGAAGTCTTAATAATTTAAAAATATTTAGTTACATAGTGTTGTAGGGCATTTTAGCGTATATTAGTATGCACACTTCATACCAGAATTGCTGTGCATGTTAGTTTCCTTCTGTGTTGTGCAGTTGTTCTTGTACTGTAATACAATATTTCAAGACATAGTCTTCTGTGTCATGTCCGCAAATACTAGAAAGTGAGATACAGGTAATACATTTCAAGTGGTGAAAGTGGCATCTTGAACTTTATTGCAGCTATCTGTTTTAGCTCTCATGACAGTGAGCTCATAGGTGAAACACATACGTTCCTGCTGAATTTTCATTAAGGAAAAGTAGCTATGCATTATGTTTTCATTGAAACCAAGACCAAATTTTTTTATATCTGCTGTAAACTTTTTCATTTCTTGTACTGTATTACTTTCTCATTTCTTGTAGGTATGTATCTTTCAGAATCATCTGTTAAGTATTAAGTAATGTGCTTAAGTATTGGGACACCTTAACATAATTATTTTTCCATTTGTCCCAAATGGAAAATTAAATATATTTAGGTGTCCCCAAATTTAGGCACATTACATCCAGCTGTATTAGTATTAGTATTAAGTATTAAGTAATATGCTTAAGTATTGGGACACCTTAAAATAGTTATTTTTCCATTTGTCCCAAATGGAAAATTAAATATATTTAGGTGGCCCAAAATTTAGGCACAGTACATCCACCTGTTGAAGCATCATATTGATTTTCTGAGAATGCCATTTTCTATAAAAGGTTTGCTATCTAAACCAGTGATATCTCAAACTACTGTCAAGTCAAATTAATGAAACAGTTTATATATATATACATGTATATATAGAAAGAGAAATCAACAAGTCCGATTTAGCCAAATAAATATAATTTCAAACAACTTCTACCACGGTTTCACTGCATGTACAGATTTTCAATAAGACATCTTTAATATATTAATATATATGTATTTTCTATCTTGGACCACTAGTGGTATGTCAGTCTTGGAATTTGCTCCTTATGAGAGTGGAAACTGTAGTAAACTGACTCAAAGAAAGAAATGATACAAAGTTACAGTGGAATGACACTTAAAAATCAAGGTTAAATAGTTGATATACCAGTTTTCAAGCACCTTTTTCTAATTTATTGATCTGTGGGCCTGAAGTTTGATCTTTGGCCAGCCATCTGTCTGTAACCGAGAAGGAAAGTATCTGATAATTAACTTGTAGGATAACCAGTGTGAAGTACAGAATGTGGATTACATCAAATAAACAAATATTTGAAAAAGACTAAGAATCGTAGCTTGATCAGATCAGAATCAGACATTTCTTGAAATGTTGGAATCTAACATACGATACAGTGTGGTATTCAATTTTCTACCAAGATGATACTAAATTCACGGAGCAGTTGATAACCATTGCCAGTAAGAAGGTCATGCTAAAAACTGTTACATAAACATTATATTTTATTATGACAGGGCTCAGTAGGCACAGCCACACATTCAAACGACTCAATATCAGTGGAAAAGCAGTGGTGTTTTATTCTGAATCAGTATTCTGCTTTTGAAAGTTGTCATGACGTACTCCAGAGAGAATGCAGGAAACACACTGAATGCTTCTCAGATGTTATAATTATGTACACTACAGGATATGTCATGTTATGAAGATCTCATGGTATTACTGCCACAGTTTCATAACTGTTTAAGACAAAATTTCATCTAATTTAACATGTCAGTTGTCACAACAAACTACATACTGGTGGCCAGACACAACAAACTACATACTTGTGGCCAGACAAGTGACTGCTGTTCCAACAATGCATGTTATGATATGGCGTTTGTCAGCAGAGGCTACTCCTACCAGCATCCTGTTAATGTTCTTCCATGTGGAATACCTTGTGTCATTGTGATAGATATCTATAGCCAAAGACATTACCTCAGAGCAGTTCCTGGTTTAGCTCTGAAATGCCTTACCAAAGGGAGACATTTGTAATTTCTTGATGCATTAACACTATGGCAATGCAAATGAAGCACACACCTGGTATATTAATTTCATTTAGACTCTCTAGTTATCTTGTCAGCCTTTTTTGAAATTAACTCTGAAGAATAAGAGTATGTTAGCGGTTGGATTAAGATGGCCTAGAGACGTGGACTGAACTAAATTATCATAAACCTGTTGACAGTTGTAATTATGTACCATTTCTTTTCTGAGACAGTATACTACCAATCTTCAAATAATAATATCTTATTTAAGCTATGAATATGTCTGTATAAGCTAAATGGTTTAAATGTCTTCAAAGCAGGCACAAAACATTGAATAAATATTGATTCAATGGTATGCCATTCAATCAGTGTTGATTCAATGTTTATTCAGTATTTTTTCCCAGGTGGGGTTTGATGTTCTTAGTTGTAAATCATGAATTTGATATATCAGCTTAACAGGAGGCAAAATACACAGTGGATATCTTAATTTGTTTATTTGTAAATTTGAATTAATGAAATCATACGGTGGGCTGGTTGGTTGGATGTTTTGAGTTTAACGGCCCGTTGAGACAATATTTCAGTCTGTATCGGGCCGTCTCCCAGAAAGAGGGAGGCAGCACCTCCATGCCAACCGACCCCCCCATTACTTGACATTTTGTACCTATAGTTGGACAGAAAGGGTCAGAAATTTATCATTATTCTATAATCTACTCAATAAATTTTCATACAGCAAAGTGCTGATACCTTGTCACTTTTACAGCAAGCCGTTTCCTAAAAGATGTTTCCATGCTGTATTTTTCAAAGCAACCTCAAGCAAATTCAGATAACCTTTGCTTGAGCTATGTTGAAAACTACACTCAGAGCATAAAATCATTTAAATAGTTGTTTGTTTGAACTGAAGACAAGGTATCTGCACTTTACTTCATGAAAAATCATTTAGGATATAACAGTTTTGTTACCTATTCACGTGATTCCCATCTTGTAAATTAATACCCAGGGAAACCTGCACAGATATACTGGGTTAGAGATGCTCAGATCAGCTTGTGCTCATGCAAGGACACTACATGTATAACTGGAAAATTTATAAGGTCCATTATTTGGAAAAACTGCACATATGGACAAGCTAGTCTGGGCTCCAGTGTTTGGAGATGCTTTAAGGTGGCAGCTTTTCAAAATCTAGCTCTAGTATAAAAGCATTTGCTGCCGTGTTAATCTGAGGAAAAAAAAATAAATAAAAGAACTTTCATATCTTTTATTTTCCTTCTGTTTACCAAGTGCACGTTTATCATACTTATCCACCTATAAGATGAAGGGTTCCCCTTCCAAAATTACCCTTAACCCATTTTTGCCCAGTGGACTTGCCCATCCTTATCATGTGGATGAGTCCATTACTAATTCTAGGGGTTTCTAGTGGATGTTTTCACTTTTATTGTATTTTCCATAGAAATTCCTGTAAGCAAACAGTGTTGACCCTGACCAGATTCCACATTCTGCGGCATCTTAACTGGGGAGTGCTGTAGGCATATGTCCCCAAGACAGATTTCTGGTCTATAAAGTGTTAATATGTCATTTAACTTCAAGGACTTGCCAGTATGCACTCTATGCACTATATTCTATATGAATGCTTTTAGAAGTAAAGATAAGAAACCAGGAATCAACCATTGTGCTGGCTTGCATTTGGTATAAAATCACATCATCATCCATCGTGTATTAGATACCCAGCCTGTATTTAATATCCATTCATAGTCAGATATTAATTGTGTCACATGATTAAGTTGGCCTTCTCACCAATATAAATGATAAAACCTTTGATCCATGATCCTAGGTGGCAGCCTGCTCACATAATAGCTCAGAAGAGATTTTTTGTGATAATGTCTCAGGTGAGCGATTCAGGGCCTCATGGCCCTCTTGTTTTCGTTGTTTTAATGTAATTAAATTCTCTAGAACAGATCATAAACGTTTTAATAAAAAGTAGTTGTATGTCGAAAAATGCTTTTAGGAAGCATTGCCCTTTGATGTTGAAAACAACGCCGTTATTGGAGAATGGGGTATAGTTAAGCAAGTCTACTTTGTAATGCTTTGCTCAGAATGTGCTCTTTTATGTGAAAACAAGCATACAACAGCAAGGAAAATGTTAAATTTGCGTAACTGAACATTTAATGCGGATAAATTAAAAGAATAATAACTAATCTCCGAAGACCGCTTGATAGCACACACTTCGATATGAAATTTATTTCAATGTTGTTCCAATTTTCGTCAGAAATGTATCAAATTTGCGTAAATGAACATGTAATGCGGATAGATTAAAAAAGTAATACCTAACTAATCTTCGAAGACCGCTTGATAGCACACAATTCGATTTGAAATTTATTTCAATGTTGTTCCAATTTTCGTCAGAAATTTATCAAATGTGCGTAAATGAACATGTAATGCGGATAAATTAAAAAAGTAATACCTAACTAATCTTCGAAGACCACTTGATAGCACACACTTCGATATGAAATTTATTTCAATATTGTTCCAATTTTCGTCAGAAATTTATCAAATTTGCGTAAATGAACGTGTAATGCGGATAAATTAAAAAAGTAATAACTAATCTTCGAAGACCACTTGATAGCACACACTTCGATATGAAATTTATTTCAATGTTGTTCCAGTTTTCTTAAGAAGTTTATTTCAATACCTCAACAGAGAGCGAATGCCAAAACTTACATACTAGTATTCAAGCGCAATTTAGTTTGCATAAAAACGTCAAATCCTTACGTTTTCACGACGTCATAGAGAAAGAAGTAATTGTAGAATATAACTTCATGGTTTAGGAAAGGCCTTTCTTTGTTAATCATCTTTCAACATGAAACTATTTTTCAAGTCGTCCTATTCCATCCTGAGGGTGTTCGCTGCTAACGAGTTTCTTTTCTGTTTTTTTTTTTTTTTTTTTTTTTTTTTTTCAAGTTTGATAGGACGAGATGCCGGAGTTTGACGGCTCGGGCGAATATAAATTCCGTGCCGGGACTCCAATAAAAATCTAGAAAATATAGCAATACTGAAGTCAAATCGTCCCTTTGTTGATCTGCTGGCGTAAATTTCCCAGCAGGCACACAACCTTGAATCAACCTTGATTCAACGTCATGGCGTTGAATCGATGTTGATTCAAGGTTGTGTGCCCAGTGGAAAAGCAACTTCTGAAGTTGATCATTTTGTTTTCTTCACGAGAAAGTTTGCGCGTTTACATTTTTATCGTCGCCTGACGATGAATACAGCTGATACCAGACATTTAGCATGAAAGCTGACCGCCCCAGAGTCGAATTTTACAGCTGAGTGTAGAAATGAAACATATCAGTGGGAACGCGTATCCATGGCGGAGTGATATTTTTATACAGATAGCAACGAAAAAACATTCTAAATTTCTGAGCCTCAGATTCAATCGACGAACGTGTCGCAATTTCAGTGATGCTTTGTCGGCGAATCAAACTACACACAGCCGAAAATAATATACGGTTTTATTTCATCTTAATTTAATTCTTTATGCCTTTAAGAGCAGAAAGAAAGACCGAGATATTCGGCAATCGAACGTTTTACGTGATCATGTAAAGACGACTTTTATCCGCCAACTTCAACAGCAATTTTCAAAATAAATCGACTTTCTACCGTCGGCGGATATATGCCATGAAAAATCATGGTGTCTGCCCTATCTCCATGTAAAAAATTAAGACATTCGGTGTGTGGGACAATTTCCTTTGCAAAATAATGTTTAGGTGCCCTATGCAGTTTCTAAAAAAAAAGGCGGATTCTTTACCTGATCGATAGCGATGGATGTTAGACAGTTTTGTCTGACATCAAAATAATCTGTAATAAATTCAAATATTACGGAAATGTTCTTGAATCCTAAAATCCGACACACGAAGAGGAACGCATCTTGTAATTCAATATACAACAATATTTTTTCTCTACTTTATTCAGAAAGATTGGGAAAATAATTCTGATCAGTAGCCAACACCATAGTAAACAAATCGATCGCTTTATGGCAGTTGTGACGCAATAACATAACTGCGTCAACTGTTTCAGCCTTCGCATTTACATGCTTATAAGTTATCAAGACCGTTACATTGTGGTTCAAATCAGAGGGACTGGTAGAAAAAAGTAATTTTGCCATCCAATTAATCCTGCACGTGCCAATATTTCAAAGCCACTCCTTCAACTCACACGATCACCTTTCCATACTTAAGGCCACTGTCCCCCTTCCCCACCCCGCCCCCTCCTCAACCCACCCCACCCCGCCCCGCCCCCTCCCCTCCTCCCCCTTCCCACACACACAACTTTTAACATTTCTTTTTCATGAAAAGTAAGCAAAAGATAATACATGTTTAACCATAACAAATACTTGCAAAGCTGCAATGACTTAATCTTTGATTAAAAAGTGCAGTGTAGTCCTGGGTAAGACTTCCAAAACAAAAAAGCAGTCTAATCAGGGTTAGTGTATTGATTTTCCCAGCAATTTCGGCACACTGTCAGGTGTTAAAAGTGTTAGGACAATTGCAGCAGTAGAAATTTGGTTTCCACTTTAAGCTTAGAAAATGACTTGGCCATGCACAGGTATACACTCCTTTACAATTTCAGCCAAAATTGAGAAGCAGCATATCTACTGTAAAATGAGGTTTAGGGTTTCAAAATTGCAATATGTCTTTTTATAACATATGTTTTGGCCCTCTGTAGAATTGCCTTAATGAGGAGTTATAATGAGGGGTTACAACATACATATTTATTATGAAATGCCACGTTTGTCAAATACTAGCTCATCAGGTGAGGTGGGTGGGTGGGGGGGGTAGGCTGTCAGCTCTGCAATGCCCTTGGTTCATAAATTCAAATGCCACAGTGTGTTTATATTTTCAGTGATCTTTTGAGGGATTAGCTCTAACTGTTGCCAAAAATCTCATGGAAATCTATCTGTAGGGGCAAATCTCATGCAAAAATTATATAATTTACCAAATTTAGTAATTAATGGTACCTTAACTTTTCATTGAGAATGGAGAAATTTCTCACAAATTTTAGTTTTAAATGAAATGTTCTCTAATATGATTCTGAGTCAAACAAACAAAAAACAAAACAAATAAAAAGCACAGCTGTCCAGCAAACCAGAAAACTTGATTAAATATATGGCAAAGGCTCAAGTATTGTAATCCATTCTCTTACATGTAGTTATAATGGTAAGATATAATCATGATTAAACAAGAAAAATAATGGGCCAATATTTGGTGAACCAGAATGGAGTTTTTCTTTATCATTTCTCTTCAAGTAAAATGTACATTTATATGTTGTGGTGTCTCATCACAGTTGCTTTTGATCAAAAATAAAATAAAAATTTCCACAAATTTCAAATGAACATATTTCTACTATATAGGTAGTGTAAATGTATAAAGCTCTGATTAAATTATTATATTCACATCAGTCTGACCTTGCCTTTCAGTGTTTTCCCTATTAGTATAAATAAATAAATACCCAAAATAAATTCTAGCATATGTACATAATAAAAAAAATCTGGAGACATTTCCACAAGTTTTGGTTTTATGATATGATTTTACAAAGGCTCAGCTAGGGCATGATAGCAATTTTGGGAATTCTGTTTTATTCAGCCATAGAGACATTTGTTGTGATCCATTATTAGAACCATCTATGATCTTGCTGAGGTGCTTCTAATGAGAGGGCACAACAGGTGTTAATTAATATGAAGCCCATTGATGCTGGTGCAACATTTATGGTAGAACAGTGTTAATTTTCATTCTAACATAGTCTACAAAACTGACATGTAGAAGGACAAACAACCTTATGCAACAGTCCACATAAAGTGCAGGCTCCAGCAGTTAGCAGGGTATGGACCATTCATTTTTTTGTGCATGGGCACTTATAATGGTATAAAAACACTTCCTAACGTAAAATAATAAAGTCCTTAATATTTGGTCAATAAAATCCTCTTTGAAAATGCTTTTAATAGGTTGATGTGTGTGTGAGGGGGAGGGGGGGATAGACAGGAGGGGCTACCTCTCATTCAACTGCACTAAACCTGCATCCCTTTACAGTCATGACTCATCATTTAATGTCTGTCATCAAGGTTTTCCCTGTAGTTCTCTAGTAAATTAATAACTGATTGGTAATTACAAGTTTCTTTGCTTTGGTCAGAAGCTGCAAACATTTAAGTTGAGCCTTCCCAGCAATTTACCACCTACCCCCAAAAAATTTATGGCCTCAGAATTCGGATTTTTTTATTTTTATTTTTGCTTTTCATTACTGCCTACTGAGCAAAATGCCTATATCTTATGTTTCAGCTCTAACTCTTGTATAAATGATGATCTCTGCATCTTTTTCTGACACTATTTGACTAAAAACTATTAGAAAAAGTGTGTATTCTTGGTATTCAATATAAATTGTTCAATAGTATTATGCATATGCATAAAAAAGCTACCTACCTACCCAACTCTAAAACCTCCCAGTAGGAAGCAGCAAACCAAATGTTTTTAAGCATGGTCCAGGAAATATAAAAATGTTTTTCATTTTTCAGTTTATGGTATCATTTCTATTGATATATAACTTCAATATAAGCCTATTAATTTTTTTTTGAGATTCAAGCTAAAACATAACTTTTGGCATTTAATTCTATAGAATATATATTTCTTCACGTCCCCCTCTTCCCCCTCCCATCTCAGCCCCAGGCCAAGCATAAAAATATTTTGTATGCAGTTGCCTATTAACTAGGAATTTTTTTGGAGGGTAGGTAGGTAGGCTTTTTTATTCACTGCAAACTATGAAAACAACATAAACAAATAATAGAACTACATAAAATGTCACACATACTAATGATACTAAGATAACAGCATCCTACATTTTGAACATATAGATCTATTTCACCCACAAATGGTGAACCAAAAATGTGCAGGTATTAAGGCAAAAAGTGCAGACCCAGATCAGACTGCTCCTGGGTCTACACTGTTTGGTCAGACCTGTTTATCTTACTATGCAGCTTGATCACCGTAGATTTGCATTTTTTTTTTAAAAAAAGGCTGTCCAAAATGACCAAATCTTTTGGTGTGTGTGTGTGGGGGGGGGGGGGGGGGGGGGGGGGGGGGGGGGGGGGGGGGGGAAAGGCTGTCCAAAATGACCAAATCTTTTGGTGTGTGTGTGTGGGGGGGGGTGAGGGGCTTGGTAGGGAAGATTTGGTGGAAGGTAGGCAGCTGCAAATAAATTGGCCTACCTACCCACCAAAAGTGCAGGGTCTAGCAGTTAGCCGTCAATCTGTGAATTAGGCCTGATCTTCATGATCATCATGTTATCGAATCAATGTCACTAAAACTTGTTCAAATCTCACAGAATGCAGTCTGGAACAATGACACATAATTATGCAGTTGTAGCTCAGCTGGTTGTACGAGGTTTGACTGTCTCACCAGGTTGGGGAGGGCATGCGCAGGAGTGTGTGCGGAGGGGATGTGATCACAGGGGCTTGTATCACAACTTTTTTTCTGGCTGCAGTCATAGCCAATACATACACCTATGACTGCAGCCTGAAAAAAGTGTGATACAAGCCCCTGTGGGTGGGTTAGCTGAGGGTGAAGGTGTGGTTGTCAGCTCTCAAAATCGTATTTATAGAAACAAGTAGACACTTACATTGTACTATGATTCATTCATTATTCCTTCTTTTAATCTATAATAGTTTGAGAAAGCAAAAACTACTGTTACGCCAAAGATGATCATCATACATTTAACATTCAACGCTATCACCCGTTTGGAATTTCCACCGTCCAATATTGATTGATTTCTCCGTCATCAGACCTTCTCCCGATATATTAGACTACAAGAAGGACGACAAGCATCCCAGCAACGAAAATTTTACAATGTCCTCGAAATCGGTTTGTGGGACAATTTTCTTTGCAAAATAATCTATCGTAGGGTTTAGGGGTCTTCGGTTTATACGAACTGGGTGCATCAGATTGTGTCCATTTTTTCTATTTAAGGAAGTTCAGTGGGGTCTTGAAATGATTTCAAGCTCACAATAATAGCCGAAATATTTCCCTGATTCGTGTTCCTAGTAATGTCAGTCATCGTAGTAACAATAACAAGTGGCATAATTAGGTGCAATTTTTACTGAATTTTCGCCGCCATTTTGTTCGGGATTATTTGTTTGTGCGTAGACGACCGTTCAGAAAATGAATTACTCAAATGTGATGAGTCTGCGTTCCAACTGTATGTTTATGACACTGTGTCAAACTGTATTTGTTCACAGATATCCAAATTCTGAACGAATATTTAAATAAAAGCGTTTTTTTGTTTTTATGCCCCCGTCATTAAAAATGGCGGGGGGGGGGGGGGCATATAGTATCACCGCTGTCCGTATGTACGTAGGTAGCGTAGCGTACGTACGTAGCGTACGTTCCGGACGAAATGGTTTCCATTCTATATCTTTTGAAAGCATTGATGTATTGAATTCATATTTCATACACAGCTATATAATCATAAAATACAGGTCAAGTTTGATGTTGGGTAAAATCCGTAGATTATTGTGAGAGTTATGGTTCTTTTTCGACTTCATTTTGTATGAAAAAATGGTTTCCGTTTGATATCTTTTGAAAGCATAAATGTATTGAATTCATATTTCATACACAGCTATATAATCATAAAATACAGGTCAAGTTTGATGTTGGGCAAAATCCGTCGATTATTGTGGGAGTTATGACCCTTTTTAGCTCGCCTGAACGAAAGTTCAGGAAGAGCTATTGTTGTCACCACGGCGTCGGCGTCGGCGTCCGCGTCCGCGTCCGCGTCAGCGTCGGCGTTCGGATTGGATGTTTTGGTTAAAGTTTTTTAAAGACCTATATCTCCTTAACCCATGGATGGATTCTTTTGATACTTGCACTGTAGTTAGATATTGGTCTAAAGGTTTCGATGGTACTACCCCCACCCTCCTCAGTGACCTTGATTTCAAGGTCATGGACTTAGAAAATTGGGAGTTTTTTTGGACTGGATGTTTTGGTTAAAGTTTTATAGAGCCCTATATCTCCTTAACCCATGGATGGATTCCTTTGATACTTGCACTGTAGCTAGATATTGGTCTAAGGTTTAACAGGGTACCACCCCCACTCCACTCTGTGACCTTGATGTCAAGGTCATGGACTTAGAAAATTTGTGTTTTTTTTGGACTGGATGTTTTGGTTAAAGTTTTATAAAGCCCAATATCTCCTGAACCCATGGATGGATTCCTTTGATACTTGCACTAAAGTTAGATATTGGTCTAAAGTTTTCGAAGGTACTACCCCCACCCCCCTCTGTGACCTTGATGTCAAGGTCATGGACTTAGAATTTTGTCTTTTTATTGATTGGATGTTTTGGTTAAAGTTTTTTAAAGACACATATCTCCTGAACCCAGAGATGAATTCTTTTTATATTTGCACTGTAGTTAGATCTACAGAGTACTACCCCAACCCCGCTCAGTGATCTTGATGTCAAGGTCAGGGACTTAGGAAATTTTTGTCTTTTTTAAAGTTTTGTAATTGCATACTGATTCATAATGCTTTGCAGAGATTTAGTTTATACTCGAACTGATGTTAGACTCTTTTTTTTAGTTTTTACAAAACACCTTATACTTACCCCACTGGGTGACCTTGAAGTCAAGGTCATCGACTTAGAATTTTGTTTTAAAGATTTTGGTTAAAGTTTTATATTTATGAAGAGCTAATTTCACAGTGCCACGATGATGGACTCAGTTGATACTAATACTTGGGCTGATGTTAGATAATGGTTCAGGGTTTTGATACATACTAGCGCCCCCCCTCCCCCCCCCTCCCCCCCTACCCATCAGTTTTTAGCTCGCCTGAACGAAAGTTCAGGAAGAGCTATTGTTGTCACCCCGGCATCGGCGTCCGCGTCTGCGTCCGCGTCCGCGTCCGCGTCAGCGTCGGCGTCGGCGTCCGGATTGGATGTTTTGGTTAAAGTTTTTTAAAGACCTATATCTCCTTAACCGATGGATGGATTCTTTTGATACTTGCACTGTAGGTAGATATTGGTCCAAAGTTTAACAGGGTACCACCCCCACCCCATTCCATGACCTTGATGTCAAGGTCATGGACTTAGAAAATTGGGAGTATTTTTGGACTGGATGTTTTGGTTAAAGTTTTATAAAGCCCAATATCTCCTTAACCCATGGATGGATTCCTTTGATACTTGCACTGTAGTTAGATATTGGTCCAAAGCTTTTCAAGGTACTACCCCCACCCCCCTCAGTGACCTTGATGTCAAGGTCATGGACTTAGAAAATTGTCTTTTTATTGATTGGATGTTTTGGTTTAAGTCTTTTAAAGACACATATCTCCTGAATCCAGTGATGAATTCTTTTTTATATTTGCACTTTAGTTAGATATTATTTTAAAGTTTTGCCGAGTACTACCCCAACCCCACTCAGTGACCTTGATGTCAAGGTCACAGACTTTGGAAATTTGTTCTTTATTAAAGTTTTCTAATTGCATACTGATTCATAATGCTTGGCAGAGATTTAGTTTACACTTGAACTGATGTTAGACACTTTTTTGAGTTTTTACAAAACACTATATACTTACCCCACTGGATGACCTTGAAGTCAAGTTCATCGACTTAGAGTTTTGTCTTAAAGATTTTGGTTAAAGTTTTATATTTATGAAGACATAATTTCACAGTGCCACGATGGACTCAGTTGATACTAATACTTGGACTGATGTTAGATAATGGTTCAAGGTTTTGTTACAGCCTAGCTCCTAGACCCCCCCCCCCACACACACACACACCCACCCCACCCCCACCCCTACCGCTTAGTTCTTTGACCTCAAGCTCATGGACTTTGAAATTTCATGTGAATTTTTTTATTTTAATTTTATTTTAAGACTTATTTCTTAGATAGCTTTTGTTTATAAATGTGTTGCCATTATGGACATGCTTGCCTGAAGTTTTATGCATAGAAGTCCACACCTCCAAAGCGACTGTGTGATGGGCAAGCACTATTCAGGCGAGCTATGCTGTCAGGCGACAGCTCTTGTTCGACTTCATTTTGTATGAAAAAATGGTTTCCGTTCGATATCTTTTGAAAACATTGGTGTATTGAATTCATATTTTATACACAGGTACATAATTATAACAAACAGGTCCAGTTCAATGTTGGGCAAAATCCATTGATTATTGTGGGAGTTATGACCCTTTTTCGACTTCATTTTGTATGAAAAAAATGGTTTCCGTTCGATATCTTTTGAAAGCATCTGTATATTGAATTTATATTTTATAAACAGGTATATACTTATAAAATGCAGGTCAAGTTCGATGTTGGACAAAATCCGTCGATTATTATGGGAGTTATGGCCCTTTTTCGACTTCATTTTGTATGACGAAATGGTTTCCGTTCGATATCTTTTGAAAGCATTAGTGTATTGAATTCATATTTTATACACAGGTATATAATTATAAAACACAGGTCAAGTTCGATGTTGGGCAAAATCCGTCGATTATTGTGGGAGTTATGGCCCTTTTACGACTTCATTTTGTATGAAGAATTGTTTTCCGTTTGATATCTTTTGAAAGCATTGGTGTATTGAATTCATATTTTATACACATATAATCATAAAATACAGGTTCAATGTTGGGAAAAATCCGTCGATTATTGTGGGATTTATGGCCCTTTTTCGACTTCATTTCATACAATAATGGTTTCCGTTTTTTAGAATTTTGAAAACTTACTTGTTTCTAGGCTATTTCTTTTGGAAAGTTGCATGGCATCCATTTCTGTGATAAGATACAGAATGTCATCACATATCACAGTCATGACACCCCCTCCAAGACCCCCCCCCCCCACACACACACACTTCTCTTAATCCAAGAAGCACAATACATCTGCCCAAGCCACAATAAACATGTACCACTGAAGTGTGCCTTTGTGAACCTAGTTATGCTACAAGTGCCAGTACCTTAAACAAGGTGCCATCTTACTTAGGGCACTAGGCGGGGCATCTGTGTCATATGGACACATTTCTAGTTTTTTACAAGTGTTTTAATACATGGCTCTCCCGCTGTGTCGTATTATGTTGTGTAAATCAAGGGCAAAAACTCATGATCGGAGTATATTTTATGGATATCAATTTTTAACAGTTGGCAAATTGTCAGGTATTCACCACCTTGGTTTCCTTTGAGATCAGAGGATATATTCTGAGAAATCTGAAATTTTGGATTGGTTTATACTCATATTCTAAACCATTGTTTATATATTCTTTGGACCCTTTTTGATATTAATCAGTCTTTGAATCGACTGTCCGGTTAAAATTAAAAAATCACAGTATGCTTTTCTCTGGTTTCGTCACCAGAAATTGTCAGGGTCACTGAAGAGGCTTTATTAGCCGAAACTACGTAGTCTGGCCCATTTTCCTTCTTCTGAATATATTCTCTGCTCTTGAAGGAACTCTTTAAGATTTTAATTTATTTAAAGAAATTAGATATGCTATTTAAATAAATGGACATAAAATACTTCATCTAATAAACGAAAAAGACAACAACAATAACAATAACAAAAAAAAAAACACAAAAAAACATGATTTGCCTTCTGTAATTATGCTCCATCTCATGTTGTATTCTTTGACTTTCCACTCACTTTTTTGTGTGATAGGACTTATTTCTTAAATTATATGGACTTGGCTGTATTAAGTTGTACTACGATTTATAATTTTTAAGACAATGTCTATACTTTAGAATTTTAGCAATGTACATCATCTGGCTTGCCTATAATTCGTACAATGAAACTTGCTATTGGTAAAGGAATTTTATAAGCATTATTCCTTCTTTCTGATCCCATTAACTTTATTTTGTGTGTATCTTATGATGCGTGTTAGTAAAATTATGAATAAAATATGTTTAAACTAAAAACTATGAAAAGTTGGATTTTCTTTATAACTTTTGCCATTTTTACTGTAATTAAAGGGCTATAATTCAAGGAAATTATTTATATGTGTTTTACAGCCATTTCAAAATCGAGCCGATCGTTAAAGCAGAGGTTGGTTTAAACAATATTTATTCCATGTAAGTTACATGATTACAAGAAAAGTACAATATAACATGGTACAGGATCTGAGGGTAGGCGAAACGTTTGTATTAAGGTGGACGTATACGGAACAACTCTGTTCTTACATGTTGAAAAAACAAAACAGAGTTATTGTTCATCATCAGATCGATTAACTGTGGAGTATATATACAGTTATAGCACACACAAACAATGTCTACCGTAAAGATCCTAAGTTTTCGGGCACATAGGCGGGCACATATCTGCGCATTTTTGTCGACATTACTCTATGGTAGAACCGAATAACAGGAAAATAAATAGTCGGGCAAGGACCGGCTGTGCTTGCAGCAGGTGCAGAATGTTGACAGTCTGTTTTGGGGATATTTTGAACTTAAACATTGTTTTTCTAGGAAACGAAACTGTGAAATGTTTGATCTTTTGTTTTATTCTTTAACATACAATGTTAGTTTTCCTAAAATAATATGCGTAAGCATGTCCCATCCATTGAAAACATTTTTCATGACGTTTTTCATAAAATTCAATTTTCTTGCATCTTTTTAAAAATGTAAAAATATACTTATTAACAAGAAAAATGCAATTTTTTGTTTCAAATATCCTTTATTAACGATTATATGATCTGCTGAAATGAAAGTGCGTTCATGTGCTAGAGATATGAATTTGAATGGAAAATGTGCAAAAAAAAGTATGTAGAAATACAAAATATTGTTTTTTAGGAAAATAAAACGGTGGAAACTGTTTGTTTTTTCTATCCAAATGTTTTATAGCTCTTTGGGTTATTTAGATGGTATAATGGTTTGAATGCGCCGCCAATATTTCTATTCAGTATTAGTCTACCTTAAAGTCATCTCCTGAAGCAGAGGTTGGCGAAGATTTATCTAAGAAATAGATACAAAAAAAATGAAAAAGAATAATGGCATTTTCCTGATACTGTGAATGTCCCTTTTCAAACGACGCCAGTCAAGTACTTTCTATACTGGTATATGACTTCGTAAAAATATGACGGAATGAAAAATAAGTATCGCTTAATATCCTCATTTACCGGGTCTTGTACCGCTGTAGGTTAAGGTATAGAAATGAATTTCATACCTAAGTGCTTGCCATCCAATAGTAACCCCCCCCCCCCAACACACACACACATACACAGAGAGAGAGAGAGAGAGAGAGAGAGAGAGAGAGAGAGAGAGAGAGAGAGAGAGAGAGAGTGTCCGAAGTGCATGTGGATTGACACGAAATGAATTTGAAAATTACCCTTTTACACAAAAATGTAGAAGAAAATCGTGAGCGAAAAAAATATATTATGAATTTTCCAGGAATGTTCCGATGAAAATTGTTTCAGGGAATTTATTAAACAATATTAACGTGTCACTTAGTAAATACTTCGCTCTCCTGCTCTCATAACCGTATTCTCCTGGGGCCGTATTTATAAAAAGACTAAAGTGGTTGATAAAATGGAGATTCCCTACAACTATGAAATTTGCTCTGAAGGAACAGTCTGAAAAAGGCTGTTCCTCCAGAGCAAAGTTCATAGTTGTTGGAAATCTCATTTATAGAAATTAAACCTTGGCAACAGCAAAGAAACCACTTAAGTGCTTTTATAACTACGGCCCCTGGAGGCTCGAGTAAACGTGCATCGTGCATCAACGGCGCGTGAAAACCCTTGTTGAAACACGGCTTTTCGTCGGTTGATGCACGTCTGTCAATACCTCTCGGCACTGCTTTTTATGCAATAACGTCAATTATGTGACGGTTTGGCGTTCAAAGCAAAATTAAAATCTTTCAAATATCATTCCATAAGTTTGTGCCGTCAGAAGATCTTTAAAGTTGTGCTAATATTTTAGTTCAATCTCTACACGCTTCCTGTGAAAATTCGCAAACATGGCTATTGAAATTTACTCTTTTTTCACACAAAAAGTAGAAAAGAGATAAAAACGCCTCCGAAAAATATATCTCAAATTTTTTATATGTTTAATGATATGTGCTGTTAGAATATTGATGAAACAGCATTAAGATTTCACCGAATGGTTATTTTTCGAATCAATTTTTTAAATTTGTACCCAATTCTAGAAAATGTGGTTCTGTTGACGTCACAGCGGCTTCCGACATTTTGGATAAAAGTACCGATGAGTTCTTCTAGAGAATATATCAAGATAAAAAGATAAAAGATGAATAAATATTTCACTCCCGGTTCCGAGAGAGGTCAAAAGAAAACAACATTTATCATATGACGTCGCATCTGAGAGTGTAATAAAGCCATGCATTAAATTCAATAATCAACTACTGGATTAAATATGCAAATTACATCGTAACGTTATGCGTTGACATCCGTAAAAACGTCGCGTTTTCTAATGGCTCGTGACGTTTCAGTGCAAAATTTGCTAATAAATGTGACTTTAGTGTCATATGACAAATAGAATCTTGCATTCGTGGTCCTGTATTATTGAATTTATTAAACTCATTTGGGAAAACCGATAAGATGCTCGGCATAGCCTCGCATCTTATTTTTTCCCCAACTCGTTCAATAAATTCAATAATACATGAGCACTCATGTAAGGTCCTCTATTTAATTGTTTAATTGAGTCTGTTCATTCTGTTCATCTCCAGTAATGTACATCGGCAATAAATACTAGGGCAAGGCCAGCTATGCTTGCAGCAGGTGCAGAATATGTCTTGTTCAATTTTTGTTTGTTGATCTCCTCAAACCTCGACCTATCTTTTTCTTTTCTTGTTTTCTTTCTCCCTCTGTCTCGGTGATGGCTCGATATAGGCTGAAATTCCCAAAGTTCCGATCAATCCAAAACAACGAACTCAGGGTAATTAACTCCAATATAACTAAAGCTGACAGTTTCTCAAATTTGGGGATATTTTTGAACTTTAACATTGTTTCCCGAGAAATGAACTGGTAATTACATTTTTTGTCTCATTCTGCAACATACAATGTAAGTTTCACTGAAATAGTATACATAAGCATGCTCAGTTGATTAAACATATTTTTCAAGATTTTTTCCATGAAATTCAATTTTCTTGCATTTTATAAAAAAAAATGTAAGAATAAAAACTATTATCAAGCCAACAACAATGTTTTACCAGTTTGTATCCTATACTACAGATAATATAATTTGCAGAAATGGTAGTTCATCATATGCTACAGATGTTTACTTACTTACATGTGCTTACTAACTTACTTAAATCAATTTAAATAGAAAACGTGCAAAAAAGCAGGTATGAAGAAATACAAAATTTTGTTTTTGTGGAAAACAAAAGTTTTTTTTTATTTTTCTGATCCAAATGTTTTATAGCCCTTTGCGTTATTCAGCTGCTAAAATGGTTTGAATGCCCCGCCAACATTTCTATGTTTGATCCTTCTACCCTAAATATAGGGGATGTTTAGCAGAGGCTGCTTACAGTCATTCATCAGACGAGCAATGCCGCGAAGATAGGTAAAACCATTTTTCAAATAGTTCATGCCCTATCAGCAACCTCTCTAATTAAAGGCTTATTAGCTACTCAGCTTTTACGTGCTATAAATTACATTCATCTAATCTTCTCTAATCTTTTTTCTTTAAAAGTCACTATAAAAATTAGTCGTTGCTGAACTTAATCGGACAGTTTGTATAAATTAGATACATGTAGCTAAAATGAGTGCCTGGAAAAATGTTTTTTTATTCCAATAAGTTACAAAGACATACATTTCAAAATGACAAAAGCCAGAGTATCCAGGATTTTCATAGGAAGTATGTTTTGGTTCCTGCTGACAAGGCCGCAAACAACATTGTTGTTGTTTGTCGGATGCACTATATTAACACTTTGAAGCAGGAACTTAACGGCACCACGGCTTACGAAGAGACTTTTACAGATGAGAAGACTGTCGTTAATAGCCACTCAAATAATTTGCCTTTAAAGTTTGCTGTAAACGTTAAGGAACGCCAAGACAAACTTCCTACGATGTATTGGTTACCTAAGCTTCACAAAAAACCGTATAAAGCTAGATTCATTGCCAACTCTAGCTCTTGTACTACTACAGAATTATCTAAATTATTAACTTCTTGCCTCACTGCTGTGAAATCTCGTGTCATTTGGTACTATGAGACAGTGTATGAGAGGTCAGGGAAAATATGTTTTGGTCTATAAAAAATTCTGGTGAGGTACTTAGTAAACTGAAGTCAAGAGGGTTCCATGCGACTAGTTTGTCCACTTATGATTTTTCTACTCTTTATACCACATTACCCCATAATTTAATAAAGGAAAAACTTGTTGATTTGATTGAGAGGGCCTTCAAAAAGTTCTCCAAAAATGAAGATACCCTTTATATTGCCTGTAACGATAAGAAAGCGTTTTTCACTTCTACTGACCGTAAAATATATAGAGGATATAGTCTTTGGTCATGTCAGAATGTATGTGACGCCTTATCATATCTCTTAGATAATATTTACATCAGATTTGGCGATAAGTTATACAGACAAATTGTTGGTATTCCGATGGGTACAAATTGTGCTCCTCTTGTGGCCGATTTGTTTTTATTTTGTTATGAAAGAGATTTCATGACTTCTCTTTCGGTTGATAATCAAGCTGATATCATTGAGGCATTTAACTCTACCTCTAGATATTTAGACGATCTTCTGAATATTGATAATCCTTATTTTGAAAGCATGGTTAACCAAATTTACTCACCTGAACTTAAATTGAATAAAGCTAATACTTCAGATACCGAGGCCCCCTTTTTGGATTTACATCTATCTATTTCTAACGGTTTTGTATCTTCTAAAATTTATGATAAACGTGAAGACTTTGACTTTGATATAGTTAATTTTCCATTTTTGGATGGTGACGTTCCACGTCGTCCCTCTTATGGAGTGTATATTTCTCAACTTATAAGATTTGCTAGAGTGTGTAGTCATGTAGATG
This sequence comes from Ctena decussata, assembly GCA_963989385.1. NCBI lineage: Eukaryota > Metazoa > Mollusca > Bivalvia > Lucinida > Lucinidae > Ctena > Ctena decussata. The sequence continues at coordinate 64,811,016 of OZ022506.1, read as the reverse complement.
ACTTTAATGCTCGTAATAAATGTTTAACTGCTAAACTTCTTCAACAGGGCTATCGGTATCATAAGCTTAGAAAGGCTTTTTCTAAATTCTATCGCAGACACCATGAATTGGTTTCAAAATTTGATGTCGGATTAAAATTTCTTTTACACCAAGGCCTATCGGAACCAGAATTTTATGGTGACTTAGTATACAAATTCAAAAAGATTAAGGGTAGGACTGATTTTTCTGATCAATTCCGAAAAATAATAATACGTCACAAACGTATTGGCTATAATTTAAATGTTATGCGACAGTCTGCATGCTTAGTGATTAACCCAATCACGGTTGATAACTTTGCTGCACTCTTTAATTGCACACCGGGGGATCGGTCGTCAGACTCTATGATGGCCCCGACCTAAAGCTATATATTTTAGTTGGTTGGGACCGGAGCCCTTTTGTCTGTTGCTTGGTCCACCGGGGCTCAACTGGTGACCTTCTTTTGCTTCAGATTTCCAGTGGGGTCGTTTGGCAGGACAGGGATCTCCACCTGTCAGACGGCCCGTTGTATCTGTTGAGTCCTCGTCTTTGCTTCTTCATGGTGTTGAAATTTGATTTATGTGTTTACCGTGATGATTCATTGACGAGTTAGAGGGTTATCATGCGAACCGAACTACCAACTAAATGTTTTGTACCACTTCAGAAACTGAGGGTGAGGTTGGGCCTGTAAAATCGATTTAAGCCCCCCAGTAATTCATTACTGACCGTTCCAAGGCGGTAGTTCTGTTGTGGTTCTCTGTTGCCTGTTTTTGGTGTCAGAGTTTCTGTGATGTTTTACCTTATGTATGTTCTTATTATTTTTGGTTCGGTTTGGGTTGCTGAGTGGCCACCTTTTGGAAACAAGCTGCTCACTCGGTTGGCCATATGTTCTCTGTATCTTGATTATTTGTAATCTTAGTTGTTTCCAACTATGGTTTGAGGGCTGGATTTGGATTTGGATTGTTTCAGTTCCTGGTCTTTGCATACTTTTTACTTTTATTCTCTAAACATACGACCATCATATGCATAGATATGTTTTCAAATCCAAATGATATGAATACGTTACAATTGTGTGTGTGTGTGTGCGTTTCCCAGTTTTTCTTTTATAGGAATAGGGGTTGAGGTGATGTCTTTCACTTCCCATCCACACCCCTTCCACAAAATGCGTAGGTCATCTTCATTTACATTCGGTTAAACTTAATTACCATATGCTGAATCTTACACGAGCTGGATCAAATTTACTACTTGCAAGGGTTCTTTTTAAAGGAGATTTTGTAACGGTGTTTCATAATTTTCTTATAAAGGAAAATATAGAAGCAAGCCATATAATATTTAAAAGCTGATATGAGCCACGACGTGAGAAAACCAACAATGTGGTTGTGCGCCCAGCGCAGACTCAGATCAGCCTGGGCATCCGCCCAGTCTGATCAGAGTCTTCGCTGTCCGCATGGAGGTAGTTTAGACCCTTAGCTATCCTTTAAGTGCTTAGCAAAGAGTCTGATCGGACTGGGTAGATGCCCAGGCTGATATGAGTCTGCACTGGGCGCACAACCACATTGTTGGTTTTGTCGTGTCGCGGCTCAATTATATGGATGTTTTTGTTGGCAGGTATTTCTGGTCATTATTTTGTCTCATTTAAGTTTTCAGGATATCCAAACATTTTATGCGTTTTTGGAATAAAGACAATTTCTGTATATTTTTGGTCAAGAAGTTGACATTAAATTTCTGCCCCTAATTCTACTGATGCAAACTTAATTACCTTTATGTCGCACCAATGATCAGCGGGAGATATTGCCCAATACCTAAGGATTTAGCTGAACTAAATTATCTAGTTGAAGATAAATGAGTGGATTCTCTGTATATGCGAACTATAGTTTGAATGTCAGAAATTTAAGGTGGAATAGGACAAATCCAAAATCTTCGGGCCAGTTTTCTAGCCAAGCAATATATATCATCAAAAACTCCAGTCATTTGTAACTCCCTAAATGAATTTCTTCTAAGCATGAAACAAACAAATCCTATTCCAATGACGTCGTGAAACGCTGATGGTTTGACGTTTATGGCTCTCAAATATCCTTTTTAATCGATATTGCTCTGCAGTCCGTTGAGGTATTGAAATAAGTCCCATACCAAAGTACGTGCCACCAAGACGACCATAAACCTTTGCTATACTTTTTGCCCTGTCTCTACGCACTAAGGGTGAATTGATGCAAACATTATATTTCATAAGCTGTTTAAATTTGCTGTTTTTCGCGTAAAAATTGAAATAGAGAAACAAACGTCTTGAATAAATATCTCACATTTTGATATGTTTTAGTGAAATTTAAAGTGTAAATATTGATGAAATAATATTGAGATTTTATCGTATAAATATTTTTCAAAGTAGTTGTTTTTTAATACACCCCCTCTTCAGATAACGTCGGTTTTATTATTCAAACTTAATTTGGCGCTAAGAGTGGTTTTCAACATATCTATTCTAGAAAACATATAAAAATGAAAAGCGCAAAAAATGAAGAAATATCTCATTCCGTTTTCTAGACAGATAAATTGAAACAGGTCAGGGGTTCATTTTTCCCGGTTTTGCTTTGTCGGACGTTACTGACGTCGCGAAATACGACGTTCGTAAAAGGTCAATAAACGAGACGTCACGTTACGCAAAATAACTGTCACGGCAAAAATGAACCCCTGGCGTGTTGAAGCCTTCGTCCGGGAAGACGGAACAAGCTATCAACCCAGTTCTTTCGTTTTTCATGCATTTATATTCTTTAGTAGAGTTACTCTTTAAAAATAATAAATGTTTTTTCTAGAAACCAAAATATTACTGAAAAACATTCTAAGGATAATCTCCCTTTGGCGTTGAAAGAAACGACATCATCGGAACAGTTGAACAAATCTACTTTGCGAAAAATTTACACGGTAAAAACTTAAAATCACTTAGAAACAGAGGCTTATAACTACTCATAAGCCTCTGTTTAGAAATTACATTTAAACATATTTCGTTAACATAGATAAATATTTCAGATATATCTTTTTCAGAGACATTTATTCTCTGTCTAAGCTTTTATGGGAAATTATGCAATATTCAGTAGCTAATGACAGGTCATGTTTGCCTAAATCAATACAAAATGCGGAAATATTTGGAAAAAGTAATGACACATCATTAAAGGCCTCTTGACGGCTCGCACTTTGGTATGAAATTGGTTGAAACATATTTATTTAGCTTATTCAGTTAATATACATATATACATACATGGACAAGTAAGTTATCAGTACAAGCTATGGGACTAGAACGAAAGCGATATGCTTACTGAGTTCGCCCTATGGTATGAAATTTATTACAATATCTTATCGGAAAGCAAAAACAAATGCGAAAATTAAATGTAATCGAGCGCTATTTATTTTGCATAAAAAGAAGTCAATCCCTCACATTTTCATGGCGTCATAGAAAAAAGAAGTATTTGTTTCACACTTAAAAGAAAATCATTTCGTGATTAAGAAAATGCTGAACATCTTGACCATTGTTCTTTTTACTCTAAAACTGAAAATTTTGGTTTTGTCCTATTCCACCTTAAGACAAAGTTTGTACCTACATTTCTTTAAACTGACGTCGTTTAAAAACTGTGAGAAATCTTTTGATGTCCGGTATATTGATAGGAAATGAAAGTACTTCTAGGAACACCTATCATCAAGATCTTAAATGTAAAGTTCTGCTTTAAAACGATATATCGCATGCTTAAATGTATGCCTTTATAATAGAAATATTACGTTGTAACATGGTGTCGGACATTATGAAACACCCTGCATGTACATACATAAACTGATTTCAATCGAAGATGTTAGAAATTCCCTTAGCCATATTATTCAAAGTGAAAATTTGAATTCTTTTCAAAATCTTTATCATATCAGACTCCGGACTTCAACATCTTCTGAAATTCAATAAATTGTGAATTTCTAACTTTTTCGACTGAGAGAAGTTTGATACGTACATCCCTCGTTTTGTCTTCACCTTCATATCAATATTTGAAAACCAAGCCTGCAATATCTTTCAAGTGTGACTTCCTGATTATTTTGCAGAACATCCTTTTTACAATCCAATAAGGATTGAACCGACCACATTCACAGGAAATTTATCACGCAGGCCGCCTGGCAACCCTATCAAAAAGGGTTTTATCCTTATCGAATTGCAGGGGTGGGGTTGTCTTATAGGTGGAACTCACTAGCCTGCACTGGAAAGCGATGTATCAGAAGTTTCAAAGAAACACAACTCAGGGAAAAGGACTTCGAATGAACATTCGTATTCGTCGGCCACTGGTTCAATTCCAATAATTAAGGCCTTGTCTAATTTACATTCTGTCAACCTTATACGAAGATGAGCTCGGAGAATAAACGCTTCAATTTGACAGGTAAACATTAAGGTCAAGTCATGTAAATTCGGACAGTGATATTGTTTCCTTTATATGTCAGTTATTTGTCATCAAAACAAAAATAACTGGACAAACGGTGAAAATCCTGATGAGTATGAGCCGTCTCATCTGGATTTTCACTGATTGCAATGGTATGTCCGAATTTACCCGCTGTCCGAAATTACCCGACTCGACCCTAAAGCACCGCCTTTATGTACACCAACTGCCCCAGACACTAAAGGTTAAGAAAAGTATGTTAGGATGAATGAAAATATAGGCCACATTATCTTTGCAAAAGTTATTCGATAAAGTCTATTTGACAAACAAAATTAGGATATTGTCAGGCCCGGCGGATCCAGGGGATGGGCTGAGAGACTGCAGCCCCACTACTTGGACCACTATTTCACCGAGGATTTTACCCTTTTATTCATATAGACATATACTTTTGCAAACAGTGAAGACTGAGATGAAACGGCTCATGATGAGCCGTCTCATCTGAATCTACACTGTTTGCCGTTGTTGACATCCTGGTTCAGATTTTGCTTGACCCAGTTTTTGCAATAACGGAACTATCCATTTTCACAATGGAAGAAGCCATTGTGGGAACTTTGGGATAACGATCTCAGCCTTGCCAGCCGGTTTTAAAGGTTCTGGATCCGGGCCTGATTGTGATACTTGCTGTCAGAGATTATGTGCTGTTAGAGATCATCGATCGCCAGATAACCCCATTATGACAAACGGACAACGAGATAGAGGCCTTGATAGATTACGACCCCAGAATGCCCTATAAAATAGTAAATACAAACTCTTCGAGGAGCAACGTCTACTGTATAAAACGAGCTGAGACGCACAAAATGGGAACTAAATGGGACTTATTGCATTTGCGAACAGCAAATGTAATATGCGCATTTGCGCAGTCTGGTCAGAGCCTTTGTTTTACGCATGCACCATGTATGAACCCTGAGGAGCCTCGTGAATAAAATTAAGGCTTTAGATGGAGTACACAAATTCACAGACTGGCTTGAAGATATATCTTGCGTGACGTGGCCCAAATGACAGCGACCCAACATGAAGAAAAGACCACATGAGTTGCCTTTTTCATCCATATGCGAACTGCACATTTGATCAGAGCAATCGGAATGGTTTTCGCAAAACTTTAAACCCAGCGGCTATTTATTTGACCCAGCCAGGAAGGAGGAAATGATGTTTTATTTATTTTCTCATTATATTGTTGTTGATCATGCTGCTGATGACACCCACTCTGCAGGAAAAGTTTTCAATAATCTTCTCTCTTCTCTCTCTATCAGAAAGAGAGATATAGAGAGAAGAGAGATAGAGAAAGAGAGAGATCAGAGAGAGAGAGAGAGAGAGAGAGAGAGAGAGAGAGAGAGAAAGAGGGGGGAGAGTCTCAGAGAGAGAGAGAGAGAGAGAGAGAGAGAGATATTCGCGGGAGGTCTTATCGTTTGCTAGTCTGAAAAACTGCACGAAGAAAATTTGCAATTTATCAGTACACGACATTAGAGATTTACGTCGCGTGCAAATTAGCGATGTTCCAGCTCAGAAAGTGACTTCAGAGTGTGACGTCATTTGCATGATTTGACGTGCTAACGTCCGAAGCATAATGTCAGAGAAGAACGCTACATTCAGACCTTTTGGGAAAGAAATAAAGCCGCGGCTTGCTACTGTGAAAAAAAATAGAAATCGTATCAGTCACTAGTGAATTGATACGATATTTTTTTCACTGTAGACGATATCACTTTTACTTGTACTAGATGTGCATTGAATTCACTGATAAGTATAAAATAAAAACAGCTGCTGTTTTAAATTCCCATCTATCTATCTCTCAATACTGAGACGATCATTTTCTGATCATTACCTCAGGTGAGGTGGGTGGCTAAGTTTAGAATTTAGCTCAAAGGGAAAACAAACTTTCGAGATGGGCCATTAAAACTATTTAGAAGAAGCAGATCAGAGGCATGCTATAACACATGCCTCTGGACCGATAATCTAAATAAGGGCCTTAAAATTAAGGGCGAAATTGGCAGAAACCGCTGAAGACGGGAGACTATTCCACATAGGAATAGTCCTGGGGAAAACGAATTTTTCAGGGCCTCACTGTATGCAAGGTATCTAGTGTATTGCGAGTCATGGGATGTCCTAGTCCTTCTCGACTTTGGTGCTGGGGTCATGTACTTATCTTTCTCAAGGGACACTGAACCAGAGTGAATCTTGTAAAAGAAGGTTGAGAAGGCCTGCTCCCGGCGGGCCTCCAGGGATGGCCACTCATGATACGGCTCGTAAAATAAACAAACCATAGATCTATAAGCCATCATAGGCTTAACCTATTCCCTACGTGGTAGCTCCGGTATTTTGTATCATTTTTTAACCTTATCTAATTCATTGTTATTATGTACATTATAATTATTATTATTATTATTATTATTATTATTATTATTATCATTGCATTATTTTCAACATGAGTTAAATGTGGCCTAATTAAACTCAAGCAATGAGTCTACTTGCCTGTGTATGATTGTTCATCCGAAACAGTACTCAAGCAATAGATTCACTTGGACCCTCCCCGCGTTTTCTATACCAACACCCCTACTCCACGTCAGTTTATATGTAGAGCCCAGTTTTTCATAGTGCAGAAATAAAACGCAGCAGAAACCTAGTCTCAAAGGTAACTTTTTCCTAGATTTGCTTACCGACCCCGATAGCTAGTGGTAGAGCGTCCGCTTCTGGAATGGGAGTTTGTAGGTTTGAATCCATGCCGTGCCGTACCAAAGGCGTGAAAAATGGTACTGGCAGATACCTTGGTTGACGCTCTCCTCTGAAGGGCAGTCCTAGGAAGATAAAGTAAAGTCGCCAGGTTGGTATAATTTGATAGTGTATACCTTGTTTGTCGCAATAAAAGCTCATATGAGCTTATGTTGTTTGTTTTTAATATGCGACGTTAAATAAAGCTTCTGTCTGTGTTTGTACCTGTGCAGTACGCTGAAGATACCAATACTGGCTTTTACTCAACGGGGGAGGGCGCAATTAGTCCCTTTTGTTTATGATGGTCCGAAAGCTTTCCACTGAATCACTAGTTGTTGCATTTTCACTAAGTTTATTCCAATCCCAAACTGTTCTGACGAAAAAGGAGTTCTTAAAGGGTTCAGTCTTAGCAGAAATAGGCATAAAACATTGACTATTGCTGCACATTGACTTTTCAACAATGTTTGTCTTTACAGTCTTCAAATTGTTTTGCTCTGATGGTACGTTTAGGTCTTTGGGCCCTTAAATAGTGTTCAATATTGATAGCCGGTACATGTCATTTCACCACCTTGTACAGCAGTGTCAGCCCCTGTTGTCGACGCCTCTCTCTAATGAGGGTAATCCCAGGTCTTAGACCAGTTCCTTGCACAACTTCCGTTTCGTGTGACTCACTACACATTTAGTCGCCTGGGAACGAGGCAATCCCAGGTCTGTGAGCATCTGTGTCACACATCCTTCTTGTGATGAGCCTCGCAGCTGACCTCTGTATTCTTTCTAGTCTGTCAATGTCACACTTGAGGTAGGGGTCCCAAACAGCACTTCCATACTCAAGCTTCGAGCGGACTAGGGCCAGGTAGGCATTCTTTCGGCAGGACAGGGGACAGTTGCGGAGGTTTCTTCTGAGAAAACCAAGGGTAGAGTTTGCTTTTTTACTGATGTTATTTATGTGTGTTCCTCATCTTAGGTCATCAGAAAAAGTGATTCCCAAGAAGGGGTTGTATTGGACTTGCTTGAGAATATGGCCGTTGACAGTGTAGAAATGGCTTGATCCGTTTTGGTACTAAGGATGTAGCACTTCTTGGCATTGAACTTCATACCCCAAGCATTGGCCCATTCTTGAAGGTTGTTTAGGTCCTGCTGTAGGATCTGGTGGTCTTTAAATGATGTGATCGGTCTGTATAGCAGACAATCATCAGCAAAAATGCGTATCTGTGATTCAACACATTCAGGAAGGTCATTTACATGGCAGAGAAACAGCAAGGGTCCAAGTACTGTGCCTTGGGGACACACGAGCCAACATTAACTGGTCGTGACTTCTCTTCTTCAACCACAACACTCATCTTTCGCTGGGTGAGGAAGTTAGAAATCCATGTGTGTCTTGGTCCTCGGATGCCGTAAGCTTCTAGCTGGTGTAGTATTCTCTGGGGTCACGGGTCAACTCGGCCTGTCACCAACTCGGTCCCTGAGTCAACACGGCCTCAGGTCAACTCGGCCAGGTCAACTCTGCCTGTTATTTTACAATAATGTAATGCTATATTTTCTGTGGATAAACCGTGGATAGAATTGTTCAGTTTAAACCTTATTTTTCCAAGAAATTGAAAAGCAATATAATATTATGTACTTACTTACGTACGTTTTCCCTAAATATGAGTTTTATAAGTGATCTGTGATCACCAGAGTGTAATTAATCTCGATGACCAAACATTTAAATTGTTTCAAATTAAAGAATATTTGCGAGTAATTCGTCAGGCCAGTGAATGTTTGCTGCGAATGTGTTAAATGATTAAAGATCCCCACTAAATAACTCGTGTATCAATATACTAATTAAAGCGGGTTTAGTTTAAACGGTGATTAATCAAGTGTGTCGGCAATAATTACTTGCACAGTGCACTTTGATACATACATACATACATACATACATACATACATACATACATACATACATACATACATACATACATATGCAGAAGGCCGAGTTGACTCAGGCCGAGTTGACCCGGATTCGTTTCTGGCGGGAACGGTATCAAAAGCTTTACTAAAACCCAGGATTACTGTGTCCACTTGTCTATTCTGGTCATAGAAGTTCAGAAGATCATGAGCGGTGACTACTAGTTGTGTCTCACACGAGTACCCTGATCGGAATCCATGGTTGAGTGATGTTAGGACACTATGTTTGTCGAGGTGGTTTAATATGTGATGGCAGATGATATGCCCCAGTCTCTTGGACAGCAAACAGGTAAGGGACACTGGGCGATAATTATCTGGTGTATGACGATCCTCTTTCTTGTGTACTGGTGCTACGTTGGCATTTCCACAGTCGCTGGGCAGTTCTCCTGTGTCCACCGACTTTTGGAAGATTACTGTGGCTGCTGGGGTGATTTCACGTGCACACTCTTAGTTTAAACATATTTTATTTCATAACATCACAATACCACATGTATTTACATAACATGAGAACATTTAAAGGATCAGAACGGAAGCTAAAGCTTGTCGAGTTCTTATACACACTCTTGGAGGACTCTATTTGGGGGTTCATCTGGCCCTTCTGCCTTGTCTATCCTTATGCTGTGAAGCAACTTGAACACACCCTCGTCTCCAATGTTCAATGCTGGGATGTCCTCCTCCACTCTTGAGGAAAGATTTGGGATCTCATCACTGTCGTCCTTGGTAAATACTGACTGAAACTGATCAACCAGCAGTTCTGCCCTTCCTTAAGAGTCGCTGACTAATTGTCCTTTGCTTTTCAGAGGGGCTTTTCCAATATTATTCTCCCTTTTTGACTTTGCGTAATTCCAAAAGGACTTTGTATTGTTATTCTGGAGACCCTCATTGATCACCAGCTTCTTTATCTTGCCAAATAACTGATTTTGTAAAACTTTTTCTGTGGCTTAAAGTCTCTTAAACACTTTAAATTTGTGGACATACTCATGGTTCTTGCATGTAGATGTCATTCAACTATTTTCGGAAATTACTAAGTCTCACCGATTATTCAGTTGCGGTTATTCCATGACGGCCGTCAAGCTTGCACGGTTACCCTAAATAGCGAAATGGACTTTTATTTGCGAAATGGACGAAATGGAGATTTTTTTACGAAATGGAGTTATAAAATTCGATTTTATTCGTTATCTGGAAAAATTGTTTATTTAAATATCAAGGTTAGTGACACATAACATGTACATGAACTATTTAAAGTATTTCAAGCATTTTTGTTTCCATTTTTTAAGAAATTTGTGGCTCACGGTTTTCTCTTCTTTACGAAATGGGGTTTCAGTTTACGAAATGTAGTCAAAATATATGCTTTCCCTAGAATCTAGTTTACTGTTTTACTATATCAAAGTTAGACACAAATAAAACTTAATTAAACTGTTTTAAGAATACTTTGCAGATTTTTCCATGTTAAAGAAATAATGGGATTATTTTCGTCACGAAATGAGTTTTCATTTTAAATCTCTTTTCTTCTGACATATAGGTTACTATTTCCTATTTGTTATAATATCAAAGTTAGACACAAATCAAACTTATATTAAGATTACTTAATATTTAATTTTTATTTATTTATTTATTTCATATTCAGGGTAATCACGGGATTCTTTTCTTTACGAAATGGAGTTTCATTTTTACGAAATGGAGTCATAATATCTATTTGTTTCACTTTTACTTTACTGTTTTATGTTAATATGGCAAAGTTAGACAAAAAAACTTATTCAAACTATTTTAAGATTCTTTTAAGATTAAAGATGTTTTGCATGTTCACGGGATTATTATCTTTACGAAACTGAATTTCATTTTACAAAATGGATTCATAATTATCTTTTTTCTGACATTTAGTTTACTGTGTTACTGTTATGTTAAAGTCTGGCCCATGTTCCTACTTCTGTATGTATTCTCTGCTCTTGAAGGAACTTTTTAAGATTTTAATTAGACCTAAAGTTAATTTATTCAAACTGTTCAAGAATACTTATTCAGATGCATTTACAAACAAAATACGCTTGCATTCGCTTCAGAAGTTGCATTTAGTATTGGTCATTGTCTGACTCTAGTAATAAAACAAGAAAATAAATTCTTGAATACCAAATTAGGATTTTGTGACTCCATTTCGTAAAAAAATCTCCATTTCGTCCATTTCGCAAAAACAGGTCCATTTCGCTAATTAGGGTAACCCAAGCTTGCACGGTCATCGTATCAATAGTTTAGATAAAGGGACGTAAGCTGTCCAGCTGTGAGTCAGATAGAAGGAAATGATCAAGATGAAACTGATGATTTTAAGTTGATGATTGGTATATACGCTTTAAAAATTGCTCTGTGCATTGTTTGACAATCCCTTTCTTTAAATATGTTTGAAATTTTGATAACCGTGATCTAGCGTTTTGATATTTTGGTTGCAAACTTTCAAAACTTATGCAAAGAAAGTGGGTGGGGTAAAATTCCAGACCCATCAATAGGTGGGCGTGGTCATTCATCATAATTTGTCGATGGAAATTGGCCATAGTGTTGTTTCTCAGGACCTGACACAGGTTAGGGAGAATCATATGGAGGTATATACCCCAATCAAGGTCTATGCTTTGATTGAGGTATAGAAATTGCATTATAATTGTTATGATTCTTCACATAAATCCATTTAGAATATACAGTACACCCGGCGCGAATGTTCGATAGATCTTGCATCACACGCTAAATTTTCATTTTTTCCGCGCTAGTTTCGCATGACTTTTGCTTGTGTTTTGCAAGTGTTTGGCACGAAGATTTTAAGCTTCATGCATGAACTTTGCCTAAATATTCCGTTGGATGCGAGAAACTTTGCGCTTCTGTAGAGTCAATTCGGCTAATGTCGTATGGTTTTGGACGCCATCACACACTGTGTTGACGTTTTTAGCGCCTACAGTGGTCTTTCCCATTACCAGCCACGAGGAATATTCTGCTTTGTTCATACTACAGTTATACATACTTAAAATAGCTCAGAAAGAAATAGATCGTACTGGGGTCACATATGCTAATGCCGTACAGTGGGTGGGAAATGTCGTACACAGAAGAGAGTAAATCCATACGTTAAAGGAGACACCCCTTAAGTGCCGTGATATGGCAAACTATTTTCTTTCAAAGGCATTATGCTGTGAGACTCTTCGTGCGACAAAAATGATAAAAATAAACTATATTGTAGGGTTCTGAATGCGCAGAATTATAATTGGGCAGTGATTTTTTTTACAAATCTCATTCTTTGAGTCCCAGGACTCACAAGGCCTAAAATCTTTGCATCCCAAGCTCAAGGGTTTGCATCTTTACTGGGATGCAAAAGCAATATTTTCTCTGCATCCCAAACTTTAAGTTACTGTGAAATTATTATTGTAATTGTTCTATAACTGTCCTAAGGACTGCATAAATACTGTCAAATGGTTGATATGGAATGGCACTCAGTGTAGAGCCTGATCAGACCAGGAGCAGTCTGATCAAATAATGTTTGCTGCTTTGAATCAAGTTTGATCTTTTTCTTGTTTATCGGAGGCATAATTACTTATTGACCCGGTGTATTGATAAAAGTTTGCACATAGGTAAAAGACATCACCGTGGTCGATAATACTATGTTCCTCCGGTACTGGACAACTACTATTGATTATTGGTATTACAGGTAGACTTCGGTATTTAGCGGGAGTAGGAAAGACTATGGTACTGTTTTTTACCAGTAATATACAATCTGCTAATGCACCGTTGCTATATTCTTAAAACAAAAGTAGCTTTGTAAACGAAGCCGAAATCGGAAGTTGGACTACCGATCGGCTATTTTTATGCGTCCCGGAAAGCAGCCAAGGAAATATTTTGCATTTTCTGGGAAAATTATGCGTCTAGGACGTAGGACGCAGGGGTAAAAAAATCACTGTTGGGGATTGATGAGATGGTATAATGATATTTTGTGTTGGGGTAGAGTTCTAATATATCAGAGCACCAAAAGTTGTATGTGTAAGTTTTGTAGTGTGGTGTAGGAAGTGAGAAAGCAAGGCCTGGATATAGTGGGGCTGAATTACATGTATTTTGCATGGACAAAAGCACTGGGCTACCTTGGGATGGATGGGGTTGTGGTAAGCAGGACAGATGAGAGCATGTAGCTACCTCACTTACATTACTGCTCGAGTGTTATATGCATTACCATCTACACAAACCATTGTGTAAATATCTAATAACATCTCATCACATCCTGTGTACCAAACATTTTTAAGCCCTTCCCAATCTTACTACTCACATTTTGTGCACTGCCAATTTACCATTCCCATTTTACCTTGCCTAGCCATCCTAACATGAACTATTATTCTTAATAAATGAACTTCTCTACCTCACTTAAGATTTCCTTTTTTTCTCATCCAGTCTGTCTCTCCTTTTATTACTTCATCAGTATAAATGAATTCAACCTACCCACACTAGTACAGTACACGCAACGTGAAGACATGATCTGACACGCTCTCGCGAGAAATTTTAATCTTTTCCACAAAAGTTTAGTGGGGTTTTTGCATGTGAAATGCGTGGGAGATGCGAGACACTCGCGAGATGCGTGACGTTAAACCTGCGAGAAAACAATTTTTTTCACGGGAGACATGCAACTTTCGAGCGAAAGGATTAACTCCATGTATGCTCAGGTGAGTCATCAGCGCCAAACTTAATCCCGCGTGACACGTGTTTTCCAGTGGAAAGGATTAACGTTTCCTGTCACTTTTATATGTTGTACAGGTAATTCATTTATATTTTTACATCGGGCCTAAAAAAAGTTGTGTGATTCCGGTTTTCAACCGACTGGTCTTTTTTGGCGCCGACTCAAAAAATTTTAGCGGCAAAAATTACGATCGGCAATTTCCGCCATTCCGGAATTAACCAAAAGTGCCGAACAAATAGACAGTGTAAACCGCTCACGCTATGACGCGTAAAGCATACCAGTTTGTCGCATTGTGTTTAATACTGAGCAGGCTGATCCTAATATTTACTATCAGTGTATGGAATGAGATTCCTTTCACCATTTTGTGCTCTGAGCGGTGTCCTTTGATGTCAAGCACGAGACTGACCTATAAACGTGCTGTGTTTAGGTATTTCAACAAATGCTACCGTCTTCACATTTTATTATGGCGAAGGCCCTGAATGCGTTCAGTCACCTTTAAATATGAATATAGATATTATGTTTATTACCTCGAATACTTTGAGGATTTTTCCGCGCAGCGGAATCAGTTTCGTTTTTCATATAGATAATGTGATTTTTTGCGGAGTTCGGAATAAAAAAACACACATCTCACCTCATATTCTTCCTTCATTTTGATGCATTTTTAAAATCCAAACACTTTGACTATCGATCCAGGACGCAAAATCATATTTTCCATATTTCGTGAATGAACTGATTAAGAGGATGCAGCTGTGACGTAATTTTTTTAGCTGTCAAACCAACAGGTTTACAAATTTGCTTATTTCAGGGAGTCCATTTAGTGGACGTCAATCACTTCTGAGACAGCCCATTTGCTAATCAAGTCAGGCCCCTTATTGTTGTCGCGTGCGCTTTTAATGGAAACTTGACAGCTCTTACATCAGAAAGTTAAATTGCTTAATAAGTTAACCTTTCGGCACGTGCCACTAGCGGCTATATCTTTGAGTTCAAAAGCTGATCGAAACGCTTTGATCTTTGTGACTGTTTTGACATGGATTGGGCTATTATCGGTGGCGGCTGAGCGAAATTTTTTGTCTTTGTCATCATTCTAGAATTTGTAAGAACTCTGTTTGCTACTAACTAACCTATTAACAATATTCTTTCAAACATAAGCCTCTCTAATTAACTGGCCGCATAACTGCAACAAAATTATGCTGATCAAGATTGTTTATCAACCCATCCTTAATTTGTAAATGTAAATACTGTACGGTCAAACAATACTTGCGTTGAGGATGCGATCAATTAGGCTATTCACGCACGCTTACAATCTATTAATTGAACCGTTATCAGCGCCGAAAAAAAAAGCATTGCAAATCAAATGCCTTGTCTATAAAGGTATATGTACTTGTATAGAAACTTGCATTTACTGTACCTACCTGGACAAAATTTTCTCGCATACATCATTCTATGAATTTCACGCGAGATGCGAGGAATTTTCTTGCGTGAAACGTGGCGATTTTCAAACACGCGAGGAAGTTTAGTGTGAAATGCGTGAGAGTTGCGAGAGAATCTCGTGGATTTTAATCCCTTCCTCGACATTTTAAGTATCACGCGAGAGCGTGTCAGATCAAGTCTTCACGTTGCGTGTACTGTATAAACTAATCTGCCTCTGATCAACAGCTCTCATATTTGCCTAATTTTAGTTAATTGCATTCGAACTTCAACAAACCTACCTACCTACCTAGGAAACCCACAATGTCTACACCCTACCCTACGCTTCCTTTTCTACAAATCATCTCTCTATCATATTATTATGTCTCTACTATACTAAAAATATTTGACACTATAATACCCTGTTTTATGTTTGGTGTACGGCCCACACAACCTCACCCTGTAACAAGTCTGGTATAGCAACCTTCAACACCAGCTTAATTGTAGTTACCTGATGTGCAGCCCCCTCCCCACCCACCCCCAGTGCCTGACAAATCCATTGCCCGGCTGCCCAGGACAAGTTAAAGTTTTTGCTGGGCAAGTAAAATATTTTCTTACTTGCCCAGAAAAATGTATAGGATTTATAGAGAAAACCTAAGGTTATCAGCGTTTTGTAGCAGAATCTATGTACCGGACAAGTTGATCAAATTTTGATTTGTCAGCCCCTGGGGTTCAACCCCATCCCATTATATCCCTTTCTTTTATTCTACCTACCAAAATATCGTGAGGAGATGGGCTAAAAGGTCATTTGTAAGTATTTCAAGGGTGCCCACAACATGTTCACTGCATATTAGAGGTTCTACAACTTCTAGTGCACGATGACACCACTGTACGAATTAACCCTCCAACGCAAAATAACGCTATTCTGGTGGAGTCTAATTTCGTACAGGTTTTATTTGGCAATTTATGTAACTTAGGAAAGTGACCAAGTCTTTTTATTGGCATTAAAATCGTATTATTGTTTCATAGTGAAAATTTTAGAGTGAGATTTCACGATAATGTTCACTGACAAAGCAAGTAGAAAGGGTTGTCAGGCGACACCATACTTGTCAAATAGCCCGTTAAAATTGTCTCGGAAACAATTGATTCAGTTCTATTCATTGTACCATTCGTATTGAGTCACTATTGACCAGTCAAAATGTAGTTGACAAACGGGCATATAGTGATGAAATCGGACACTGAACTCGTCGAAAATAACGGCACTACAGGCGGTTGTTCCATGCAGGAGGAAAATGCATGAGAGAAACATGTTATTGCGAAAAACTTCATGGTGTACGGAATTACCCGACTGTACGAAATTAGGCGGATCGACTCTAGAAGATCGATTTTAACACAGGAAAGATTTCATGAGCAAAGCGGGAAAGTTCGTTTAGCATTAGGGACCGACCATTTGATATTCTGGGGGGGGGGGGGGGGGGGGGGCCTGGTATTCTTGATGGAGACACAACATTTTATTTCACTGGCCTCTGGAAACAATTCCTTTTTTTTTCACCTTGTGGAAGCTAATTTATTTTTTTTACAAACTAACTCAAACAGGTTATTTTTTTTGTTTTAATTTTATAGCTGAACTATCAGATCCTTGTTTACTTGACCTTAATATCCTTTTATTTTACCCACATCAGTATTTTTTTCACCTTTTTTTCTCATAAAAAGAACATGGTGCTGTCTTTAACCAGGCCAAGGGCATGGTTTAGCTTGCTTTTGCAAACCAGTGCCTGGAGCATGTTACTCTTTTCATCTAAGGTACAGATATAAACATCCCTGTATGAGTTTGGCAAAAAATTAGGCCTTAAATTAGGGATATTTTGGCCAAAATTTAGGGCTATTTTGGCAAAGTTGTAGGGCTAACATTAGGAATTTAATTTTTTTTTGCTATCCCAATATATGCCCAAACATGCTTTATTCGTACTTTTAGAAAGTTTGATAAATACTTACCGATAGAGTCACATTATGTATGAATGGCATTTAATAAAATGGCTGAAAGTTATGCGCTAAGAAGTTATCAAAGGGGGGTCTGGGGGGCAACGCCCCCAGAAGCTAAAGCAATTTCCCAATTTCAGTGGCAATTTTAAGACTGGAAACAATAGAGAAAAACTAGGAATGATGATAAAAATAAGGGTTTTTATATTAGGACTTTTGCCTTTTAGAGTGTTTATTTTGCCATAATGGTTTTGTCTGCCATAAGCTAGTGACTCTTTTGCAATTCAGTTTTAGTGGAAACATTTACTTAGTAATGTGGCAGATCAATAATACATGTTTGTGAATGTTGTATAGGATGTTTTTGTAAATGTATGCACATGCGTGCCCGCTGGTGTAAACCAATTGTAGATAATTTTAAAATATTACTATAAATATGGGGGTCGGGGGGCGCAGCCCCCCAGAAGCCAGAGACATTATAAAAACTCAATTCCAATGGAATTATCTGCAGACAATATTTTTTTTTTTTTTTAATTTTGGGTGGAGACAGGTTATTTTTTTCTCTTACTTTTGAGGCCAGATTATTTTTTTGAACCCCCTTATGAGCCAGGTTATTTTTTTCTTGCATATCCAAAGACAGGAAATTTTTTTGATAAATATACCAGCCCCCCCCCCCCCCCCCCCCCCCCCCCCCCCCCCCAGAATATCAAATGGTCCGTCCCTTACCATTTTCCCGAAAATGGTAAAAGCTGTTTTTTCATTTAAACTATTTCATTCAATTTAAATGATTCAAGCTTTGTGAAGTTTTGTAAAGTAAATAGGCTGAAACTGTATCATCCTTAAAAAGTGAATTGCTATAAGGACCTCTGACAGTTGTAATGTAAATTTGCCTATAAAAATGGTCAAAAATGAACTTTTTGTATACTTTTAAATTTCCACTGAAATGTTTTCTTTGGAACTCCCTATATTTGGCACAAAAACAATTTTTTGGTTATCAAACACACAGACTGAGATTTTTGCTGTAAAAAGCAAGTTTTCATAATTAAATGTATGGAATATAGGAAAAGTTTTGTAAAGACACTCCCCCCCCCCTTTCTTTATAATGCCTAGGTCTACATGTTAATGCTAAAATCATCAACATTGGCTTCCCATGGAAGCTGCAGTAATTTGTCGAAAAACAGGCAAATTTGTATTGAAACTGTCAGAGTGTATTGAAACTGTCAGAGGTCCTTTCAAGCAGACGTTTGGGAAATCGTTTTTAGCTCGCCTGAACGAAAGTTCAGGAAGAGCTATTGTTGTCACCACGGCGTCCGCGTCGGCGTTCGGATTGGATGTTTTGGTTAAAGTTTTTTAAAGACCTATATCTCCTTAACCCATGGATGGATTCTTTTGATACTTGCACTGTAGTTAGATATTGGTCTAAGGTTTAACAGGGTACCACCCCCACCCCACTCCGTGACCTTGATGTCAAGGTCATGGACTTAGAAAATTGGTAGTTTTTTTGGACTGGATGTTTTGGTTAAAGTTTTATAAAGCCCAATATCTCCTTAACCCATGGATGGATTCCTTTGATACTTGCACTAAAGTTAGATATTGGTCTAAAGTTTTCGAAGGTACTACCCCCACCCCCCTCTGTGACCTTGATGTCAAGATCATGGACTTAGAATATTGTCTTTTTATTGATTGGATGTTTTGGTTAAAGTTTTTTAAAGACACATATCTCCTGAACCCATAGATGAATTCTTTTTATATTTGCACTGTAGTTAGATCTACAGAGTACTACCCCAACCCCGCTCAGTGACCTTGATGTCAAGGTCAGAGACTTAGGAAATTTTTTGTCTTTTTTTAAAGTTTTGTAATTGCATACTGATTCATAATGTTTTGCAGAGATTTAGTTTATACTTGAACTGATGTTAGACTCTTTTTTGAGTTTTTACAAAACACCTTATACTTACCCCACTGGATGACCTTGAAGTCAAGGTCATCGACTTAGAATTTTGGTTAAAGTTTTATATTTATGAAGACATAATTTCACAGTGCAACGATGATGGACTCAGTTGATACTAATACTTGGATTGATGTTAGATAATGGTTCAGGGTTTTGATACATCCTAGACCCCTCCCCCCTACCCGTCAGTTTTTTTTACCTCCAGCTCATGGACTTTGAAATTTCATTTTTTTTTATTTTAATTTTATTGTAAGACTTATTTCTGAGATAGCTTTTTTTTATAAATGTGTTTTCATTATAGACATGCTTGCATGAAGTTTTATGCATAGCAGTCCACATAGCCCCCCCCCCCCCCTACCCCCACCACCTCCCCCCCTACCCGTCATTTTTTTTACCTCCAGCTCATGGACTTTGAAATTTCATTTCATTTTTTTTTATTTTAATTTTATTGTAAGACTTATTTCCGAAATAGCTTTTGTTTATAAATGTGTTTTCATTATAGACATGCTTGCATGAAGTTTTATGCATGGCAGTCCACATAGCCCCACCCCCTCCCCCCTACCCGTCAGTTTTTTTTACCTCAAGCTCATGGACTTTGAAATTACATTTCATTTTTTTTATTTTAACTTTATTTTAAGACTTCTTTTGTTTATAAATGTGTTTTCATTATGGACATGCTTGCATGAAGTTTTATGCATAGCAGTCCACACCACCATAGCGGCTGTGTGATGGGCAAGCACCAATCAGGCGAGTTTCATTTTTTCTATATATATGTCCACTATAACTTCCAAGACTAAGAAGTCCCTCAAAAAATCTCGGCCTGAGAACTTTTGCTCCACTGTGCAGCTGTACTACATGTATTATTAAATAGTGGTTATTTTGGAGGGAATCCGCTGGTGCATTAATGCGCGTGCAACTCTGACTCTTAGCATCTGAGTTGGGACAATTTTTTCCCAGTATTTTTGCGCCGTGCAGTCAGAAAAGGTGCTTTGTACTGAGTTCGAAAAGCGAAGATGTGGATCAGTCTACACGTGTGTGTGGTCTCATTAGCGTCCTCTGAGTCTGCATCTTTAACTTAAAGAGAAGTAAATCAGCCACTGTCAAAATACTTTCTATAAACAGTATTATGGTAAATGGATTTACTTTCAGAGGAAGCAATTTTACTATCTTCCTTTTGTGCCTCCATTCTCAATAAGGGTCTGCTCTTAAAGAATAGAACTTGCTCCTATAGAAGCAAAATCTTTCCTTGAAGAGTGAATCCCATTTAGAAGATCTCTGTTCTCAAGAGAAACAAACAGGAATTCATGTTGTTCCCCTTTATAAAACTGATGGAAAATACAGAGGTTGGCAAGTTAGCATAATAAATAAATATTATTTTTGGAAAAAACTCAGGGGCATTTATTAGAGCAGAGGCATTTATCAGGATTAATATGGTACAGTCCCCTGCATAAGGAACAAACACGGACTGCAATACTGGTAACGTATTTCTATCAGTGTCTGTCTTTTCTGATTTCAGATTACTGACAGAGTCTAGCGTGATCCCAAGATCTGGTATACACATTTACAAGATCCAGCTGAAGACATATTAAGCATCTTGATGTTGTTGTGAACTTGTGATTTCTCCTGAAAGCTAAAGATTTTCACATAGAAAATGGAGTCTTTCCCTCACGTCCTACACGCTGTCACTATTGGACTTCTCTTTGTCATTATTTTCATATTTATGTTTCTCGCAGGAGGTATTGGACCAGACAGATTGGCAGGGCTGGATCCATTTGTCAGATATGGAACCTGGGCTACTGTTGTACTTTATGTGCTTAGATTCTTAACATTCGTGCCAATGCCTCAGGCCATTTTTAACTTCCTTGGTCTGTTCTTTTTCAATACTCATCCGCAAAAGCCCAAACTAAAGACATCCACATTGTTTGGACCTTTTATATGCTTTAGAATTGTGACCAAAGGAACGTTTCCGGAACTTGTCAGAAAAAATGCCCAACGAAATATCGAAATCTGCTCGCGAATAGGATTAGATAACTACATTGTGGAGGTTGTAACAGACATGGCAGTTAATCTGCCAAAATCACCAAGGCTACGCGAGATTATTGTTCCCACCAGCTATCAGTCTGAAAATTGTACACTTTATAAGGCAAGGGCTCTGAATTACTGTCTTGAACCAGGAGTGAATATGTTAGCAGATAATGATTGGATAATTCATCTTGACGAAGAAACTCTAGTCACAGAAGCATCAGTTATAGGCATAGTCAACTTCATCAATGAAGGAAAATATAACTTTGGACAAGGGGTGATAACCTATGCTAACGAGGAAATTGTCAGCTGGATAACAACCATGGCAGACTTAGTAAGAGTTGGTATGGACTTTGGAATGATAAGATTTACACTCAAATATCTCCATCGCCCTATTTTCAGCTGGAAAGGAAGTTTTATAGTCTCAAATGCGGGAATAGAAAGACAGATTACATATGATTTCGGACTGGAGGGTAGTATAGCTGAGGACTGTTTCTTTGCTCTGACAGCTTGGAAAGAGGGCCACAAGTTTGGTTTTGTGGAAGGAGAAATGTGGGAAAAGAGCACCTTTTCTGCCATTGATTACATATACCAGCGAAAACGATGGGTTCAGGGGATCTATAATGTGTTTTTTAGTGCACAGGTCCCTTGTAGATACAAATTCGGAATTGGGTTAATGTTGTTGTCATGGTTTTTAATGCCCCTCACTGTAACAAATATAGTCTTAGTGCCGTTGTGCCCATTACCAATGTGGCGAAGTGCAAATATACTTTGTGCATTTATGGGTGCAGTGATGTTATTTCTGTTCATATTTGGAGCCATCAAATCTTTTTCACCAAGAAGAATGGGATGGCCGAAGTACATTTTCTTATGTTTCTTTCCAATTTTGGTAGTTCCTATATGTATGTTTCTCGAAACTATAGGAGTCATTCTTGCATTTAGAGCCAGGAAAAATCACTCATTCCATATAGTAAACAAACAGACCACTGTTAGTTCTTCTGTTACAGACATCCCACCAATGCCGACACAGATAAGTCAAGTGCAGCATGTTTGATCCCTGTTATAAATGTACATTGTAGTACTCGTGTCCGAGTAGTTCTCGTCATTTTTTTCTAACAGTTTCCTGTTTTCTCCCAAACAAGCAGGTTTTCTTTCAGTTTGTAGTTGTGTATTGTGTACCTAATAACTCTGGTTTCGACACACACGTGATGAATTTATTTATAGAAACGAACCTCAGGGAGCGATCATTATTTGATATGCTATCACGCACAGACAACGTCACGTCCAGAAGCAGTTCTCGTCATGTTACTTTTGAGCTCGATTTTAAAATAAATATACATGTAAAACCCATTTGGCTGTTGTTCCTATATAATGTTTTTTGACATCTTATTCATGTAACTAAGTCCGTTCGTATGCCGAATGCGCTAAATTTTTTTAATGAGGGCACAGCAGACGAAAACAAACATAAAACTAAGACGAAGAGTTTGTCTTGTTCACGAGGCTGCTGAAAACGATAAATGATGACCGGGTCAGGTTTGCTATTTTAATATTTTGTGTTTTTCCTGCAATGTTGACTTACATTCGGAATTTGTTTGCAAAGTAGGCACAATAATGGAAAACCTTACCCAATTAAGAGAGGTCAGCACGTTGCTTGAACGTGCTCACGTGAATGCCCCTGACGTAATCACACGACTTTGCGAATCCAAAAGAGAAAAAACGGCATTTATATATACACAGCTCGATATCTTGATGGGTTTTTGCACTAGTTTGACCAAATGTATCATAAACTTAGGATTAAGGAAGTTGAAGTGAAGAAAAAATACGCGAAAAACTCGTTTTAAGCAGAATGACGAGAACTACTAGCTGACGAGATCTACTCGGATACGAGTACCATAATACTGTTCTTAGCTATCTATTTCGGTTATATAAAAGCCTTGTCTCTTGAATGAGCCCATATACATGTACAGTAGAACTTCATTGGCTCGAACAGGCTTGGGACCGTGAAAATTAGTTCCAGCCAAGGGTAGTTCTAGCCAACCAGGGTAAGCTTGCTGCTTCTGTATAAAGTGTCTTCTAGGGACCAAGGAAAGAGTTCTAGTCAGGCAGAGTTAACAACTTAAACAAGCCATCAGGGTTCAAGCCATTGAAGTTCTACTGTATCTAAGTCAGTCATTCTGTTATAAGATGGGGTTTTCCTCTCCAAAATATCCCAAACTCTTAGGCCTGTCTTACTTCATTGGGCCTGATTTGGAAAAGAAAAACATGCCTTATAAGCAAAGTAACTAGTGATATACTGGACCAGTTTCCGTAAAGCAAGATGTTATGTAGTATATTGGCCCTTGGCCCAGCTCTGGGCTGGAAAATACGAAGAAACAAGTTTCAATTTTCACTACATTAGAAACATTGTTTCTGAAATAATTTCGGTCTAGAGCTGGACTAATTGGCCCTTAAAGTACCAAAAGCTGATAACAAAATATTCATCTGCAAAATGAAAAAAAAAAATTGTCCTTGTTTGCTTGATGAAAGTATAGATTGAGCAAGATTTTGGGCCACCTTATCTGGATATATACTATGCACAATAAATATAGCAATTTTTCGTATGTGTCAGATTCACCGTATTAGGATTTTATTGTCACTTTACTGCATAAAGATTCAAAGGCCGATCATTCGAGAAGGACTGGCAGGTAAAAGATTCAAGATTGTCCAATTGTAGCGTTTGAACTACTGTGACGTCAGTTTTTATGACCATTGTATCTGAAGGACATTTTTGATCATGTACAAAAGCCAAAACCACAATGAAGTGGCTGGTTTGCTGTTAAAATAAAGGAAACTGCTCTAAAACATTTGAATACGCTACGAGTATGAGGTTTACAAAGTTCGAAAATTTGACGTTTTCCCTTGTTTTTACGTTATCGCCTTAAAAAGTTGTTTCTAATCGGTATTTTTTGAATCCCTTTCGAGTGTATGATTGTTTGGTATCTACCAATATGATAACGTAAACAGTTCAGAAAAAAAATTCTTCCCTGTTACTGAGCATAAGTCAAAAGTCTCAGCTTAACGTCATCATTTTCTCACAGTAACGTTACACTTCAATAAAGAAACTTCACAGTTAGATTAATCATGGTGTGACCTTTCATTTTAGCCTATTGGTTTTTCTCGGGTTTTGAACTGCATTGAACTGAAGCACCCATGAATCATTGCACACTGGACCGAATTATAACGTTTTAACATCAATTGTGCATGCTAAGATTCGTCAGTTGTTAAGCTTAACCATATCTTTTACACATTCAATAGCTTTGACACGAAAACTGGGCATGAAAATGATAAGAAAGAGCGTAAAAAAATCACATGCTTGCCATTTTTATGTTGCTTTTCAATGGGTGCGAATTTTGGCTAATGACCCCTTCTGCGCTTATCGCTTTTCCCCAATATCGTCTTTAAAGATGGCGTCTGTAATCCCATGGTATCTTAAGCCCCAAATACGGTTCCCTTCAATGCAATTTAATTTCGCTGAATGTTGCACTTCAGTAATGAGAAAAGTTGCAAAATATAAAAAATTGCTAAATATATTTTGCATAGTATATGTTGTTTGCAAATTCCGATTTTTTTGTTTTCCTTTTGCAATTTAAGTGTTCAACTGTGGATTGAACGGCACATCCTATATTATTTTCTGTTTTGTATGTATCTTTAAGGTGCCAAGATAGAGTGTATACATGTAGAGCTTCAGATAAGAAGGGCTAATATTGAAGATAATTGAAAGATATTTTTACTTACTTCTTAACGTTAACATATGTTGCGATTAGAACCGTCTCAGTGAGACGGTTCTAATGAGGGGTCACAAGATATGTTTTATGGAGAAAAATGTGAAATTAGCCCTAAATCATCACTATTATCCATTCTTATATGGAGCACTATTCATGTACAACATGTATAAATTCGTGGTCAGTATTTTATTGGTGTCATAAACTGTGCAATATATCATGAAAATATATACAGATATACACGGATATACAGAGAGTGGACAAAAGTGTTTATTAAATCGTGACGTTGCCGTTAACTTAAGTGCGTTTCCACTTTTGCTGAAAAATTTATTATATGAGAAGCATAAACTATACCATCATGAAGATCATACTAATGTGTAGCTAAATGATTTATGCAATATACATTATTACAAAGTTAAACCATTTTCTTTTATACTTTTCAATGAATTATAGAGATTTCTCGGTGAAATCGAAACTGATAATCTCACTGTTTCAAACAGTGAAATTATCACTTTCGATTTCACTGTTTCAGAAATCAGTTTTTTGTGAAATAGCTTCAAGTTTTTTGTTGATTAATTGGCTAAATCTTATCTGGCTTGACAAAAATTACGTCACACTTGTTTGCACGTCATTACGACTTTAATGACGTCACTTAAAGCGCCAACGTAACATTCTAACTGCACGCGACGTCAGGCCGCCTGAGTCTCCTGTAGACATTCTTTCTTGGCAATTTTTTCGAGATCTGCTTATCAAAATGATATTTCAAGCTATTTTTCAGTTGCAAACTATGTTTACAACCAAAATCATACCCACTTAACACGCTGGAAGTATCAAATTTGACGCAAAACGGCTAGAAAAAAAGTTGTGTTTCTGTCGTGACGGCTGACGCTCTTGAATAAACAGAATTATTGCGATTTTCAAGCATAAAAGAAATAGAAAATTTGACTTTTTTCAGTGTAAGATGAATTTTTATTTCACTCATGAACACCAAAAGTGGTATTTTCACTCGTGGCTTCGCCACTCGTGAAAATACTACTTTTGGTGTTCATTCGGTGAAATAAAAATCGATCTTACACTGAAAAAGTCAAATATCCTCTATTTTATATGTTTGTGATCTCTAGTTGCAGTGTTGTGATTATTTAAAGATGGCGTAAATTTTTAGAAAACCCTATTTCCATTGACGTCAGTTGTGACGTTAGCAAAATTTACTACCAGAAAATGCCTAAATGAGGCTAAAGTAGTGCCAAACAGTTCTATAGATATCAGGATAGCAAGAAATTTATTAATATATCACAAATAATGCAGCTAGACATTGGTGCAATTTGCATGTAAATGTCTATTATACTTTTTATGCCCCCGTGATGATAGTCAGGGGGCATTAAGATTTGCCCCTGTCTGTCCGTCTGTCCGTCTGTCTGTTCGTCACGCTTTATGGTATAGAGTTTGTGTAATCAACTCCTCCCACAGTTTTCAATGGATCTGTTTCAAACTTTGCATACATGTTGGGGACATATTGAAGATGTGCATGTGGATTTTTGTTGGACCTAAAATTAATTTTGACAGAATTACGGCCTTTTGAACTTAGTCATTTTAGGCCAATTTTTGCATTGTAGGGTATAGAGTTTGTGTAATCAACTCCTCCCACAGTTTTCAACGGATCTTTTTCAAACCTTGCATACATGTTATGGACATATTGAAGATATGCATGTGGATTTTTGTTGGACCTAGAATAAATTTTGACAGAATTACGGCCTTTTGAACTTAGTCATTTTAGGCCAATTTTTGCATTGTAGGGTATAGAGTTTGTGTAATCAACTCCTCCCACAGTTTTCGATGGATCTTTTTCAAACCTTGCATACATGTTGTGGACATATTGAAGATGTGCATGTGGATTTTTGTTGGACCTAGAATAAATTTTGACAGAATTACGGCCTTTTGAACTTAGTCATTTTAGGCAAATTTTTGCATTGTAGGGTATAGAGTTTGTGTAATCAACTTCTCCCACAGTTTCCGATGGATCTTTTTCAAACCTTGCATACATGTTGTGGACATAATGAAGATGTGCATGTGGATTTTTGTTGGACCTAGAATAAATTTTGACAGAATTACGGCCTTTTGAACTTAGTCATTCTAGGGAAATTTTGCATTGTAGGGTATGGATTTTGTGTTATCAACTTGCTCCACAGTTTTCCATGGATCTTTTTCAAACCTTGTCTACATATGGTGGACATATTTGAAGATATGATGAGGCATATTGATAGGTCTAGAATTAATTTTGACAGAATCACAGCCTTTTTAACTTAGTCATTTTGGGCAGTTTTTTTCATGGCAGGTTATGTTTTCAATGGATTCTTTGTAGGTGCTTTATGGATATATACATATCATGTGACAGGCGCTGCACGGGGGCATCAGTAGTGTCTTACAGACACAATTTTCTAGTTTACAATTATTTTTGCGCTAAAAGATAAAATGCATTTAAGTCAATGGTAGCGTCACAATTTAATGAACACTTTTGTCCACCCTCTGTATGTCATAAATGTTTATGTATCATATAGTATGTGATGCTGGATTTCACATTTGAGGTGAAATAAATCACAATTATCTTCATGTTATCCCTGAGCTCTAGATAAGAGAGAGTATTTGGTGATAATTAGGGATAATTTTTGTTAATTTTGCATAAAAACATACATGTATGTTGAGCCCCTTCATTGGAACTGTCTCGATGAGAAGGTTCAGATGAGGGGTCACAGTGTATGTTATAAATAAGAGATAAGAAAAATTAATCTCTCAATTATTATCAAATACATGTACTCCCTCTTTAGAGCTCAGTATCCTGCTTTCCTTTTCAACTCACCTGTACAAAAGTATAGGAAGAGGTACCATATTAATCCTGTTAGATGCCCCAGGGGCATTGCATTTAACGAAAGGGAGCATCATTTAGAGCCTAAAGTTTAGTAAATCAAACACTGCCAAATCCTTCTAATAAACAGTATTAAGCTGGATGGGTGTACTTACAGGGGAAGCAACTCTGATTTTTTGCCTCCCTTTTCAGTATGGGTCAACTCTTAAAGGAAAGAATTTGCTCCTCTGGGAGCAAATTTTTTCCTTTAAGAGAATACCCCATGTGAAAAAGCTATCTCATCCAGAGAAGTGAACAGGACTTCATGCTAGTTAATCTATTATTATTTTCAAAAAGAGGTGGGGTGGCATTTATAAATTATTAGAGCAGGGCATTTATTAAGATTAATAAGATAAATATTCCATCACTCAGCTGGTGATGTTCACATCGGTATCCCATAAAACAGAAACATAATAAAAAGTTTGTTCTTAGTAAGGGCAAGCATGACGTAGACTATCTACCCAGTCAGACACATCTTTTTAAACTTACAACAAACTGACTAAACATTTTAATCTTCTGTCCACAGGTCCATTTAGAAAAAAATGGCTATTGTAATAGCATTTCTCACAAGGGTTCTATGCATCTTGGCCAAGTTGCTCAAAGCAACCAGCTTAATGAGTTTGTTAGTAAATGATTCATTATTTAAGTTTTCTAGAACACACGGAGCTAATATATTTTTCATGAAAATGTTAGAAGCTTTTGCAGTGCAAAAGCTTCGCACATTTTGTCACCTCAGCACTAAAAGTTAATTACTCCAGTTAAAATAAATAAGCACTTACTGATTTTTTTGTGCTAAGGTGACGATTTTTTCCACAAAAAACTAGTTGTGTATTCATGAAGTGCATTCAAAAATTTATGTGGTGTTCACTAATGACATGGTTAGTGTTGAAACTGTGATTTGTTGTTTAGAAAGACCCAGTTGAGATGCTAAGCATATATTTTGAACACAGTGAAGAGGAGAAGAGGAATATTATAAAGAAAAAATCAAATATTTTTTACTACCTCAATCCTCAGAAATAGTCTGACTCATATTTCAAATAGATTATCAAGTGCTAGGTTTCTGAACAAAGTAGTGTAGAAACAATTTTCTTTTGTTATTATACTGATCAAATAAGGAGATTGTTATTTGCTGATAGCCAAGCTGAGCTGAAGTTTCAGGGGAGCAGAGTCTAACATGGCAATGCTCCAGATGAGAAAGGGTAACAGATAATTTAGGGATAATTATCCATATTTTTGCATAAAAAATACATTGTGACCCTTCATTAGAACCGTCTCGTGAGAATTTTGTCCACCTGGATTATCTGCCCCTGCCCTGGGGCTATATACATGTATGAAATATTGAAAATAAAATGTATAAAATAAGAGTCCAAAGGGATTTTTCTGAAACTTGTAACAAATTATCATATTGATATAAGCTTTACGTCTTGATCAAAATTTTGTCCCCCAGTGGTTATCTGCCCCTGACACAAGCTGTATACATGTATGAAATCATGAAAAAAAATCTATATAAAATCAGATTTTCGGTATATCTTGATGAAATTTCATAGAAATGATCGAAATAACACAACTTTCTGCTACAAGTAGTATTAAGTCCACATAGGTTACCTGCCCCTGCCACAGAGCTATATACATGTACATGTAATGAAAAAATTCTGTATAAAATCAAAGATGAACAGGATTTTCCTGAAACTTGTAGCACATTATCTAGGTAATATGAGCTTCATGTCATGATAAAAAAATGTATAAAAGATAGAAGAAGGGGTATTTGTTTGCAGTGGTGGGGTATTACGCAGTCGTTAACAATGCTTTTATTAAGGTTGTTGTTTTGTTTGCTTATGGTTGCTGCTTATGTTATATTTTAAAGACCTCAAATATTGGGACAGATTTAAATACCATGAACAAACACTGTATTTAGTTGTATACAGAATTTATTCTGATATAAAACAGGATTTCAGATGTCTAAAATGCTGTAAGATACTTTTTACCCCTTGCTAAACCAGTCCAAAAAATCTAGATCTATTATATAAGATAGATCTAGCATTTTAAGGTGGTTTGAGGGGAAAAATCAGGTCTTATAATGGAATAAATATGGTTCGAAAATCAGACTGCTATAGATCAGGATGTGCAATACCTGCCATCCCAAAACTTGTAGACAAATTGCCAAATTTATAGGTAATTCAAAGTGCTGAGACAGAAAGGTCTGGACAAACGGTGCAGATCCAGATCAGCCTGCTCCTAAAGGAGCAGTCTGATCAGGGTCTACACTCTCTCCATTCCATCTGCATTATTTGGAACAAACAAAGCTTTTCAATTTTTAGGACAATTATGATAGTAATATATGCATCCCTATATTTAAATTTATACAGTAATTCATATCGGCATTATTGGTTAGCATGTCTTCATATTTAGGATCTTGCCATAGAAATTCTAAAAATTTGGCTCCCAAAGCAGTACTGCACATGTAATTGTCCTAGAAATAGAATAGTTTGTGATTAGAATGCAGTGATGCATCCAAAAGATGCAGCTGACATGGCAAACAATGTAGACCCTGATCAGACTGCTCCTATAGGAGCAGTCTGATCTGGGTCTGCAGTGCTTGCTCAGACCTACCTGTGCCAATTTTTAGAATTTTAACAAAAATAATAGTACTTATATACTCATACATAGTTTTTGTATATTTTAGTGCTTGTTATATTAGTTAGTGCATGAAAAGCTAGTCAATATTTGTGTGGAAATGTTTTATGTATCTTGTTTATGTTACCAAATTTACCTTAACTGTTCGTACACGTCTCTTCTTGATTCTACTGTCTTATTTTTGGACATGTCCATTCTACAGCAAACATTGCATACCCAAATCAGACAGTTCCTTCGGGCAGTTTGAGCTGGGTGTGCACTGTTTAGACAGGTTGTACTGCCCAAATATTTTGGGTGAAATGTACTGTGTCGGGTTTTAGTTACCATTATCACTGTTCCTGTGTATTTAAAGACAAATATTCTCTACTATAGAGAACACACCCTCAGTCTTTATTGGTTTTATGACCCTGTTATGTAATTACCTATGTGAAATGGGGTATTTCCTTTGATGAAATAGCAGTGTCACTGGACTGTTGCATAACAGGATTATGAGACCCAGTATACAAGAATATTTGTCTTTAAGGACCACTATGTTTTCTCATATATATGATTTTAATTGGTTTTGTTCTTATGTTTAGTTTTATGCTCTTTTGACAATTTTTATCAAATTTTTTGGACAAAGAAGTCTTGCTAACAAACTACCATCATTCAGCATGTGACTCATTGCATTCTGTGACTTGTCAGTCAATATGTAACAAAATGATTAAAGCATCTTTTTGTTCAGTCACATTTATTCAGAATACCAACAAAATTTCTGTTTGAAAAAAAGTCTGTGCAAAACAAATGCACAATACTTGAAAATGAAAGTGACTGTCCAAAATTTTTTGATAACACCAAATACTATGACTAAGAAGATCTACTTGACATTATAAGAAATAAAACGTGCATTGTTCTGTCACATTTATCTCGGGGGAAAGCTGGGAAGTTTTGATAACCCAGGATAATTTCTATGGGAAAATTGGAACTTTTCATTTGAATTAAGTATTATAGTTAAGCTTAGCCATCTTTATCTAAAATTGGATGATTACCCATAACTCACTGTGCCAGATATGACCAGTCTAAACACTGTATGTCATTTAGTTGGACTGTTTGTAAAATCGACAAAATTTTGGAAGCTGCTTTTATGTAACAAGGTTAATTTTGTTTACAAATTTGGTTTACCTGTTATTATTATTATTATTATTTAAAACTTGTAAAATGTACAGTCATGTACTGTAAGAATCTTGACATACATAGAAACATATGATTTTGAGAATATCTTGCTTGCTGGTAGTGTAGATTGTTAGTCATTTCATGAGATTACCCATAATGTGCATAAGTTTTAGGACACCTGAAAATTATTAATTTTCCATTTGGGACAAATGGAAAATTAATCAGTTTAGGTTTCCCAATACCTAAGCACATTATGGTAAGAGATTTTTATTGCACATTCATTTGATTTGTGAACGTAACATATGAACATATTGACCGCAACATACGAACATATTGAAAGTAACATATGAACATACTGAGCCTGAGGAAGATCAAACAAGAAATGTATATGATATACATGTACTGTATGCCATTCATGTCATAAACACTGGACTGCAATCTCATGAGAGTTTATTGTGGAAAAGACAAGAAATGTAGTGATATGTCAGGGAAATTCGGAAAGGCGTGAAGAGTGATGGAAAATTCAGGGAATTCGAAAAATAATGGATATGGCATTCATTAGAAAATATACTTATTCTGTTCAAGGGAGACGGATATGCTTTCAGGAGAGATAGTCTATGCACAGAGCCAATAATCTCTCTCATTATTAAGGATTACTCTTAAAGGAAAGAATTTGCTCCAGGGGGAGCAAATTCTTTCCTTTCAGGGTAACCACCGGTTTCCGAGTGATATGGTAGTATTAAGAACTTTTTGATCCATAAGAACGGAAAATGGCAGGAAAAATCTGGAAGTGGAAGATCAGGGGCAATTGATAGTCATGACCACTTTCCCCTTTAACAGTTATTATATATATGAGCCGCTACATGACAAAACCAACAATGTGGATGTGCGCCTAGCGCAGACTCAGATCAGCCTGGACATCCGCCCATTCTGATCAGAGTCTTCGCTAAGCGCTTAAAGGGTAGCTAAGGGTCTAAGCTATCTCCATGCGGACAGCGAAGACACTGATCAGACTGGGCGGATGCCCAGGCTGATCTGAGTCTGCGCTGGGCGCACGACCACATAGTTGGTTTTCTCGTGTCGCGGCTCATATAACAGATAGTGCATAATCTAGAAGTGCAAGAATCTCATGTTTATGAAATTAACCTTATTTGAATACAGCGATGAATTGAATCATTTGAGAAACAATTTTTCTGTATTTGATGTTACATGTAGTTACAGTTGGCAAGGATGTGTCATATTTGTCTGGCTATAAGATGGGTTTCCCCCTCTATATTGACCTCCATATATCTAAATAAGTCTTGTGTAATTCTGCTATAAAATGGGATTTTCCCTTCCAAAAACTTTTAAGATGGGGTCTTCCTTTTCAAAATAATTCTAAGAATCCAGATCTATATCATAAGGCTGATATTGATTTTGGGGATAGTTATAGAAGGGAAAATATGTCTTATAACCAAATATAAATGTTTGATTCTACACCTTTGCTTGCATCATGGAGATGCCATAGTTTCTATTAAGGTAGTAACTAGAGAGTTCAAATTGGCATTTCTTTGGTGAACTGAAAGAGATTAAAAACAGTTGGACATGGTCTTTTGGTTGCTGTGGTAACCCAGCCACGACCATTTCACTATAGTATAGTACAGTATATGCCCTTGCAGACTTAATTGGTAGTGAAATGGTATACCGTGTATGCCCTTGCAGACTTAATTGGTAGTGAAATGGTATACCATGTATGCCCTTGCAGACTTAACTGGTAGTGAAATGGTATACAGTGTATGCCCTTGCAGACCTTATTGGTAATGAAATGGTATGGATGGATAGGTGACATGCATTTTATGTCCTTTTTAACAGTATTTCAGTCATGTTGGGACGTTGGGACGGTGAAAATGAAAGGCTCTGTGCAATGGAATGACGTTTACGGTTGAAAAGATTTCTACCACCAGCTGTAATCAGACCTGTTACCGCTAGATCATAAGGCCAGCACTTAGCTCACTTATCCTCCAGGGCTCCTATGGTAAATGGTTACTGTCCGAACATTCACTCATTTTCAAAACTGAAGTAGGCTTTTCTAAAATGTATCTGTCAAGGCTAATGTATTTTGATACGAAACAAGATCACTATCTTTTAACTTATCTTGAGACAATATATGTAGCTACATTAATATAATTTGAGCCAGCATCTGTTTTATGAACAGGGCTGTTATTAAGAAAAGGGGTACATTTGACAAAAATCAGAAATAGAATGATCCAGAGGAGACGCAAATCTGATCGTGCAAATGATAAAGGCCTGGAGCCTTCTGAGCACTTGGGCATGGTCAGGTCAGGTCAGGTTCTTTCCTGACGTTATGCATTGGCCTGCCGAGTTTGATTCCCCCTAGAGGTGGAAATCTTTTCAAACATTAGCAGGTCTCTGTTGCATACAGTCTTCCATTATCATCCTCTTATTGCCCTGATTTGACTAAAATACTGTTGAAAAGGAGGTAAAATTGCAAGTCACCCATCCATCTTTCCTGTATGTTTTCTAGAAATTCCCATTGATAACAGGATAATCAGGGTAGTCTGTGGTCTTCTTGCTTCTGTTTACAGGCATTTTATTACAATGTTAGTGTATATGTTTAGTCTGTAAGGTGTATGGCTACTCCTTCAGGGGAAGCAGCTCTGCAATTTTTCTTTTTTGTCTCCCTTATCAATGAGTATCAACCTATAAAGGAAAGAATTTGCTACAAGCAAATTCTTTGTTTTAAGAGTTGACCCCATTAGGAAGGGCCTTTTCCAAAAAAGGAAATAGGAAGTTCCAAAGGATGTTTTTCTGCGTAAAATGGTGGAAAAAACATGGAGATGTATCCATCTGCTGTCAGGTGTATGGCTACATCTTCCAGATTTAGCATCCATTTTTTCAAGGGAGACAATTCTAACAGAACAGTTTACGTTTGCTGCTCTTGAAGATGATTCCTTTCTTTATTTGGGCTACTCTTTAAAGAAAGAATTTGCTCTCTGTGAGAGCAAATTCTTTCCTTTCTTTCCTTTAAGAATGGCCCAAAAGGGGAAGGGAGAAATAAACTTCCAGATCAGAGTGAACTCCCTTGGTGGTGTAGACATATCCCTTAAATGTTTGTCAGTATTATTTGTACAAAATGGTGCATGTTAATAAAAGTGTTCACACAAAAATGAATTCTTGTTTTATTTTGCACACAGGAAAGTTCAGGAAGAGCCAGCTTCATTTTTGGTGTTGGTGAATGCAAAATTTCAAGCTTTCTATAACCTGATTTATTCGGCCATAAAATGGTGTTTTCCGTCTCTAGAATGACCTCAGTTATCTAATTCAGTCTTATCTGTTAAGAATCGGGTTTTCCAAAACAATCCATAATATCTGGATCCAGCTTAAAAGACTGCTGTAGATCTTTGGGATTGTTTTGAAAGAGAAAAACATACATCTTATAACTTAAGAAATATGGTACATCCATCCACTCCTTTAGTTAAGGTAGCTATATATAGAATAACTGTGTTTTTACTTAATAAAACAAAAGAGAGTTATTGTTCATGGCAAAATCGATCAACTGTGGAGTATACACACACACTAACAATGTCTACCGTAAAGATCCTAAGTTTTAAGGCAGATAGGTCTGTACAATCAGTAGAAACCGAGATCAGACTGTTCCTTTGAAACCAGAATGATCAAAGTCTCCACAGTTTCCATTCCATCTGCACATTTTTGTAGGCATTACAGTCTATGGTAGAACCAGAATAACAGGAAAGTAAATAGTAGGGCAAGTACCGGCTGTGCTTGCAGCAGGTGCAGAATTTGGACAGTCTGTTTTGGGGATATTTTTATACGCCCGTTTTGAAAAAACGGACGTATTATGTCGTGGCGCTGTCCGTCTGTCCGTCCGTCCGTAAACATTCTTGTGCGCGCCATAACTCAGTAGCCATTTGGGATATCTTCATGAAATTTTATAGGCATATGTATTAGGTTGGGGGAACGTGTCACGTACAAGAATGGTTGCTCCCCCTTTCTTAGTTTCGAAGTTATGCCCCTTTGATAATTTTTTTCCCTGCAAGTCTTGTGCCCGCCATAACTAGATAACCGTTTGGGATATCTTTATAAAACTTCATAGCAAGGTGTATGAATTCCTAACGATGTGTCGCGTACAAAAATGGCTGCTCTCCCTTTCTTCGTTTTAGAGTTACGACCATTTCATTAGTACTTTGAGCCTATTTTTGTGTTTACAACTGTGGCTTACTTACTGAATTATCTGCCCTTGCATAAATTTCCTGTTTACTCTAACTCCTTAACCATTCGAAATAAATGGAAAATCATTTCAAGGGAATATAGTACAACCAAAAAAGGCCTATCTAGTATGTTTAGGTTATCTCCCTTGTACCACTTTGTCTGTCTATCCTTTTGTAGACAATCTTGTTCATTCTGTTTCTGCTTTATGACATTTAAATGGGCGTATTATGCGCCGCTTGCGAAGCCCTTGTTTAACTTAAACATTGTTTTTTCTAGGAAACAAGACAGTGAAATGTTTGGGTTTTTTGGGTTTTATTCTGTAACATACTATGTAACTTTTACTAAAATAATATACATAAGCTTGCCCCATCGGATAAATATATTTTTATGACATTTTTCATGAAATTCAATTTTCTTGCATTTTTTAAAATAATACAAAAATATACTTATTATCAAGATTTGTTCAATTTTGTTTCAGATATCCTATATCATAGATTATATGGTTTGCAGAAATGAAAGTGCGTTCATGTGCTACAATTACAGAATTAGATGGAGAGTGTGTAAAACAGTATGTAGAAATACAAAATAATGTTTATTAGGGAAACAAAATGGTGAAATATTTTTTTTCTTATCCAAATGCTTTATAGCTCTTTGGGTTATTTAGCTGATATAATGGTTTGAATGCCCCGCCAATATTTCTATTCAGCATCCGACTACCTTAAAACTTTATTTCATTTGTGTAATCAGTATACAAGAAACACTCCTGGTAAACTATCACGGGTACATGTACCTCCACGGAAGTACTGCTTATCACTTGTGACAGGCATCTAGAGCTGCCTGTGATTGTAGTAAATATGCAACAAACAGTGGATATTCATCTTTTTTGATAAAATACATAACCTGGGAGTTTACTGAACAAGAGGGCCATGATGGCCCTGGATCGCTCACCTGAGTATCCAGTGAACTTAACCTCAGAGACATCCATATGACTGACAGAGTTTCACAAAGATTAAATGGAAAATGAACCCTTTATTGTGTACCTAAGGTTTTTATAAGATTTAACCTAATGACCTAGATTTTGACCCTACATGACCCAGTTCCAAACCTGGTCTAGATTTCTTGCATATGAACATTCTGACAATGTTATCAAAACTGTGCCCTCTAGAGTGTATACAATGTTTTTCTAAGGTTTAACCTAGTGACCTACTTTTTGACCCAACATGACCAAGTTGCACCCTTGGTCCAGATTCATTGGAGACAAACATTCTGACAAAGTCTCATGAAGATTAGAACAAAACTGTGTCCTCAAAAGCGTTCACACTGTTTTTCTAAGAACTGACCTAGTGACCTAGTTTTTGACCAGACATGGCCCAGTTTCAAATCTGGTATAAATTTCATGAAAGTAAACATTCTGACAATGTTTCACGTAGATAGGATCATAACTGTGCCCTCTAGAGTGTACATGAGGTTTTTCTAATATTTGACCTAGTGACCTAGTTTTTGACCCCAGAACTCAGATTCAAATTTGGCATAGATTTTATATAAATAAACATTCTGACTAAGTTTCATGAAGATTGGATCATAACTGTGCCCTCTAGAGTGTGCACAAGGTTTTTCTAAGATTTGACCCAGTGACCTAGTTTTTGACCCCACATGACCCAGTTTGAAAGATGGTCTAGATTTCATTAAGATAAACATTCTGACAAAGTTTCATGATGATTGGATCATAACTGTGCCCTCTGTGTCATTCTAAGATTTATTTCTATTTTTAGCTCTGGCGGCCATTTTGTTCAGCGGAGCAGAACCGTTTGAGCAATTTTTGTTCAGAGCCATGAGTAAAACATTTCTGTGATTTTTTTTTGAAATCGAGCCATTGGCTTTAGAAACGATGATGTTCAAAGCTTTTTTCTATTTTTAGCTCTGGTGGCCATATTGTTCAGCGGGGCAGAACCGCTTGAGCAATTTTGGTAGAGGGTCTCCTAAGGAACATTTCTGTGAAATTATTTCAAAATCAACCCAGCAGTTTTGGAGAAGTCATTTAAAGGTTTTTCTATTTTTAGCTCTGGCAGCCATATTGTTCAGTGGAGCAGAACAGTTTGAGCAATTTTGGTAGAGGGTCTCCTAAAGAACATTTCTGTGAAATTATTTCAAAATCGGCCCAGCAGTTTTGGAGGAGAAGTCATTTAAAGGTTTTTTAGCTCACCTGAGCCATAGGCTCAGGGTGAGCTATTGTGATCACCCAGTGTCCGTCGTCAGTCGTCCGTCGTGCGTCGTCCGTCGTCAACAATTTGCTTTAAATGACATCTTCTCTGAAACCGCTAGGCCTAGGGCTTTGATATTTGGTATGAAGCATTGTCTAGTGGTCCTCTACCAAGTTTGTTCAAATGGTGGCCCTAGGTTCCAAAATGGCCCTGGGGCAGGGGTCTTGGGTTCAAAACTGAAAAATACTTAAAAATCTTCTTCTCGAGAACTGCTTGGCTCAGATGCTTGAAATTTGGTATGTAGCATTGTCTAGTGGTCCTCTACGGAGTTTGTTCAAATGGTGGCCCCAGGGTCCAAAATGGCCCTGGGGCAGGGGGTCTTGGGTTCCAGACTAAAAAATACTTAAAAATCTTCTTCTCCAGAACTGCTTGGCTCAGATGCTTAAAATTTGGTATGTAGCATTGCCTAGTGGTCCTCTACCAAGTTTGTTCAAATGGTAGCCCCAGGGTCCAAAATGGCCCTAGGGCAGGGGTTTGGGTTCAAAACTAAAAAATACTTAAAAATCTTCTTCTCCAGAAGAACTTGGCTCAGATACTTTAAATTTTGTATGTAGCATTGCCTAGTGGTCCTCTACCAAGTTTGTTCAAATGGTGGCCCCAGGGTCCATATGGCCTTGGGGCAGGGAGTCCCAGGTTCGAACCATAGAAATACATAGAAAAATATTGGAAAATCTTCTACTTCAGAACCGCAAGGCTCAGATGCTTGAAATTTGGTATGTAGCATTGCCTAGTAGTCCTTTACCAAGTTTGTTCAAATGTTGGCCTCAGGGTCCAAAATGGCTCCGCGGCAGAGAGTCCTAGGTTTGAACCATAGAAATATTTAGAAAAATATACAAAATCTTCTTTTGCAGAACCACTTGGCTCAGTTGCTTGAAATTTGGTATGTAGCTTTGCCTAGTAGTCTTTTACCAAGTTTGTTCAAATGATGACCCTAGGGTCTAAAATGGCCACGCCCTCTGGGGGACCTGGGTTTGAACCTAGAACTACACAGAAAAAT
Organism: Ctena decussata; assembly: GCA_963989385.1. Classification (NCBI taxonomy): domain Eukaryota; kingdom Metazoa; phylum Mollusca; class Bivalvia; order Lucinida; family Lucinidae; genus Ctena; species Ctena decussata. The sequence continues at coordinate 64,771,913 of OZ022506.1, read as the reverse complement.
ATTAAAAAACCTTCTTCTTCAAAACCACTTGGCTCAGATGCTTGAAAATTGGTATGATGCATTGCCTTTTTGTCCTTTATCAAGTTTGTTCAAATGATGGCCCCAGGGTCCAAAATGGCCCTGCTGCAGGGAGTCCTGAGTTTGAGCCATAGAAATATATAGGAAACTATTAAAAAATCTTTCCTTCAGAACCACTTGGCTCAGATGCTTGAAATTTGGTCTAATGCATTGCCTGGTGGACTCCTACAAAGTTTGTGTAAATGGTGGCCCTGGGATCAAAAATGGCCCTGGGGCAGGGAGTCTTGCGTTCGAAATTAAATGTACTTAAAAACCTTCTTCTCCAGAACCCCTTAGTGCAGATGCTTGAAATTTTGTATGATGCATTGCCTAGTGGTCCCTTACCAAGTTTGTTCAAATGATGGTGACAGGGTCAAAACTGGGCCCGCCCCAGGGGTCCTGGGTTTGAACAATAGAAATATAGAAAAATATTCTCTGGCAGCCATATTGTTCAGCGGAGCGGAACCGTTTGAGCAATTTTGGTAGAGGGTCACCTGAGGAACATTTCTGTGAAATTATTTCAAAATCGGCCCCGCAGTTTTGGAGGAGAAGTAGTTTAAAGGGTTTTCTATTTTTAGCTCTGGCGGCCATATTGTTCAGCGGAGCGGAACCGTTTGAGCAATTTTGGTAGAGGGTCTCCTAAGGAACATTTCTGTGAAATTATTTCAAAATCGGCCCAGCAGTTTTGGAGGCGAAGTCGTTTAAAGGTTTTTCTATTTTTAGCTCTGGTGGCCATATTGTTCAGCGGAGCGGAACCATTTGAGCAATTTTGGTAGACATTCCCCCAAGGAAAATTTCTGTGAAATTATTTCTAAATCCGGCTAGCAGTTTTGGAGAAGAAGTCGTTTAAAGCAAAAGTTGACGCCGGACGACGGACAAAGACCGATCACAATACCTCACCTTGAGCACTTCGTGCTCAGGTGAGCTAAAAACCAAAGAGTGCTTAGTCTATTCAACCCTTATATATATAAAGTTTTGTTTCACGTCATATCCCCTATAACTTTCCATATATGCGAAAGACACAGCTTTCGAAGTGGCTTTAAAGTCAGCCCAAACTACTTCTGAAAGAAAATCATCGGCCATTTTAAGTACTAAATCCAGTTTTTGTCAAGCCCACTTGCGGTCAGCACGACATAGTCGCCCGTTTGGTGCTAATGTGGCGTCTGTCCATCCATCCATCCATTTACAGCCATATCTTGAGTTTGATAGACCTGAGGACCTTAAAACTTTATCAAAATATGCCCCACAAAAATTGTAATTGGCTCCCACATAACTAGGTCACTGTGACTTACTTTTTTTACAAAAAAGGACCACATATTCAGTTTTCGTCTGCAGCCCCATATCTCCCTTTTCATAGGCCCAGAACATTGAAACTCCATCAGTGCATGCATCTTACCACTCCAGGTCACCCCCTACAAAGTTTGGTCACTGTTACCTACTTTCACGAAAAAGTGCCGCATATCTAGTTTACGAGGTCAGCCCCATATTTGCCTCTGAACATTGAAACTTCATCAGTGCATGCACCTTACCAATGAAACTTCATCAGTGCATGCACCTTACCATTGAAACTTCATCAGTGCATGCACCTTACCACTTCAAGTCACCTATAATAAAACCAGGACACTGAACCTACTTTCATGAAAAAGTACCACATATTTAGTTTTCGAGGACAGCCCCATATCTCCATTTTTATATGCCCCAGACCATTGAAATTTCATCAGTGCATGCTCCTTACCACATTAGGTCACCCCCAATGAAACAAGGTCACTGTGACCTACTATCACAAAAAGCACCACATATTAAGTTTTCGTCTGCAGCCCCATATCTCCTTTTTCACAGTCCCCACGCCTTTGAAACTTCATCAGTGCATGCACCTTACCACTCCAGGTCACCTACAACTCAACGAGGTCACTGTGACCTACTTTCACGAAGAAGAACTACATATTAAATTTTTCCAGGTCAGCCAATTATCTTTCTTTTCATAGGCTCCAGTTCATGGAAACTTCATCAGTGCATGCATCTTACCACTTCAGGTAATCCTAAACAAAACTAGGTCACTGAGACCTACTTCCATGAAAAAGTACCACATATTTCGTTTTTGAGGTCAACCCAATATCTCCCTTTTCATATGCCCTAGAACATTGAAACTCCATCGGTGCATGCATCTTACCACTCCAGGTCACCCCCCAACAAAACCAGGTCACTGTGACCTATTTTCACGAAAAAGTACCACATAAATAGTTTTTGAAGTTAGCCCCATATCTGACTTTTATTTGCCCCAGACCATTGAAACTTCATCAGTGCATTCACCTTACCACTCCAGGTCACCACAAACAAAACCAGGTCACTGTGACCTACTTTCATGAAAAAGTACCACATATTTAGTATTCAAGGTCAGCCCCATATCTCTCCTTTCAAAGGCCCCAGACCATTGAAACGTCACCAGTGCATGCACCCTCCCATTTCAGATCACCTACAACAAAACTAGGTCACTGAGACCTTCTTTCGCGCAAAAGTACCACATATTTAGTTTTCGAGGTCAGCCCCATATCTCTCTTTTCATAGGCCCCAGATCATTGAAACTTCATCATTGCATGCACCTTGCCACTCCAGGTCACCCCAACAAAACAAGGTCACTGTGACCTACTTTTACAAAAAAGTACATTTTTACTTTTCGTTTACCCAAGATGTTTAAAACTCCATCAATTCATGCAACTTACCTCTCCAGGTCCCCTCTCATAATACTATGTCACTGTTTTAACATTTTTGAGTTCTGATGTCTCCTTAACCACATGACATATTCTTATCTTTAATGTGTGATTAGTAACTATGAAAACAGGGTGCAACCATATTATCCTAGCAGAGACTTCAGGTTGCAACCGCTAAAGCTGTTGACATATTATGTTTAGCATTTTCATTACTGTCAAAGTGCCAACGGGCTCATCATGCTGGCCGGGGCTATCTAATTTTGCATAAAAATCTGTTTATTTTGGCAGACTGACATTAAGAAAACATCTTGTTTCAAATATAAATGTTGATAATCTCCAAATAAGGCTGGAACCTTTCAAAAACATTTTGTGGTGCCTGTGATGTTTTGGATGTGTTTTCATACGTTATGTAGAGCCCTGGTGGCTCCATGGATTAAGCGCTGGCCAGCTGACCTAGGAGTCTGAGGTTCAATTCCCACCGGGGGTAGAAATCTTTTAAACTTTCATTTTTAGCCTCCTATAGTCCTGATAAGGCTGAAACACTCATGGGCTGTTAAATAAGACGTAAAATTGTAAGTCATCCATTCATTATGCTTTGTTGATTTGTTGATTTATTGATCCAATATATCTGAGTTTGTTATTCTGGGATTTTTGTATAGTTATATGCTCCTGGGCTTTTTCGCCTATTGCATCAATAACATTAAGGTGTATGGATACACCTCCGTGTTTTTTTCCACCATTTTTACAAAGGGAGAATTTTTTGTGATTTCCTGTTTGCTCCCTAGGCGATGAAGCCCTTCCAAAAAAGGGTCTACTCTGAAAGGTAAGAATTTGCTGCTGGAGGAGCAAATTCTTTCATAAAGAGTTGATCCCCATGGAGAAGGGAGGCAAATACAACAATGGCAGAATTACTTCCCCTAAATCTGTACCCACTCACCTTAAATTTTGAACTCCAAGGAAGACATTATTACAAGATAAACATGTAAGTATAAATAAGTTTCTCGTATTTTTGTAATTAAGCAGATTACCTTAAAGAAATCCTACAACAAAACATTAAAAAAACTTTGAGTCATTTTCCTCTCCCAGCTTTATTTATTTATTTATCTAATAATTATTTTTTGTGTACACTATGAAAGTACCAAGAATATAGACTTGTATGTAGATGAACATAAAGTTATCAATTTTGATGTGCCATATCTTTTCTGGTGAGATGATTTGTCTCATCTGCTTTTTCAAAGTGGGGATACGAGGATCATCCACAAAGTTCTGTCACTGGACTCATAACTTTGCTCACAGACGTGATAGCTTACCACGGTTTGCAACAACCAAAAGAACAATCTTTTATCTTTATACTGATATCAGGTAAATGGTGAAAACATGCCATCTGGTTTAGTTATAAGCTCAGATACAGACCTTATATTTGACACTCGCCTATTTTCACGATTTTTGTTTTTCTGCTGCCTTGCTTCATGCTGCATATCTCGTCAATTCCATATCGCAGGATTCTGAAATTTTCAGGGTTGCTGTCTGTTGCATTTTGTGGGACACTACATAAAAATCAGCGACTTCTGTCGATTATATGCGATGCAAAATATTGATATATGAAATATGGTGAAATTCGCAGTCACGTGATTTTCAAGGACCCACTGTGCCTTCATTTTTGGGATCTTTCTGAAATTTTGATTGAGAACACATTGTCATGATCTACTGCAGTACAGATATGCTTCAGAATTTGAAATATTATACGTTTATGAACCTTTTGAACTTAGAACATGACCTGGTCGATTTTCCTAAGGCGTTGTTTGCATAAAGGTGAGGTTACGAAATGCTGTAAACTCTTTAAAATGGACAGAATCGCTTGGAGATTTTTTCGTTGTCTTTATGAGCACCTGAGATATCGTAGGCACCGGGCAGCGATAATAGACACCCCTTCATTGCTTATTGCCGGAGTTGCATCTACAAATTTGCCAGTCGGGTGAGGGTACCCTTCTTTTGATGCAGATTGTGAATGTTATGTCATTGATACAAGAATCAGTTTTTTACAGCTATGTGATAAAAAACAGGGTTTTTGAATGGTTTTTATTTTAGGTGAATCGCACTTTTCGTTTTCGAGATATAAGCCAGTGACAGAACTTTTTGGATGACCCTCGTATAGTTAGCTAGATTGCACTCAAAGGATCCCTGAATTATGGTATAGGTCTTATACAAATTTTAAGAACAAGTCTGATGCGTAACCGACAAGTCCACTTTTTGCTAAGGTTGACTGCCCATTTTAGCACAATTTAAACTTATTCTGCTACAGCTGACTGCTTATTGATATAATACCTTATCATGGCAGCTTTAATTTTGACGGAAACCATCTTTGCAGCAGATGCCATTGTAGACCTAAATTAAGTTGATTTTACCTTCACTGATTTGACTGTCATCATTTGGCACAAAGGTGCTGACAGGATGGGAAATACTACTGCAGTCCCTGAACAGTCTGGCCTTGGTCTACAGTGTTTGCTCAGACATTCCTGTCCCAATATTTAGTGAGGTGATGCAAATTTTAAAGATCGTTTTTGAACATGTATTTGCTTGTAAGACCAAATTCATACCTACGTTTACATATCACTTTGAGTGAAAATCTAAGTATATGCATTTACATGGTAAAAAGTAAACTAAATAAGATGAAGAGGGAAAGATATCAGAATCCAATTATGTCCATGCGTTGCAAAGAGATATATTAATAAGCATCAGTTCTGGAAAGCCTAAACTGCCATGGTGAAAGCCAGTCAACAAGTTCTTATAGTTTGAAAACTGTTTCTCAAGACCTTGTGTTGCTTATACGCCGTTTATTCAAGGTCTTCTGAATAGCTGTTTTTAGGTCCAGTTTCCACAACTATCTAGTTTTAGTTAAGAAACCAGTTGAACTATTTCAACAGCAGAGTAATAATTTGGCCTTTTCCGTGCTTTCATTTTAAGGAGTCATAAGATGGCTTCTAAGCATGTATTTACACGCAACTAGCCAGGTAAGAGATTTTGGACAGTGCACTGATCTGCTGATTGCACATGCATAGTATGCTAAATCATACAGGTGTGACATCCCTTATTCAGTGAATAAACCTTACCACCACTTAAGCCGGGCCGGTAAGCGCAATCGGTAGGGCACCTGACTCGTAAGTCAGAGGTCCTGGGTTCGAATCCCAGTCTTGCCACATACTTTCGTTTCTCCTTCCGCTGATTCAAGAAGGGCAGTTGTCAGTTACTGGCGAAAGTATGTGCACTTAGTACTGGTTAACCGCTTAGGAGGTCTAAGCCTGCCCAGGAATAGTGTGGTTAGGTTAACTGACCGTCCCGACATGACCTTAGTTGTTTACCGTGGACGTTAAGCATCAACCAACTACCACCACTGAACTAGAAAGTGTAAACAGTTTTTAAAATTCGTAGAAGAGCTATAATCCCTTTTCTATTTTCTCAAAAATATCATTTCTATGTGATAACATGGCAAAATAATTCGTTCTCTTCAATATGGTTGCCATTGAAAGAAGCGTATATGGACTCAAATCTATTTCCTTGGCAGCATCCCTTCTAAATGCATCAATAATTTCCAAAGTCAAGGTCAGAGATTTGCTCATCGAATCTACCACAGGAGAAAGATCAGTGAACCATAAATTGGCCTTCGAGCCTGATTCCCCATCTGCTCCCATGTGTTTCAGATCCAATCCAAATAGTTTACAATGATGCTCAACCGTCTTCCCTAGAAAATGTAAATTTCTAATGTCATTGTCACTAGCAACCGTCTTCATACTGTCATTAACATTGAAAAATACTGTCACAAATTTGGGTGCGTTGTCACACATTGTAACTGGAACTGTATGCAGGAATGTGTCATTTGGAATCTTCAGAGATATTTTCCCATCTATATAACACTCAGTTATGTGAGTGTTTAGTTCCTTTCCTGTTGCCATGGTGACCTCACAGTTGCTGACAATAGTATTTGGTCCTACACTGACTGGAATATCAAAGTGAGAATATTCTACCACAGACAGCCTTGAAACAGTGGAAGATACTGGCAGAACACAATGCATTACACAACCTTGACTTATATCAGACTGAGTCTCAGCCTTTACTTTCGGTTCATCAGAAGGGTTCCTGTCTCCAGCACCACTTTCCGAAGCAATCTTTCGTATACCAGTCCACCAGTTGAAGGCATCCATTTGAAGACCCATTTCTTCCTGAAATAAACTATCACAGCAAAAATATTGTAAATATTCCTTGGTTGTTCCAATGTGAATGTATTTGGAAGAATTCATCACTAAGAGAGACAACTCTGTGCCTTTTATCAATTCAAATACAGCTTCTCTGGTTTCTATCAAATTTGGAGTGATAGTACTAACATTTGAAGTGTTATGGACATATTGTGAGGTAGCTCTGGGACCTAAAGCTTGTAAGAAATCGCCATAGGCATCAATTTCACATTTAATTCCACCGTTACTCTGAATAAACTTTGCCATTTTCTTGGTTACATCATGACTAAAGAAAAATGAACTGTCCGTATAAGCAGCTTTCCCAGAGACCTTGATTCCATCAGAGAATTGGAGATTTTCTGACTTAAGTATTGCCCCCTTTTCTAACATAACTGCTTCACTTGGTTTCTGTAAAACTTCCAAGCATTCACAGATCTGGACTGGTACACTAGGATCTACTGCTTCAACATCCTTAATCACATACACACCATGGACTGTGCCTACTTTCACAGTTGAAGCATGGGCTAAAGCTGTGAAACCAGTCTTTGAAAATTGCAAGTCATCATTCTCCTCCCATTCATCTCCAAGGTTGTAAACCAGAAAGTCATCCGCGCATGTCACAAAAATACCAGGCCCCATTTTAGGGATTAGGGGACAAAACATAGCTAGTTTGACATCAAGCATTTGGTAGATAGGATTTCCAAGTGGAACTGGTGAAAACACCTTCCCAAGAACACTTGCACTTGGCATCCGCTGACTCTGACCACCTGCATGTATAAGCAATACCCTCTTCTTGTACAGGTCCTCCCCGTATATCTCTAGCAGAAACAATATGCTTGTAAACGTTGACCCACCATTACCTGAAACAGCAACATTCAGCATAGATTTATATACTATAAACACAAAGGCAGTGACAGTCCTTGGTCCTGAATTGCTCCCCCGAGTCTGAGATTACACTGTCCTAAATCATTAAATTAAAATCAGTATCATAGGTCAAACGGTTCATGAGTGTTTAAGATATAAGGCACACATAGTTTAAAATAATCAACAAGTGAATTGAGGCCAACTGTACCACGCCTACCAATCGTTCGCATGCGAAACCGCGGTTCAGAACGCAAATCCATGCGAGGAGTTTCCGATTTTGCAGAAGGGGAGTCGAAAAGGTAAACAAATTTGACATTTGCTCCAGGTTTGGGTTGTTTATTTTCTCTGAAAACTATTTATGCAAAATACAAGAATGCTATTTTGTCGCATATCGATTGCTTTTTAGTACGGCGAAGCATTGGTTGACGGTCAATCTCGGCGATATATACATGCAGGAAAAGTCACATTCTCTTGCTTGATTTTGGGACTCTAACCTTGTCAGAATCACATATGTGAACAGAACTACTGTGTGCGTGAATCTAAATGTTGGTAGTAAGCGCTCAGTGATGGACAATTTAGCAAATAGAATTATACGCGAAAACTTGGCATCGTCAGCCCGGTTCCGCATGAGATAATAGAAAATATAAAGTATTCTTATCAAAGACCAAAACAGCTTCCGAACAATAATTGAATCTAAACTAACATGAACTCTGTCAGAGCTCCAGATAATTTTTACAGTGGTTTCAGTATTTACCAAACAGAATTTTAACCTTTTCAGTATCCTGATGAGTCCTTTCAGTATCGGTACTCCTGAGATCCAGTGGTTGTTCAGTATCTTAACGCACAACTGGTCTCCCAAAATGTCAGTCTACTTGTTCTTGTCCAGGGTTCTTGCTTAAAGCTCTGGACAACAGGAACGACCCAGGCCGAACGGGAATAAGGCCGAAACGACCCGGGGCCGAAAGGGAATTGGGCCGAAACGACCCGTTACCGACCCTGACAGTGTTTTGCTTTCCTTTTACCACGCATCAGGGGACGATCGGCTGATCTTTGCTGGCTAGAGTTCACTAGAATTAACCACTGGCTTGCCGAAGCCAAAGTTTTCCAGCTTCGCACAACCAGGTGGGGCCATTTATTGATTGTTCAGTCAAGTAACAGAGACGTTTTTGCAACGTGTTTGTCCAACGAAAATGAAAGTACCTACGCAATCGACCGGAAAGATCATGTGCAATTTAGCGATTGAGCGATTGGCTAACGCTCGGTAAGTCCAATACTCATGCTTGTTCCCGGTCTATTCTTAAAAACGACCAGTACAAGCCGAAAAGAGAATGCTGAAAATAGGTACCATGTGCTTTCTATTTTCAGAAAAGGTTGACTGCGCATGCTCAGACAGCGCATGCGCTGAAGCAATGATTAGTAAATGCTAAAAATAGGTAACATTCTGGCTATTGAAAAACGGTTGACCGCGCATGCTATAGCGTAAATACGTATCACATTTGAGCTGCTTTCGTAAGCTGAGAAATGACTACCGTATTCGGTACGATTGAAATTTCAAGACACTTCGTATTTTGTCTTTTTTGGTCCGTATTTTACGCAAATACGAAGCTTATCTGGCTCTCTGACTCCGTTATATATATTATATTATCATACACATTGCAGATGATTTTCTTGGGTGTTTTTATTCCCCGTTTGTTTGTGTATGAGGCCTTTTTGCAAACAGTCTAAAGTACTTATTTGATGACTCGAAAATGTTTTGTTTTCCATTTTATTTACCTATGAATATAAATTAATCTGAATTTTGGCCTTTCGTGCACAGTGTCCGCAAAATTTCACCGCCTGTCTGCCAAAATTTATGTTAGTCCAGGTTCAGAAGCTGTTTTGGTGCTTGATAAAAAATTCTTTATGTTTTCTATTATCTCAATCGGAACCGGGCTGACGGTGCCAAGATTTCGCGTATATTTTCCATATGGGCATGTTCAAAAAAAATGTGACCAAAGTGTGACATTGGGGGTCAAAAATAAACACTCTGCCATAGGTTTAAGTTTTATTCCAGACTTATCTACAGTGCTTCCAGTTTACGAAACTGTATAAATTTTAATAATAGCATTACAAATAAAAATTTTATCACAATTTTTGTGAAGAAATTTACACCCAAAATCTTTTAAAATGACCAAATTTTATGAAAGCTTTGGAAGGCTAAAATCATGATCCTATCACTTTAAGTTTCTATTATTTGATGCAGGGCACTTCCAAATTATGTAAATAAGTGCTGTTTTCTGTCAAAAACCGCTGAATGATATAAAAACTCAAATTTTAACTTCATTTTGACACACTTTTTTAGATGTACAGTTCTAAAAACTTTCATATCTTTTATTTACTTGACTTTACCTCAATAAAATGTGCATTGGCATAATGCTATATAAGTAGAGAACTATTCTAGAAAATGATTGTTCATATAAAAAGATATAGGTAGTGGTGATGCCATGTCAAAAATGTGCAAAAGTTTCAAGGAATGTGTTACACTCCTGAGTATTATTTTCAAACTGCTCTAATTTGCATCACAAGAGCTTCAAGTCAATGATTAAGCGTTCCATGTAGTAAAGTAACACCAACTGCATGTTGTTAACATCTTTTTTTCCAAGTTTATTGGTCTCTTTAACAAGAAAACTTGTTCTGATGCTCAGGAGTGTAACACTTTACAGCCATTTGTTGTATTGTAAGAAAAGGTTGAATATTCTGCTTTAAATTTCATTATTTTGTTGTCTTCTCTTTAAAAGCAACTTTCACTCATTGCTATAGCAAAAACCACAGCCATATCTCTTAACTGGTGCTTGCGTATGCCACAATATATTTGCTATTTCGGCTATCTAAATCCACAAAAATCAAATAGATGTATACTGAATTTAATTTCTTCTTCCTTCTTTCTTTTGGCAATTGAGCAGTTTTCTTTACCTGACTATCATTACCTGTTTACAAAAGACATTATAGCAGTGAAGTTCCATACCAGTTTCAGAAGTTGATGGTCACATTATAAATTAAGAAAATGTCCCTTTCTAAAGTATCATAAACCTCAAATTCATATCAAAACAGATTGCACTGCATCAAAAAAACATTTTCAGATGTTGGAAACATATATTTAGCATGAATTAATCCAATCATGTTGATGTAAGGGAAGAAAAAGTGTCCAAAATGACATTAAACTTAAAATGCTCAGGAGTGTAACACCTTGCACAATACATGTCATAGCAAAACCCGAATTAAGTCACATAAAATCATTATCTTGGTCATTCTTATCTTATTATTTCTCACAAAACACTTAATAGCCATGTATGGTTTTTATTTAGAATGCCTCATAGTGATAGATATGAAGAAAACGGAATCTCAAAATCTTCAACTTTTGGTCGATTTCACGGCAGCGCAGCTTTATTTACATTTAGAAGTTCATTATATGTTCCAAAATTGCTTGAGTGGGGCTTGGTCTTCATTTATGAGCACAGTAAATGAAAATTATACTGCTTGTGGTAAAGAAATAAGCTATTTTTGTCTTTTCTCAAAAAAGTGTTACACTCCTGAGTGGCTCAAATGGTACATATGAAGAAAATAAAAGCCAAGATGAAGACTGCCTGTGTACCACATACCATGAAGGGTCAAAGACTTTTCATACAAGGCATGAAAGTTTAATAAAGCTACCCCTGGAAAAAGTTATGGGGTTCCAAATGTCAAATGTTACACTCCTGAGTTCAAGGGGTACTTGAGAAGAAGTTGTTTACATTCTGAGATGGATGCCGGTAAAGCAACTGTAAAACTTGCTATACGATATACCATCTTTATTCAATGTATCAGACCATGTTATAGAGATTAGAAGCATCAAATATAAAAATGACATCCATTTAGATGGGAACCTCTTCTTTTTTGGTGCACCAGAAATTCAGCATAGTGCTGTTGAGTTTAGCATTACTAATTCCATTGGTGATGATGAAAGGACATTAATCTTACATTTTCATGCAGCCCAAAGAACTGGAAAGTCAAACAGATGGTTAATAAGTATGGTAACTGTCACAGTTTTGTAAAATTGCATGCTGAAAATTCAGTAATTAAAAAAATGTCACACAAAAAGTGTTACACTCCTGAGTTTTTTGGTTATATTTTTGACTATAACTATTTTATTACTCAATGTATTTCAGTGAAATTTGGCAGGTATCTTCAAGGTGGCAAGATACATCTTCAGCAACAAAAATAATGTACAAATATAGCCCTGTTTTCTTTAAAATTCTCTGAAATGCTTTGGTCACATTTTTTTTGAACATGCCCATATGCTTAAAGGTAGGTTCCTGTACTTTGGAATGCATCATAATCTTGATGAACTTTCATCCAAGTTGTTGGAAAGCATTTATAAAAGGGAATTAATAAGTTTCACTAAAAAGTGTAAATCAAAACAAATATTAGAAAAGTTGTTTTGCAAGGGATTTCCTAACTCTGTTTCGCACACCAGTTAGCGCTATTTTTAGTTCGCGCCAAAAATAGATAACGCAGCTGATGCCATGCTGCATTGCATTTTGGGATAGTTTAAACCCATCCGCCCTGCCAGGACCTCTAGGAGAGCTCACGTCAAGGGAAAATTGACCTTTGGTGAATGGCATCCGAAACCGCGCACTTGTAGACATAATAAACAAAGTTATTTTTAGAACTGGAATTCCAACGAAAGAAAATAAAGCAAAAGGGAAAACGACTATTTTCTTCAACATCTGACGAGTTTCTCAGTAGCAACAAATTCAGAAAAATAAGAGAATTCAATACTGCTCAGAAAAAGACGAAATTATTTAGTGGACATAACTGACATCGCTAGCCCAGGAACCTACCTTTAACTGTCCATCACGGAACGTTTAGATTCACGCATACAGTAGTTCTATTCACTTCTCTGCTTCTGATAGGGTTAGAGACTCAAAATCAAACAAGAGAATGTGACTTTTTTCTACATGTATATATCGCCGAGATTGACATTGAACACATGCTCCGCCGTACTAAATGAATATCTGGAAAAATGCAAGGCCATGTGCCTAATCCTTTAATGTGCGAAAGAAGTGATCTATATGCGAAAAATAGCATTTTTGTGTTTTGCATAAATAGTTTTCAGAGAAAACAAGAAAATTGTGTCTGTAAGACACTAATGATGCCCCCCGTGCAGCCCCTGTCACATGACATGTATATTCATACAGCACCTACAAAGAATCCATTAAAAACATAACCTACCATGTAAAAAGTTGCTCAAAGTGACTAAGTTAAAAAGGCTGTGATTCTGTCAAAATTAATTCTAGATCTATCAAAATGCCTCATGCATATCTTCAAATATGTCCACAATATGTAGACAAGGTTTGAAAAAGATCCATTGAAAACTGTGGAGCAAGTTGATTACACAAACTCCATACCCTACAATGCAAAAATTTCCCTAGAATGACTAAGTTCAAAAGGCCGTAATTCTGTCAAAATTAATTCTAGGTTCAACAAAAAGCTACATGCACATCTCCAATACATTCACAGCATGAATGCAAGGTTTGAAAAAGATCCATTGAAAACTGTGAGAGGAATTGATTACACAAACTCTTTACCCCACAATGCAAAAATTTGCCTAAAATGACTAAGTTCAAAAGGCTGTAATTCTGTCAAAGCTGATTCTAGCTCCATCAAAAATCCACATGCACATTTTCAATATGTCCACAACATGGATGCAAAGTTTGAAAAGATCCATTGAAAACTCTGGGACGAGTTGATTAAACAAACTCTATACCCTACAATGCAAAAAGCCTGACTAAGTTCAAAAGACCGTAATTCTGTTAAAATTAATTCTAGCTCCATCAAAAATCCACATGCACATCTTCAATATGTCCACAACATGTATGCAAAGTTTGAAAAAGATCCATTGAAAACTCTGGGAATTCACAATCTCTATACCATAATTCGTGACATAATCCATAATTTTCCAAACAAATTTATAACGATTCGTTCGTCAGATCCTCCTTGGCTTAACAGTAATATCCGCAAAATGATACGCAAACGGAGACGTCTTTATAATAAAGCTAAACATACAAAACTTCTCGATGATATGAATACTTTTCGGCGATACAGGAATGAAGTTACGAGCACTATCCGTAATGCTAAACAGTCCTACTTTGATAAATTATCAGATAACTTAAAAACCAACAGCCTAAGTAGCAGAGACTGGTGGAAAACCCTAAAATCTTTTATTAAATCACCTGACGATAGTACTATCCCTCCTCTTACCCACAATGGTGACGTTTACTCGTGTAACAAAGATAAGGCAAATCTTCTAAATAATTACTTCGCAAGTCAGTCTGACTTACACGATGACAACGTTGAGTTACCTAACATCACAATGGACGATGACGCACCAGTTCTAGACAATATTATTCTCTATTCCCATGAAGTAAAGGATGTTTTGCTAAGTCTGAAACTGGGAAAATCATCAGGTCCTGATGGTATAAATAATAGAGTGCTAAAAGAATTGTCTTCACAAATCGCTGACCCACTTTGTACATTGTTTAACTTTTCCTTATCGCATAGCGTCGTTCCTGCCTCCTGGAAAGAAGCAAATGTGACGCCTATTCATAAAAAAGATGATAAGTCAGATATTACTAACTATAGACCTATATCTCTTCTGAATACTATTGGGAAAGTTTTTGAAAAACTAGTGAATAAACATGTCTATAACTTCTTTGTTTTGAACAATACTATTTCTTGCCTGCAGTCTGGATTCGTTCAAGGTGACTCGACGGTTAACCAATTGGTTAGTATATATAATACATTCTGTAATGCATTAGATGATGGAAAAGAGGTTCGTGCTGTTTTTCTCGACATAAGCAAAGCCTTTGATAGGGTGTGGCATAAGGGTTTACTTTTAAAATTAAAGTCTGTTGGCATTAAGGGGTCTCTACTTCTCTGGTTCTCCGATTACTTAACAAACAGAAGACAACGTGTCGTTTTACCCGGTGATTGTTCTGATTGGACCTTTACGAAAGCTGGGGCACCACAAGGGTCTATTCTTGGACCCCTTTTGTTTTTAATCTGTATAAATGACATAGTTTTGGATATTGAAACTAATATACGGCTATTTGCAGATGATACCAGTCTTTATATTATAGTAGAAACTCCGCAGTCTGCCGCCCTTAAACTTAACAATGATCTGTCGAAGATAAAAGCTTGGGCCTCGAAATGGCTAGTAACTTTTAATCCTTCTAAATCTGAAGCCCTTCTCATTTCACGGAAACGTTCTAATATTTACCATCCAGACCTACGCATGGATAATGATGTAATGCAGGAAGTCGACTCTCACAAACACTTAGGCCTCACCTTTTCAAACGATGGAACATGGCATGAACACATTACTAATATTACTGCGAAAGCATGGACAAGAATTAACATAATGCGTAAGCTTAAACACAAACTTGATAGACGAGCACTTGAGATTATTTATTTTTCGTTCATAAGACCGATTCTCGAATATGCATGTGTAATATTTGACAATTGTACACAATACGAATCAAATGACATTGAGAAAATCCAACTAGAGGCCGCAAGAATCGTCTCCGGTACTACAAAACTCGTATCATTAGCCCTACTACACGAGGAGCTTGGTTGGGAGCAACTCAGTTCTCGAAGACGTAAATACAAATTGATTTTATTTTACAAAATGCAGAATGGACTTTGTCCTGCTTATTTGACTCAATTAGTACCGAATCCGGTTGGTCAGGCATCGTCGTACAATTTACGAAACGCAAGAAATCTACAGACTATACATGCCGCAACACAACTGTACTACAATTCCTTTCTTCCTTCTGTTATAAGAGATTGGAACTCTCTACCAACAAGTATTCGAACCTTACCCTCAGTAGAATCCTTTAAACGTTCGTTGAATACCCACATACATCGAAAACCGTCATATTATTTCTGTGGTGATAGGTTTGGACAGATTCACCAAGCCAGATTACGCACAAATTGTAGTTCTTTAAGATATTACCTCTACCATAAAAATATTATTGATAACCCCAACTGCGACTGCGGCAGTCTTGAAACAAACAATCACTTTTTGCTAGAGTGTAACCGATATAATGATATTAGAGTGGACTTACTGAACGAAGTCTCACAGTTTTGCACACCTACATTAAATTCACTCTTGTTTGGAAATCTGGCACTAAGCGACGAGGCAAATGGGTCTATTTTCAAGTCAGTACATAAATTTATTTCTAGAAGTAAACGTTTTGAGCATACGGACTAAACATACAAAGTAAACATACAGGCCAACTTCGATATCTCGAATTCCAAGGGAATGGAGAACCCACTTCGAGTTTTCCGAAGTTCGAGATAGGCAAATTGTGACGTCCCCAAAATTTTTGTTCTATACATGTACAATATCTTAACTTTAGTAGAGTCAGTATTTCTACAAAACGTGTGCAGCACGAACGTAGTAAAACTGTTTCTACTGAGACGGGATTGAAATAAAGACAAGAAAAATCACTTCACTTAGTTTTATTTACATTTTGAATTGAAACAGTTTGGCAATACTCAATACTCGCTCAATACTGTTCAATCAATTAAATTTCAAAGGCGCCTAATTGACCGAACTTTCCAATCGAACGCACCTTACCTGTGACGTATAGCGGTTCAAGGTCAATTAACTTACACACAAAAACAGCTGATCAACAAAACAATGTCTGCATCGTTTCACGCAATCATTGGATAATTATTGTTTATTTTGGATAATTGATTGAACTGCGATCAATTAAAGATAATTGTTCGGTAAATCGTTCTTTTTCATTGTTATTGTTCGATGTTTGTACCAATTTGCTTTAAGACAAAAATATGCAGGTTTTTCATTACCGCAAAACGTCTACACAAAATTTCTTTCCATCGTTTCGATCTTTTTCTGAATACACATTTTGACTTCGACACAAACAGTGGTAAAACACATGGAAAGTGTCGGAGGGGAATCAAAAATCACTTCGATATAGCAGTGTTTTCGTTATAAGCGAGTTCGACACAACCGAGGTCGAAATGCAATAGTATATAGGGGGGAATGTTCGGGAATGGGAGATCACTTCGACACAAGCAGGGTTTTCGAGATAAGCAAGTTTGACATAACGAAGTTGGCCTGTATTAGGAAGTCTTTCAACCGAATACGAAATGCAATTGACTGTAAATCAGCTAAGGTTAGTATGATGATTGAAATAGCAACTTGGGTTAAAACGATTGATGTTGCTCTGCTCACCGAGGCCCCCCCCTAAGGATACCAACTTGTGAGAGCTCTTTCCCTTATTCTACTTATCTCTCTATTGCTAATATTTTTCTTATCTTATTCTTTTTTCATCTTTCTTTTCCAGCTTAGCCGGATCCTGTATAAATTATTTCAGATGCATTTTATAGGTATTACTTGCTGGAGTTTGCATATATTGGTAGAGCTAATTACTATTATGTACAGTCGAACTTCACTGGCTCGAACTCGGAAGGCTCGAATCCCATGCTTCGGTCGAACTGACTTTTCAGTCCCGGCAAAACTCCCATTCATTTTAACTTAACCTGCGACATTTGGCTCGAACTACGATGGCTCGAACGCTCGAACCCCAAACCCGGTCCCTAGGGTACATTTTCTATGTAAAATCCCACCGATGGCTCGCACTAATTACCTTGTAAGTAATTTCCATTTCAATAACGGTCACTCAGACTTTTGATCATTGTCATAAGACGCTTTGATATGGACAAAGCGACTCCCCAGATCGGAGATTTCTGCTGGCACCGAGTGGCTTAAATTATAACCGATCAATAAACAGGAAGTCACCCTTCATTCATACAAAAAGCATAATACATACGGCTGGACCTTGTGAGTTGGTCTTCAATGGCTCGAACTACCGATCGCTCGAACTTTTTTGGGTGGTCCCGGCGAGTTCGAGCCATCGAAGTTCGACTGTATTATGTCTTGATCACAAGACGTTTATTCTCCACAATGACTGTTAAAGGGAGACGAATTCATATAAGCCACTTGGCTTTTTTCGAATCCCATTTGTATACATGTATTGATATATAAATTACTGTGTCTTGCTCTTGAACTGTTAGACATATTATGCAAATAAACAAGTTTAAACCAATTCGTGACGAACAGACAGACGGACGGACGGACAGATTCTGTCAAAATTAATTCTAGATCTATCAAAATGCCTCATGCATATCTTCAAATATGTCCACAATATGTAGACATGGTTTGAAAAAAATCCATTGAAAACTGTGGAGCAAGTTGATAACACAAACTCCATACCCTACAATGCAAAAATTTCCCTAATATGACTAAGTTCAAAAGGCCGTAATTCTGTCAAAATTAATTCTAGGTTCAACAAAAAGCTACATGCACATCTCCAATACATTCACAGCATGTATGCAAGGTTTGAAAAAGATCCATTGAAAACTGTGAGAGGAGTTGATTACACTAAATCTACACCCTACAAAGCAAAATGTTGCCTAAAATGACTAATTTCAAAAGGCCGTAATTGTGTCAAAGCTGATTCTAGCTCCATCAAAAATCCACATGCACATTTTCAATATGTCCACAACATGTATGCAAAGTTTGAAAAAGACCCATTGAAAACTCTGGGACGAGTTGATTACACAAACTCTATACCATACAATGCAAAAAGTTGCCTTGAATGACTAAGTTCAAAAGGCTGTAATTAGTCAAAATTAATTCTAGCTCCATCAAAAATCCACATGCACATTTTCAATATGTCCACAACATGTATGCAAAGTTTGAAGAAGATCCGTTAAAAATTGAAAACTCTGGAAGGAGTTGATTACACAAACCATATACCATAAAGCGTGACGAATATACAGACGATGGACGGATAGACAGACAGACAGGGGCAAATCTTAATGCCCCCTGACTATCGTCACGGGGGCATAATAAATAACCCAAACGTTGAGCCGATGTCAAATTTTTTACCTTTTCGACTCTCCTTCTGCAAAACTGGAAACTCTTCGCATGGATATGCGTTCGGAACCGCGGTTTCGTATGAGAGCGATTGGCAGGCGTGTGTACTGTGTAAGAATAAACAATTGATTCCGGAAATTAAATTTAAAAATTAAATTTAAAAGAAATTATTTCCTCCAGGCTTTGCCATACTGTATTTGTATTTATTTTCGCGGGTATAAATTTTCGTGCTGTTCTTTTTTTTACCACTTTGTCAGGGGCATTTACTTTCGCGATTTTCTCGATCTGATAAGACTGGGTACGTTTAATTCATTTATATTCGCATGTATTCAATTTCGCGGAAAAACCCGACCGCGAAATAAGCGCGGCGAAAATTAATTCACTTACCATGCTTACAGTATTTAGAATTCAAAGACAAAAGGTCAAATGGCGAAGACCCAGATGATCGAGCACCTCATCTGGATTAATGCTTTTTGCAAATTCAATTTTAAGTTTTGGTGCTTTGATGATTAAATCAACAATCCACATATGAGCCGCGACACGACAAATCCAACAATGTGGTTGTGCACCCAGCGCAGACTCAGATCAGCCTGGGCATCCGCCCAGTCTGATCAGAGTCTTCGCTGTCCGCATGGAGGTAGCTTAGACCCTAAGCTACCCTTAGAGCTCTTAACGAAGAGTCTGAGTAAACTGGGCAGATGCCAAGGCTGATCTGAGTCTGCACTAGTCGCACAACCACATTGTTGGTTTTCTCGTGTCGCGGCTCATATCACTACTTTAGGATTCGCCTTCCTTTTCAAGAAGGTCAACCCTTAAAAGAAAGAATGTGGTCTTAGAGAAGAAAATCCCTTCCTTTTAGAGCTGACCATTTTGAGAAGGCCTTTTCATTACTATGGAAGCAAACAGGAAGTCATAAAAGTTGTCAACCTTTGAACAAGACTAATTAAAAATAAGCTTACCGTATCAATTCTAAAGCCTCAGGGGCTTTGCATTTTTATGAATAGGAGCCGGGGGCATACTTAAGAGCCTAATGGGTAGTAAATTAGACACTAGCTGCCAAACGACCTCTAATAAACAATATAAAGGTAAATGGGTATACTTTCAGAAACAGCAACTCTATTTTTGCCTCCCTTCTCAGTAGGGGTCAAGTCTATTATTAATAAAAGAATTTGCTCCTCATTGGAGAAAATGTTTTCTTTTAAGGGTTGACCCTATTCCAAAGAGCTAGTTTAGAAGAGAAGATAACAGGAATTCATGAAAGTGAATGTAACAATATTTTTCGGAAAGATGCAGAGGGAGGGTGATCGGAGGCAGATTACCAGTGCAGGAACCTTTGTTAGGATTAAGAGCTATGTCACTGCAGAGCACAACCCAACTACCACATTTACATGGCTAAAAGATGGGAGTAGTCCCCGCCCCCAATTCCAAAGCTTCACACTTTACCAGACTTAGGTCCTGGAGGATCAGCCACAACATGGAATGGTACACCTAGAGGTAACTCTTTCCGGTCGAATTTTTGACGGATCTGTTCCTGAAAGATGACCTGTTGACCTTCATCAACGGCGGTGATAACCACCACATCCCAGAATGGTGATCCTAGCTCACTCTTGTCCCTACCTGCAATCATAAACAAACCATATCACAATTAATTCAAGGTTAAACTAGTAACACTATTTTGACAAGTGAAACAGGTTAAACAAGTAGCCCTTTTTGACCAGTGGACTTGTCCATCCTAATCAGTTAAACGAGTAAAGTTTAAGTTTTAGGGTTTCCGGCAGATGCTTTCATGTTTTTGTATTTTGCATAGAAACTCCTGCAAGCAGACAGTGTTGACCCTGGTTAGACGTCTGAACCTGGTTTTGCACTGTTAATCAGGTTTCCATTCTTAAAAGGGGTAAAGGTAATTAAATACTCCAAGAGAGATAGCTCATACCCTTTCAGTATTTGTCTCCCATCTCCTTAGCGCTCCCGTAAAGCATTTACCCCAAGAGGCAGCCCCACCCCAATGGCAAAGTACCCAGCCACAAAATAATAATAATGATAATAATAATACATAAAAAATAAATGACTATAAAAAAGTTACAGAAGATACCCTCATGCCCTTTGCCTTCATAATAATAATAATAATAATACATAAAAAATAAATAACTATAAAAAAAGTTACAGAAGATACCCTCATGCCCTTTGCCTTCTCTTTTCCCTTCTTCAAAACTCAGCATGATTTTATACATCACATAAACTTGCTACATTCTGAAACTTGTCCCATGACTAAACTCGATCTTTTATGTGAGAACATCATGAAGTTTCAAATGATTTTTTTTTCAAAATCCTTAAAATTGATAATCAGCACAGAAAATTTCTTAGGCCCGTCACACCTAGTTCTCGACACGTCCTACCCCGTCCATAGAATATCGTGAAATGGGCTGTGGTCGGGGTAGAACGTGTAACTTTTGGCCTAAAATGTCTATAATACGATTCTAGTTCGTTCATAAACAGTTCTCTATACATCCATCTCGTCTGTATCCTGTCCGCAGTCCGTTCGTATCAAGTTCATATTGGGTCAGATTCCCCGTGTACTGGTACTGGTAGTAGTTCAAATTTGTAGAGGATGACAGAGGGAACATTTTAATGAAATCTGAAATTATTTTGAAATCTGTCCAGCAGTTTAGAATTTTAAGTTGCTTAAAGTTTTTTTCTCTATTTTTAGGTCTTGTAGCCATCGACTTTGTGCTCAGTTGAGCTAAAAAAAACTTAAGAATGATAAATTTCATTTTTCTGATGTTCATGGAAGTATGAACACAAACAGTCATGTGCAAAGTAAGTGACGTCCAAAGGGCGTTCACGTTAACTTTGCACATGACTCTTTGTGTTCTTACTTCCATGAACTTCGGAAAAATGAAATTTGTTTTTATAATAACATTTAATTTCAAAATCATTTTGAGCATCATTTTCGAATTTTAAGAGCAACATTTGTAAAATATACGACGAAAAGCTGTCACTAACCAACTGGTACACTGCTTACGTTAAACGGTCGTCACCACGACGTGACGTCAAATAGAAACTTACAACGGCCAATGGCGTCGTTTGTTTACATGTGACGTCGCTGTTACGCAACGTCGCGTCACCGACTGTTGTTAATGGAAGTATGAACACTGTTTCTCCGAAATAGGTTCATCTAAGGAAAATCAAAGGGAATGTAATTATATGTGAAACAATCCACCAAATTGGGGCAAAACGAAACGGGCGAATCGACCCAGGGCGAAATGACTAGGGCGAAACGACTCTACGGTGAAACGGCCTGTCACTAGTATAATTGCTAAGCGACATTATCAAAGACACATTTTTGATTGTAAAATACTCTAATGACCGTTTATTGAAACATGCTGCTCGGAGATAAGATCTTCTGGAGGAAATGTACTTCAAATACAGGTATGGGGCCAGATGAAGGAAAATCAGCTGTCAAGGAAAAAAGACAGAATATAGTTTTTAGCACATTATAATTGGATAAGACTGTGTTGTTGGAGACCCATACTGATTTATGTGAAAAAACAGAAACCTTTACAACATTCGCGCACACAGACGACTCAGAGCAGCATGTGCTGTCTAATCAGAGTCTTCCGCAGGAATAGTATGGGATTCATGGAAATTAAAAGAACAAAATATTACCCTGTGTTGTCTACGCAAATCTGACGGCTGATTTAAATATTAACTGTTCACATGAACAATCTGCGATTCTTTGAAATCTAAAACACTTGCGCAAATTAATGAGTCTTCATTTTCGCTTTTTGATAAAGACATTTTACTGTTTTAAAAAGCTAGAAAATTTAAATTATGTTTAGGTTCTGAACAATAAAACACCTTTTTGTTTGCATTTACCTTAACAAATGATAAACTTATAAAGCAATCAAATAAGAAATGTATAATATTATGCACTAGTTGATATCAGATCAGAAGAAAATAATTAAATGACTATATAGGTTTCATTTATTATTACTGAATTAATAATTGGTCTTTACCTTATCTATTAATTTTTGTTAAAGCAGATGCGCAAGCAGGATAATTTCAGATTCCCCGTTTTAGGTCTTATCACTGGCTTATTCCCCTCTTAATCACCTAGATAAGATAAGCCTTTGGTGTTAGCTGTGGCTCTATGTACTGTTTATTTGGGGCAATTATTTCGTGCCACCACTCTTCAATAGGAGAAAAAATGTGTCGTTAAGAATAGGTCTCGTCACATAAGTTTGTCCGTCAATTTTTAAACTGTCGAAATTCAATATCATCTTGGTTGTTCCTATTCAACCTCTGTTGGCAAACTGTTATGGAATATCCTGCTTCCATAATAGAAATTTTCAGTTCGTAGGCAAGTATCTCTGTTCAACCAAATATGAGTACAAAACAACTTTTAAAAGTTCAAAGTACCTAAGAGATTCACGACAGAATTTTCAAAAGTGGGCGTGTATTTCCCCTATATTTTATGCTGTGGTTTTACTAGCTGCTAGTAACTGATAAGGAGTCAGTCCTTTCGGCAAAAGGTTCCATTCTCGCCGTCTTAATTTATGTTGAACTCATTTTAACTGAGAAATAGACTTTTGATTTCATGAGTGCATTACGTAGAAAAGAAACTCCATTTCGAAAGTTTATTTCTCAGTTAGAATGACTGAGTTCAACATAAAGAAAGAAGACGAGGAATGGAACCTTTGAGGCGTTGTTTTGTATTCATATTTGGTTGAATAGGAATACTTGCCTACGAAATGGAAATTTCTATTATAGAAGCAGGATATTCCAAAACACTTTGCCAACAGAGGTAGTAATGCTATGTTGGGATAGGAACAACCAAGATGATATTGAATGAAAATGGGCATTCATTTAAATGCCAGAAATAGAACTAAAAACATCTAGTCAGATACATACTAAACACCCAAAGAAACGCCCACAAGTTTAAGTTCGATTTCCTTCTCTCAGCTGCCAGGTCGCGTAGCGCAGTCGGCAGGGCACCTGACTCATAAGTCAGAGGTCCTGGGTTCGATACCCGGTCTGGCCACATACTTTCGTTTCTCCTTCTGCTGTTTCACGAAGGGCAGTTGTCAGTTACTGGCGTAAGTATGTGCACTTAGTACTGGTTAACCGCTTAGGAGGTCTAAGCCTGCCCAGGAACAGTGTGGTTAGGTTAACTGACCGTCCCGACATGACCATATCTGTTTACCGTGGACGTAAGGCAACAAATCGATATACAGTTATCACCTATAGCAGAAAATACTACGGACGTCTGCCAACAATATAAACTTAGGTTCTTGCAAAATTAAACTTTGATTAAAAAGTTATTTCAATTTATCGTGAAACATTCAACGTTGTTGTAAGAGTTGTTTTTTCTTTCGCAGTAAAACAAATTAATCCCAAAACGCAACTCTAATATGCGTGGTTATGAAAACTCCGGCGGGATTATTACCATAGTGTTCTCCTTAAGAATAGAACTGTCACAGCAGTTTGAAGTTGAACGTTCATCAAAACATCTCTCTTGCAATTAAACAAAAAGCAAATCAGGAAGTCCAATAACATCAAAGTTCTGCAGTGCAGCGAAGTGTTTCTTTGTGCAGATCTTTTCATTTTAATCTTGTTAATTCGTTTTCGATTTCGTATGAACCGTTTCTTTTCTTTTCAAGAAATACAAGGTGTTAAAAACTCTATAGGAAATCCAGTGGTAGGCAAGTGTTACTGTTTCCGCTGTCAAGTTTCACCCGGTTGTTTCTCTGAATCGCAAGGTCCGATAGCGTTGATTTTTTTTCCTTTTCTTTTTCTTATCCGTGCTTCGGACATTATGTATGGAGAAAATTGTTGGCCGATCATTCTATGGAATTGAAAATTCAGCGTCTGAAAGTATGGTAACTTAAAGTTTAACCATCACAAAAGCAAGCGTTCCGGTGTCTCTAGTTTATAGAATCTCGATGCGCTAAGGTGTTCATTCTGTCGGAATAGCATTAACAAAGTAACGCAAAATAGCCATCACAGGAGATGGTAAATACCCCGACCGAAGACCCCCATGGGCCTTGGTAAAAAGGGTACACTTCAAAACACATATTAGTAATATATTGTCATTCTTTTATGCTTCTGATTGACATCTGTTAACAGACGCATGATTATCTTACACTCAGTCTAAAACAGTATGCTTGACTGCTAAAAAGAGGTAATATCTCAAACAGGCACCATATACACAAATGTATAGCATACGATACATTCAACTTTCAAAATGTGTAAATAACTTCTAAAGTTCAAGCCCTACAAAGCTAATTTTGAGCTCTCTAGTAAGTGAATTTGGACAAAGAATCCAAATCTGGAAAAAAAAAATTTGGGGGGGGGGGGGGGGGGGGGGGGGCAGGGGGGCCTGGGAATGTGGAGGTGTCAGAGAGAGTTAGGAACTTAGGAACACTGATAAGATATCACAGCATGATCATCGATATTTTAAAAGGTACACGGTTATTCAAATTCTGGAGCAGGCCAGGGTTATACAGATATGGAGCATAGACTCAAACAGCAGCTCAAACTACCAAAGGGAAATAACTCACAAAGTATGAAAGCAAGAGTTATCATTCATGTATGAGACAAATTGTCATGACCTGTTCTGCATATCTGTGAAGTATCATGAAAATATTTCAAAAGGTATTCAAGCTATGGAGCGGATACCGAAAATCATCAAAGGGACATAACTCCAAAAGTAAGAAAGCACAAGTTGTCATTCTTATTCGTGACACATCATCATGACCTGTTCAACATATCTGTGAAGTATCATGAAAATATTCCAAAAGGTATTCAAGTTATAGAGAGGACACGAAATTACACCTAAAACCATCAAGGGGAAATAACTCAAAAAGAAAGCAGGAGTTGTCATTCTTGTTCGCGACACATTGTCATGACCTGTTCTACATATCTGTGAAGTATCATGAAAATATTCCAAAAGGTATTCAAGTTATAGAGCGGACACGAAATCATACCTAAAATGATCAAGGGGAAATAACTCAAAAAGTAAGAAAGCAAGAGTTGTCATTCTTGTTCGCGACACATCGTCATGACCAGTTCTACATACCTGTGAAGTATCATGAAAATATTCCAAAGGGTATTCAAGTTATAGAGCGGACACGAATCTGCCAAAAAAATCACCAAAGGGGAGATAACTCAAAAAGTACAATAGCAAGAGTTACCATTCTTGTACGCGACACATCGTCATGACCTGTTCTATATAACTGTGAAGTATCATGAAAATATTCCAAAGGGTATTCAAGATATAGAGCGGACAAGAAAATGTTTACGGACGGACGGACGGACCGACGGACGCCAGGCTCATCGCTATATCCCCCGAACCTTTCGGAGTCAAAATAAAACGATATACCCATATCTTCGAATAAATCGGGGTCTACATTGTGTGCGTTTCTTCTGATGTTCAGTATGAATACTTGAAGAGGAGCACTTGAAGTTGTAAAATGGGCACTTGAATAGCTACAACAGCAGTTTTAAAAGCGAAATTAGGCATCCCTATTTGCAAATCGAGGCACTTCCATGCCACAACCGCAATTGCACCTCTGACAAACACTTTATGAATACCGTATACGCCGTGATTTTCGCGCGTGCAAATTTTCGCGATTGAGGGTCAAAAACATAAACATTAATTTTCGCGATTTTTAATTTTCGCGGTTACAACATGCGCAAAAAGCAAAACTACTTCTTTTTCACTTGAGCCAGTTCGTCCATTAACCGGAGGTTAATGAAAGAACTGGCTTAAGTGAAAAGTACCAGCAATTACCGAAACAAAGAGAAACAAAATATATGAACACTGTGTCTGCAGAAGATAGAATTAAGAATTAGGAAATTATTTCGCGATTTTAATATTCGCGGTTTCTATGGGACCGCGAAAAACGGAACACCGCGCGAAAATTATCTTGTATACGGTATTTGCAACTATTAAAGCTATACAAAGTTGCAATGAACTATCCAAATCTGGGCAAATAAACCGCCACCTTGGAAAGGTTGGAACCTTTGAAGCGTTTTAGGAACCTTTGAAGCGTTTTAAAGGTTGTTTAGTACTCATGTTTGATCGAATAGGGATATTTGCCTACGAAATGGAAATTCCTATTACGAAATGGAGTTTCGTTTCTAGAAAATGGACTCACAGAATTCCGATGTTCGTGAAATCATCAAGAATTATATGAACAAATAAAAGTACCTCTAATTGCGCTGTATCTCTTCAACACGACTTTCATATATGATGCAATTCTAGATTTTTCTTCACAATCCATCCTGGAATAAAACGAATGCACCAACCTTAGCTCTAACCGAGAGAAACTAAAGGCAGCACCATGGTGTGAACTTTTGGCATACTTATCGCGTTAGTTAATTTGTGAGTGATCTCAAGCATACTGTATTATCTCTAACTAACGCCACAGGCACATGGCGCGTTGTTTTAATAGAAAACATTAGACTTTGTGTAAATATTCTAAATATGAGACGAAATTTAAAAGACTAGAAATGTGTTCATAGGACAAGGATGCACCCGCCTACTGCTTTGAGTAAAATGGCGCCTGGATGAAGGTACTGGCACTTTTAGGATAACATAGGCTCATAGATGCAGACTTGTATAATATAAAAGGGAAAATCAAATGAAATATAGGAGCATGAAATATAGGAGTCAAACCTTAGACAGGAACATGACCAAAGCTTCATAATAGCCTAATTTTGAAATCCCACCATGCAGGACAAAGTCATGGACCAGTTCTGAATAGGTCCTCACATTAGCCTATGCACAAAATTTAAATGCAGACTGTGACCTTGAACTTAACGCTAGGGGCATGGTTCTTGCACATGACACATCGTCTTGTCATGATGATCTTTAGGCCAAATGATTTTATAATCCTACAATGCAGGACTAGCGGATCGGGTTCGAGCCCCGGTTGAGGCGAGAATCTTCCTACCGTGGACGGGGTTCAACTGCACACAGCCTTTTATTATCACCATCCAATCGTCCTGATATAACTGAAATACTGTTGAAAAAACGTAAAATCGCCAGTCATCCATCCATCACTATGCAGGACAAACTTACGGGTCGGCCACGAGAATGTTTACACTAAAGCCTATGCACGAAGTGTAAGTGCCAACTGTGACCATGACCTTTGAGCTAGAACATGGCTCTCGCATGCGACACATTGTCTTGGTATGATAATTATTTATGCCAAAAAACTTTAATATCCCACCATGCAGGACAAAGATATGGGCCGGACACGAACATGTTTTACTATGGCCTACGTATGCACCAAGTTCACCTGCGCTGAGCTTCAAACTTTGCACGCAACACATCGTCTTGTCATCATAATCATTTATAACATACCAAAGACGAACTTGCCATAATTTAGGTCAAGTTCATCATTTGAATAAACTATGATGGGTCCGAGCCCACACTGTTACGTACCAAGCAATCATCGGCCCTTTGGTTCCAAAGAAAAATTTTAAGGGTTTTTATATGGGTCTCGCGGCCATCTTGGTAATGTGATCAAGACCCCGCGAATAAATTTTCGTTCCCCCGTCCCACTGAGGCTCCACTTGAAAATTGGCTTTGATTGGCTCAGCTGTGTTTTGGACGAGAAGTTAAAATGTCGACAGGCAAAGGATGGCTGGACAGACAGGCGACAGAGCCTGCTTTTACCATAAGCTCATCTAAGAGCATAATGGCTTAGGTGAGCTAAAATGGGACTTAAGGTCGAACGGTTCAAATGTTGGAAACTAATCGCTCCCCTGAGTACTGAGATTTTAATGTAATATGAACTTTTTTTTTGCTTTTGGTTATGAATTTACGGATCTTTTGTAGACATAAGGTAAAAGTGCCAAAATGGAGGTTGGCAATGAAACGTTTTTTTACATAAAGTACTTTCAAATATTCCACCAAAGTTACCCTTGGCCACAGTCACTAAATTATCTTGATCTCTTGAATTCGACCGGATTAAATTCGACTGCATTTCCATATCACAGAGCACAATAGCAGCAGAAAAGTGCACTGGTTTAGGTTTTCCCATTCAAAAGTCAAATGGAACATATTTGACCTTGTCGTAAAAGAGGTCAAGGTCAACCCTGGATCATCATTTATATAAACTTTGTAGTACTTGGATTCCCAATTGCTAATCGGCCCAGTGGTTCTGAAAGAGATTTTTTAAGGGTTTTACCATACATTTATATGAGCATGGCGGCCATCTACGCCATATGACCTGTACCAAATATATTTTTCTGCCCCCCCCCCCCCCCCCCCCCCCACACCTCCCCAGTTTGTCTGAAGGTTGCATACAAAATTAAGTTGAAATTGGCCTAGTAGTTATAGAGCAGCAGTCTCTTGAAAAAATTGACAGAACACGGGCAAGCGACTTTTGGCCAATGTCACCAAATGACCTTGACCTCTGGAATTAATAGGGGTTGAGGTCAACTGCATTTCCATATAACAGAGCACAGTAGCAACAGAAAATGCACTTTTTCATCTTTTTCCTTTCAAAAGCCTAGGAGACCAAACTGGCGGTCATCTTGGTCATGTGATCTGGACCAAATGTGCAATTTTTTTTCATCCTTTGCCTGAAGGTTGCTAATGAAATTTAAACGAGATTGGCCTAGTTTTTTTTCACAGGCAAAGTCCTTTCAAAAACTGACAGAAGACACACAAATGTGACCATTGGCCAAGGTCACCAAACGACTTTTTCAGTTTTTCCCATTCAAAAGCCTGCAGGACCAAATTAGTCCTTGCCATAAAATAGGACAAGGTCAACACAGGGTCATTTTTATATAAACTTTCTAATACTATAGTCACCGATGCTACATGCCGCGTCTCAAGGCAATCAGCCCTGTGGTTCTAGGTTAAAAGAACTATAAAGCTTTTTACCATATATTGACATGGCGGCCATCTTGGTATCGTGACCTGAACCAACTAAAACTTTCCCCACTTTGCCTGGCGACTCCAGATAAAATTTCATTGAAATTGGCCCAGTTGTTTGAGATGAGAAGTCCTTTGAAAATGTTGACAGACAACGGACAAGTGACCTTTGGCTAAGGTCATTAAATGATCTTGACCTCTAGAATTTCATGGGGGTGAATTTCAATACATATCTATGTCAGAAAGCACAACAACAATAGAAAAATGCACCACTTTTTGTTTTTCCCCGTTCAAAAGAATACGGGATCATCAATATGCTTTCAATAGTCTAAGTAATGAGGATTGCATTTGCATATGAAGGTAACTTCGACTTTTATTTAGTCAAAAGCAAAATTTGCTTTTAATCAATTTTTTTCACTTCATGTTTATAATGATTTGTTTTGGTTAAGTTTCTCGATGCTTTCAATAATGGTCCAAAGTCTGCATGTGCATACATGCCGTTTTTAATTAAATACTACTTAAAAGCCAATAAAAGTTTGTGGCTTTAACCGGAATTGCTTGTAATTATGAGGATGTGAGTTTTGGTGTAAAACTTACACAAATGTGAAACATTCGGCAAGATATCATATCCGTCTTCTAAAAAGTGCATTATTTAGATATAAGATGAAGATTTTGAACAGTGCATCAATTGCACATACATATTATGCTAATTAAAGCATACAGGTGTGAATTTCTTATTCAGACCACCACTGAACTGGAAAGTGATAACAGTTATTCAAATTAGTTGAACACCTATATAGGTTCCCCCATGGCTCCGGAGAGCGACAAAGCCAAAGTCAATAAAAGGGCATATTTTCAGTCAAATATTTACAATTGGTCCAGTGGCTTTTGACAGGATGTTTGCAATTGCTGAAATATGAAGATATAATAAGTCCGCACTACACATTTTTGATGAGATTAATTTGAAGTTAGAATGGCTGTTTCACCACCACTTGAATGTAAGCATACATGGTTTTTATTCTGTTGTCATTTGTTTACTGAGTTATGACCCTTGTCAATCTTCACATTTTTCCATCAAGAAAAGGACGGAAAAAACTAGAATGAGTCCATAGGTTATAGATGCCCCCGCCTAGTGTCCTAAGTAAGATGGCGCCTTGTTTAAGGTACTGGCACTTGTAGGATAACTAGGTTCACAAAGGCAGACTTGTGTGGTACATGTTTTATTGTTTTCCTTAGGCAGATGTATTGTGCTTCTCGGATCTAGAGAAGTGTGTGTGTGATAACATTCTGTATCTTATCACAGAAATGGATGCCATGCAACTTTCGAAAAGAAATAGCCCAGAAACAAGTAACTTTTCAAAAACTAACAAACCGAAATCATTTGTGTATGAAATGAAGTTGAAAAAAGAGCCAAAAGTAATTGGCGGATTTTTCCTTATATTAAACCTCACCTGTATTTTATAATTATATATCTGTGTATAAAATATGAATCCAATACATTAATCTTTCAAAATAAAGTCGAAAAAGGGCCATAACTCCCATAATAATTGATGGCATTTACCCTTAATCGATCTAGACCTGTATTTTATGATTATATACACCTGTGTATAAAATATGAATCCAATACACTAATCTTTTTAAAAGATAATGAACGGAAACCATTTTTTCCTACGAAATGAAGTCGAAAAAGGGCCATAACTCCCATAATAATAGATGTATTTTATCCTAAATCGAAATTGACTTATATTTTATGATTATATACCTGTGAATAAAATATGAATTCAAAACACCAATGTTTCCAAAAGATAATGAACAGAAACCAGTTTTTCATAAAAAATGAAGTCAAAAAAGGGCCATAACTCAAATAATAATAGACGGATTTTACCCAACATCGAACTTGACCTGTATTTTATAATTATATTCCTGTGTATAAAATATGAATTCAAAACACCAATGTTTTCAAAAGATAATGAACGGAAACCAGTTTTTCATCCAAAATGAAGTCGAAAAAGGGCCATAACTCCCACAATAATATACGTATTTTACCCAACACCGGACTTGACTTGTATTTTATGATTATATACCTGTGTATACAATATGAATTCAATACACCAATGTTTCTAAAAGATATCGAATGGAAACCGTTTCCGTACGGGACGTACATACAGGACGTACGTATGGACAGCGAGAATATTACATGCCCCCCCCCACCCCTCCCCCCCCCCCCCCACACCTCCATTTTTAATGGCGGGAGCATAGAAAATCATCTCGATGAGATGGTTCAAACTAGGGTCACATATCTGTTGTTTTTATT
Source organism: Ctena decussata (assembly GCA_963989385.1). Lineage (NCBI taxonomy): Eukaryota > Metazoa > Mollusca > Bivalvia > Lucinida > Lucinidae > Ctena > Ctena decussata. The sequence continues at coordinate 64,739,863 of OZ022506.1, read as the reverse complement.
TTATTCAGAATCAACAAATTTGGGTATAATTCGATCACTCTGATCATACTTAGGATAAGCTGTATCCAGCTCTGACAGAGATCTGGGGCGGTATTCATAAAACGAATAAGTGGTTGCTGTGCTGTTGCAATGGCTAAATTTCTATGAAGGAGATTCCCTACAACTATGAAATTTGCTCTGGAGGAACAGTCTTACAAAGAGACGGTCGACTGCTGGTCGGTAGGGACAGACCCAATCACTTGTAGTCGGCCGTCCGCATCTCTTACAGTGAGTATAATGACAATTGTTCACAATGTCCAGGACATTGCTCATATATCAACGTCCTACCAATTTTATTGCTTGCACGCCGGTCCTATATTTCTCTTTCTGGTCTAATTTTGCATCTGAAGTTTGCAGTAAAAGAAAACGAATTTGAATTTAGATATAGCAATTCTAAAAGAAGACACTTATATACATTTAGATAGTTTTGTACTTGTTTGATTTATACTGCTGTTCTTTAAATGTACACTCCAACAGAGATCTAAGTGTACCATTAGCAGCAAAGTATTTAAAAAAATAATAATAATTATTGTTTTGGCTGCCATGTCATATCTTAACATGTTTTTGTTTAGATATTGTCACCTGTGATATGTATGAATGTATACTTTTTCTCATATGCCACCTGCGTGTGGCCTGAGAGTTACTTTCAAAATAAAGTTTTGTTCTGTTCTGTTCATAGTTGTAGGGAATCTCCTTTAAAGATATTTAGCCTTAGCAACAGCATAGCAACGACTTAAGTGGCTTTATGAATACGGCCCCAGCAGCCTAGCCATACACTTTGAGTGCTGTGCACTTACAGCATTTACCGTCAATGGATAAAGGCTTTCGTTTTTGTTAACATGTGAAATGATGGGTGACTTTTGCCTGATGGCCTTTTATTTGGGAACAGTTTTGGAAGAGAAAAAACAATCTGACAGCCAAGTTACACAAGACCTAATTTACATATGCAGGATTCTTTTAGAGACAGAAACCCCTTCTTAAAGCCGAATGCATGTAATTAAAATATTACATCTGATATCATTCTGCTTATTTCTCAATAAAATTAATGTAAACCAGAGTTATTGATACAAGGGAGTATATAATAAAAGTTGAGGAGCTATTTTTTCTTGTTTCTCACTAAAACCATATTTTGTGATCCCTCATCTAAACCGTCTTGACAAGACGGTTCAGATGAGGGGTCACAACATATGTTTTTATGCAGAATCAACAAAAATTATCCCTTATCACCTAGTACTCCCTCCCTCTATCTAGAGCTCTGTATTCTCAATAGAACCACGCTGGTGGACTGTTGATTGGCCATACTTTAAGGTGAACAGGTGCACAACCAAATCTTTATACGAATTCTACAAAAGGCAACAACTACGTGATCCTGTTTGCTTCTCTGGGCCATGAAACTCTTTCAAAAGGAGGTCTCTGCTCTTAAAGAGTTTGCTCCTCCGGGAGCAAATTCTTTCTTATAAGAGTTGACCCCCATTGGGAAGGGGGGTAAAACAAAAATGAGTTACTTTCCCTGATAGTGTATCAATTTTACCTGAGGATTACAAGTTCTGTGCCCATAACATATGAGCCGCGACATGACAAAACAAACAAAATGGCATGTGCGCCCAGCGAAGACACAGATCAGCCTGAGCATACGCCCAGTCTGATCAAAGTCTTCGCTGTCCACATGGAGATGGCTGGCTTAGACCCTTAGCTACCCTTTAAGCACAAAGCAAATACTCTGATCAAAATGGGCAGATGCCCAGGCTGATCTGAGTCTGCACTTGGGGCACAACCATTTTGTTGTTTTTCTCGTGTTAAGCTGCTGTAACAGTTTCACAAAATGAGCCACGACATGAGGAAACCAACAACGTGGCATGTGTGCAGAGCAAAGACTCAGTTCCGCCTAGTCTGAACAGAGACTTTGCTGTCCCCATGGAGCTAGCTTAGAAGTTTAGCTATCTTTTTTGCTCACAGCAAAGGCTCTGATCAAACTGGGCGGATGCCCAGGCTTATCAGAGTCTTCACTGGGCTCACATATCACTTTGTTGAACCAATCTACTTGACAATAGATGTTTCAAGTAATAAAAGAACAATACATTTTTATTATGTTTTTTTTTATGTTTATAAATAATGGCTTGAAAGGTACCTCACCCCATTAACAAACAGAAGGGCCAAGAGGCCCTGAATTGCTCACCTGAGTAAAATGATCAATGGGCTATGGATCCTCATTTGAACAACCTGATAGTTTAAACTGTCAAAATATGAGAGACACTGGTTAAATCTCAAAATATGACTTTGACCTCCATTGCTGAAAAATAATCAAGTACTCATTTGACTATATTTATTAACTTCTGCACTAAAATTTTCTATAAGTTCCAAGAACTCTTATATTGAACCATTTTCCCATATAAAAGCACCAGAAAGCAAATTTGACCTTGCCGAAAAATTATCACTGGAGACTCTCTATGAAATTTGGTTACAATTTGCCTTTTGAGCAGATGGTTGAAACTGTCAAATTACGAGAGTCCTAGGTCAAAGAATGACCTTGACCTCTTGTACTCACTAATCCTAATGTACTCATGAAGGTGACTGTATATACCAGATCTTAAGCCTAAATCTTTGAAATTTTCCAAGAAATCTTGTATTCTAGCATTTTCTCATATTTGACTATGCTGTTGAAAAGGTAAAGGTCAACCAAAGGTCATTATTTGAACAATCTTGATAGTATGCTAGAACCCAATGCTACATACCAAGTTTCAAGGCCATCGGTCAATTAGTTCTGCAGTAAAAAAACTTTAACCATATAAGGGCGTGGGGGCCATGTTGATCATGTGACCCAGACCATTATAAGAAATGTTTGTTCCCTCAACCCCTGGAGGCTCTATATAATATTTGTTTACAATTGGCCCAGTGGCTTTGAGGAGAAGTTTGAAATTGTCAAAATATGAGAGTTCAGGGTCAAAATTCAAAGAATGACCCTGACCTCTTGCACTCATAAATCTTCATGTACTCATTAATACGAATGTATATACCAATTTTTAGGCCTACATCTATAAAACTTTCCATGAAATCTTATGTTCTAGCATTTTCCCATATTTGACCATGCTGTTAGAAAGGTCAAGGGCAACAAAAGGTCATAATTTGCACACTCTTGATAGTATTCGAGTACCCAATGCTACATACCAAGTTTCAAGGCCATCGGTCAATTGGTTCTAGAGAAGAAGATTTTTAAAGCTCTTCACCATATATCGGCGTGGCTGCCATGTTGGTCATGTGACCTGGACCATTTGAATAAATTTTCATTCCCTCAACCCCTGGAGGCTCTATATGAAATTTGGTTTTAACTGTTCTAGTGGCTTTTGGGGAGATTGTTTGATGGTGTCAAAATATGGGTCAAAGAATGACCTTGACCTCTTGTACGCATAAATCTTCATGCACTCATTAAGATGAATGTATGTACCAATTTGTGATAAAATCTTCAAAATTGCCAAGAAAACTTATCTTATAGCATTTTCTCACATAAAAGCACCAGAAAGCGAATTTGACCTAGCTGTAAAAAAAAGATCAAGGTCTACTGAAGGTCATAATTTTAACAATCTTGGTAGTACTCGCGTACCCAATGGTTCATACCAAGTTTCAAGGCCATCGGCCAATTGGTTCTTGAGAAGAAGATTTTTTATGGTTTTTATCATACATGGGCATGGCAGCCATGTTGGTCATGTGACCAGGACCGTTTGAACAACTTTTCGTTGCTAAGACCCCAGAAGGCTACACCTCCATGTTTTCCCACCTTTTTACAAGGGCAAAAAGTTTGTGGTCTCCTGTTTGCTTCCCTTGCTGATGAAGCCATTCCAAAATGGGTTCTACTCTGAAATGATAGAATTTGCTCCTGCTGATCTAGTGGTCCCGGGTATGAGACTTCCTGGAAGCGGGAAGCTGTTTGACTGTAAATGGGATTCCATTACACGTCATGACGTACACAGTCTTTTATTGTCACCCACTCATCGTCCAGACATGATGGAAATAGTGTTAAAAGGGACGTAAAATCGCATCATAGCCATCCTACAGGAATAAATTCTTTCCTTTAAGAGCAGATCCCCATTCATGATTCCGAGATGCCACTCAATGCTATAATAATTTTTATCACCTACTAAACTACTATTCACTGGCCAGTCAGAAGTGCCACTGACAGCATGCTTGAGAGATAAGATCAACTTCAGCCGTTCGGGGTACTAGTACGTTGTCCCACATACACGCTGAAAATTATCTAAAGTCACCTCAAAGCAGATCCTTGGTATTTCCTGTGATGTGAAACAACATGTGATCATCCACCCTGATGGTAGGAGAGAAATATGGAAAATGATTCTACAACTATCCCAAAAACCCTGATATATCAGCACCACTGCTTTATGATAATCCCTTTTCTATTTTCTTAAAAATATCATTTCTATGTGATAACATTGCATAATAATCCTTTCTCTTCAATATGGTTGCCATGGAAAGAAGTGTATATGGACTCAAATCTATTTCCTTGGCAGCATCCCTTCTAAATGCATCAATAATTTCCAAAGTCAAGGTCAGAGATTTGCTCATCGAATCTACCACAGGAAAAAGGTCAGTGAACCATAAATTGGCCTTTGAGCTTGACTCCCCAACAGCTCCCATGTGTTTCAGATCCAATCCAAATAGTTCAGAATAATCCTCTACCGTCTTTCCTAGAAATTGCAGCTTTCGAATGTTGTTGTCATTAGCAACCTTCTTCATACTGTCATTAACATCGAAAAATACTGTTACAAATTTTGGTGTTTTGTCATACATTCTTACAGGAACTGTATGCAGGAATGTGTCATTTGGAATCTTCAGAGATATTTTCCCATCTATATCAGGCTCAGCTAATTGAGTGTTCAGTTTTTCTTTTCCTGTTGCCATGGTGACCTCACAGTTGCTGACTATAGTATTTGGACCTACACTGACTGGGATATCAAAGTGAGAATATTCCACCACAGACAGCCTTGAAACAGTGGAAGATACTGGCAGAACACTATGCATTACACAACCCTGACATATATCGGACTGAGTTTCATTCTTAACTTTCTTCCGGACTGGTTCATCGGAAAGGTTTCTGTCTCCAGCACCCCTTTCTAAAGCAATCTTTAGTGTATCAGTCCACATGTTGAAGACATCCATATGCAGACCCATTTCTTCCTGAAATAAGCTATCACAGCAAAAATATTGTATATATTCCTTGGTTGTACCAATGTGAATGAATTTGGAAGAATTCATCACCAAGAGAGACAACTCTATGCCTTTCAACAATTTAAATATAGCTTCTCTGGTTTCTATCAAATTTGGTGTGATGGTACTAACATTTGAAGTGTTATGGATATACTGTGAAGTGGCTCTGGGACCTAAAGCTTGTAAGAAATCACCATAGGCATCAATTTCACATTTAATTCCACCATTACTCTGAATAAACTTTGCCATTTTCTTGGTTACATCATGGCTAAAGAAAAATGAGCTGTCAGTATAAGCAGCTTTACCAGAGACTTTGATTCCATCAGAGAAATGAAGATTTTCTGACTTAAGTATTGCCCCCTTTTCTAACATAACTGCTTCACTTGGTTTCTGTAAAACTTCCAAGCATTCACAAATCTGGACTGGTATACTAGGATCTACTGATTCAACATCCTTAATCACATACACACCATGGACTGTGCCTACTTTCACAGTGGAAGGATGGGCTAAAGCTGTGAAACCAGTCTTTGAAAATTGCAAGTCATCATTCTCTTCCCATTCATCTCCAAGGTTATACACTAAAAAGTCATCCGCGCACGTAACAAAAATACCAGGCCCCATTTTAGGGATCAGGGGACAAAACATAGCTAATTTGACATCAAGCATTTGGTAGATAGGATTTCCAAGTGGAACTGGTGAAAACACCTTCCCTAGAACACTTGCACTTGGCATCCGCTGACTCTGACCACCTGCATGTATAAGCAATACCCTCTTCTTGTACAGGTCCTCTCCATATATCTCTAGCAGAGATGATATGGTCGTAAATGTTGACCCACCATTACCTGAAACAGAAACCCTCAGCATATACTGGTATTTGTATTTATATTACATAAACAAGGCCATGATGGTCCTGAATTGCCCACCTGAGTCAGAGATTACACTGTCCTAAATCATCTAATTTAAAATCAGCATCATAGGCCAAATTGTTCTTGGTTGAGTTTCAACTCAAACATGCGTTTAAGATATAAGGCAAACATAAGTAAAAATAACCAACTAGACAAAAAAATTACATATGTACATTGTCCCTGAGCAGACAAGCCCATGGGCAGAAGTTTCGATCTGATTGTAAGTGAAGGGCTCTGTTAGTGAAATCATTTTGTGAAGTTTCAGTGATATATTTCAACCAGTTATGGAACTACAAGCCTAAATCTTAACATCCACAAGGACTATAACTCTGCCTCAAAATTATCAAATTTTGCCCGTTAATAGCCAAGTGCTAAGAAATCCCACAACAAATACACAAGCCAATTTTGAGGAAAATCAATATCTGATTAATGCTAAAACAGCAGATGACAAAATTCATGCCTGCAAAATTTTATAAAATGTTTTCTTAAGGCCATATCATATATAGAACTCAAAGACAAGAGGGCAAACAGTGTAGCCCCTGATGAGACAGATCATGATCCAGTTCCTAATCTGAATTTATGCTGATTGCAAAATCAATTTTCGTTTGTGGTGCATTTAGGCTTAAATCAACAATCCACATTATTGTATCTACCTATAGAACTGACACTTTATCAGTTACTAGCAGCTAGTATAACCACAGCATAAAATATAGGGGAAATACATGCCCACTTTTCTACTGTGAGTCTCTAAGGTATATCTCATTATTTCAGGGGAAGCAACTCAGCAATTATCAATTTTGCCATCCTTTTCAAGGTGGTCAACCTTTAAAGGAAAAAATATGTGGTCAAATTCGGCTAACTATACTTTGCGGAACGGAACGGAACGGAACGGAACAACTTCAGGGGTGCACGACGGGGTATATATCTTATTATGCTTGTCCACCGTTTTTACGACACTTTTTTTTCTGCCAAGACATAATAGCCACTAATTTCATAATTTATTTAAATTTACATGTTAGATTGGCTACTTGTCGTTTTGCCATGCTTGTAATAGAAATATTTGTATATCTGCAATAACTAATTTCGCCTTGTTCCGTTCCGTTCCGCAAAGTATAGTTATCCACACCGATATTTATAATTAACGGAACGGAACGGAACAAGAATTTTCTTACGTTTTGAGCATCAAACATGCAGAACCTACATTTTTGCTTAGCCTGGCTTATCCTGAGATAGTATGATTGCACTGTATTTTATTTGAAGACCTAAATTAACACTGCTCGCAACATTTTGTACATGTATTATCGTGTTAATCAATAGGACATATTTGACGCGTAGAAGCTCCCCTTTGATCATTTGGGCCGTAAATTCTTGTCTTCTATTGTACAAAGTGTATGATGTTTTGTTGTGTGGGTCTAGTTCTGCTTTAATGTAGGTTTGTGTCAAACAAAACAGACATTTCTTCGTCCATGTGACTCCATTGTCGATCATTAATATTTAAAGAATCAAAGACCCTTGCCAGTGTTTCTTTCAAACATGTAGATATGTTTTGTGGTTGCCGTTATGTTCTTTCATTAGCGTTTACTATTGTGATCCATTACTCCTTTCAATTTCCAATATCAAAGGCAGAGCTTTTTGCTTCATATTCCTAATTTCTAATACAAAAGAAATCAGGCCCGGATCCAGAGAACCAAGCCTTGGTGGGGCTCTGGAAAACTGGAGGGGCTGGGAGGTGCCGAGATGTATGGGGTCGGGGAGGGAGGAGGGTTTGAAGATATATATGACATAGTTAAGGATCAATTTGATGAGACGTTTTGCAAATATATGTTGTGATATCTCATTAGAATCGCCTCGCCGAGGCGATTCTAATGAGATGTCACAACATATATTTCATTCTAACATGGCCAAGGTGGCGGGGCTCAAGCCCCAAAGCCCACCCCCTGGATCCGGGGCTGGAAATGGATGTATCCCTGCAATTACTGATAGCATCTTGTTCCGTTCCGTTCCGCAAAGTATAGTTATCCACACCGATATTTATAATTAACGGAACGGAACGGAACAAAACATACCTAATGTGTTTGGTTTCATACAACAAACAGAACCTACAGACGGCCTTACCCAGAACTGGTTAGAAGATTGCTCTGCATTTTGTTTGAAGTCACAAAGTTACACTTCACGCAATATCTTATGTTGAACATGTATAGTCATTGCCAATCAACGGGACCTATCCGACACATAGAGTATCTCCTATGATCATGAACGTCTCATCACTTGTCTGTATCCTATCTCATATGAGGTTGTATTAAGACTGTGTATTGCATGTGTCTCTTCTTTCATTGTCGCAGGGTATCAGATGTTTTGTTGTGCAAGACTATTTTGGTTCTAATGTGAGTCAATCGAAAAGTAATTCAGCCTTACCGCTGGTTAATCGTCATTTAAAAAGGGAAAAGAATGAGGAGCCAGGAGGTGCCATAGAATAGTTGTCGTAGGTTCATGAGTGATTCATTAACTTTTTACAGTCCTTTATTTCCAATGAGGCAGAGCTTGTTGCTTCAAGTCATTAAGTTTTAACGCAACATAACCGGTTGTATCACTGTAACTATTGATAGCTTCGTGTTCCGTTCCGTTCCGCAAAGTATAGTTATCCACACCGATATTTATAATTAGCGGAACGGAACGGAACACGAATTTTCTAGGCTCGTACAACATACACAACCACTTTAACTGGAAACATTTTGCTCAGCCTTATCCAGAGGCGGCCTTATCCAGAGATAGTGCGAGTGCACTGCATTTTATTCGAAGTCCGAAAGTTAGCATCAAGAATGGCAATATCTGGAAGAGGATATGTTTAGCTACCTGGCGCTTAGAAACTTTCATTTGATCAGGAGTTTCTTAAAATGCGATTCAGACTCCTGTGTTTGAGGTAGTATTAAGACTGCATTGTTTTTGTTGGACAAAATAAAGCCATAGTACTGGTAGACAGTTCAAAGTCACTTACATTGTCCGTAAGTGTAGTTAATCTAATAAGTTAATTATATGAATAATATGATAATCATTTATATTTATTATTATTAGTTTTATCAATACAGTTTAAAATATCTTAAATGGGATTTAAACATAACAGTTTTTCACCAGTGAATCCATATTGTGTTCCATTCAACAAATAAGATTCCTGATGAAACTAATTTTGTGGCGTCATACAATGTCGGCGTTCGCCTTTCTTCTAAATGCCGCGTAGGGTTCGCCTGAGCACCACCGAGCGCTCGCTATCGCTTGTGAGACAGCATAAAAAGTAGCTTTTTTTGCTTTCCAATGTGGCAAACGTACAAGCAGTTCCTAAGTGGCTTTTAACGGGGCGACGACATATTTCCCCTGCGGTAGCAAAAGTTTGTGTTGATCGTAGATCATCGTAGTATTTGAATGCAGCTGAACGTTAATAAATATTGTTTATGCCTATAATGCGAGCCCACTATTGAACTACTGAGATTGCGATTTCAGAAGCTCTCCCCCTAACGCCCAACGTAGCTAAACGCTTCTTGTTCCGTTCCGTTCCGCTAAGTATAGTTATCCACACCGATATTTATAATTAACGGAACGGAACGGAACAAGGGCTCAAAATGCTTTTGCGTTTTCTAAGGGCCGACTTTGCTCATAAAACAGACTGATTAGTTGGATAGAAGGGATCCCATTAATCAATGCATTAATCTGACATTTATCGGCAATGTGCAATGATAACTATTAGCTAACCGCATCATCCACCTAATTGAAACGGTAACCTGTAAAACCTGAGCTGGACTAATGGGTTGGGCTGGGCTGGAATGTTTGGGCTCGAATGAGAATAGTTTCATCTAAGTGAAAGGCAAGCTACTGTAAGATACTCTTATTCAGTGTTAGGTACTATGCATCAACTGTCTAATGCAACGAACATCCAGGATCCCTCTATGCGATGGAAATTTGTTGAAGTCGACTGTCAGATCAAATATTCCGCCGAAAACTGATTTCTTTTGATTCAATAACTGGATAACCGCTCGATTAAAGTCGCGATAACTAGATTTGCGAGTTTACTGAGTATAGCCTCGCTATACTCAGTAAACTCGCGCTGACAAAGTGACCGCCGTGGAAGTCATTAATAATGTAGCTTACAGGTACCGTTAAAGATAGATCAACTGAGCCAACGTCTGTGAAGAAATGATGTTGATCGTTTGTATTCTTATTAGTTTGAGATAACGGAACGTTTCTGAACCTGCTCCAACAACGACATGTTGCAATAGTGAATTGACGCGTAATAATATCAGGTCACTATGCTCAGAATGTTTACCTTTGGGTAGAAGTTATTCCCCTAAGAGCAGATGTTTCCCCCAGAGGTCACCTGAGATGCATTGTAAGAAATACTTCAGCTTATTGGACTGCACTGATGCCCAAGCTAATTTGTATCTACGCTAGCCATTAAACCCGGATGCAAGGGTTTTTATGCAGCTCAAATAGTCTGGTTGCATTTTCTAAAGATACTAAATACAAATACAAAATGTACTATTTTCTGCATTATTACCACTGGATTTTGACACGACAGACCAAGGCCGAAATTCTCATCAGCAGCTCTGACTGCCCCAGTAAAGATAACAAATATTGCAGGCCAGATACTGACCTTTTATGAACTATCACCTGAGATGAATCCGTTTCATTTGAACCCAGCCAAGAACAGCCCAGACCAGCTTATGAGCCCACCGCAGGTTTTAAGGCTACCAATTAAAACAATGGCATATTATTACATGGCTTATCAGACACAGAGAATACCATAAGTACCTACAGTACATTTACTGTTCGTCAAAAATGAAGGCGTGTCAAGTTCCTGGCAAAATAAAAAGTTGTGTAGAACGTGATCAGTGTAGAGCCAGATTCCGTGAAACAGTCCCATTTAGGAACAGAACAGAACAGAAACTTTATTCAATTAAAACTCAGGCCACACACAGGTAGGTCTACACTGCTTTGCTTGGGCCTGTCTTTCCAAATGTTTGCTCTGATCGTTTTTGTTCCTACCGTAAATAACAGCCTTTTTATTTATTTTTTTTTTCAGAGAGGTTAGAAGGCAGAATTTCTCTGGTTCGAATTCCCGTTAGGCCAGCCAGGACTGAAAAAACACTCTGTCAATCCAGCGGTAAATGGGTACCTTTTTCGAACTAGGGAATGATAAAGGCAGCAAAAGGAGAGGGATGTGCTCCTACCTTACATCCACTGTGCCCAAGATACGGTGGACCTCTAACACCCACGGCCAATACAGCCACTAGGCTATGAGAAACATTTCTTTACCTTTGCTACAAATTGGTTTAAACATATTTATTTCACTTTTTCACAACATACATAGATAATACAACATATAAGCTTATAGGATTAGAACGAGAGCATGTTGCTTATTTAGTTCTTCTCCTGGTACAAATTGATGAAAATGCGGAAACAGTCCTGAAATTAAGATATAAGTACACCAACCATTTGGGCATTTTTTAATCTTTTTTTTTTTTTTTTTTTTACAAATCTGGAACAAGTTGATATTGTTGTCTCTAACACCTGCTGGTGGAATTGCAAACAGTCTAAACCCAGGCCGAGGCCGACAGCTTGTGAATAATCCATCGAGACAGAGCCATGGAGCAGTCTGATCAGGGTCTGCATTGTTTACCCGGGGACATCTGGCCGTAATTGTCTGGGTTTTTTTTTATCTCATTTTGAGGTTTGTATTCAGCCTCGTATGTGTTTCTTTCTTTCGTTCTTCTCGTAGTGTATCAGACGTTTTGTTGTGCAAGACCATTTTTTCTAATGTGAGTCACTCAAAACAGTGATTCAGCTTTGTCCCTCGTCCTTCATTTCGAAAGAAAAAAATGAGAGGCACCAGGAGGTGCCAAATTCATATACATGTAGTAAGCTGATAAAACATATGCTGTTAGAAAGGAACTTGAATAGAGCAATATACAAAAAATAATCAATAGCATAGAGCCTTTATATTTGGAAAATATAACAATTTAAACAGCGCTTAAAATTTTAAAACATTTTTTACGAAAGACATCAATGGTGACGTTGCCGAAAAGTCGATATGAAACAGAGACAGTTGTCTTTAAAAAAGCAGTTGGACGGACACTCGGCGCCAAGTGCGTGCAACTATGGTCACATACCGCTGAGCCACTTGGGGAACACCGTTGGGAGAATTGAACTGAACTGAACTGAAATTTAAAATGGCATAAGTCTGATGTCTACAATAAATATGTTTTTTTTTTCTGCCATAGTTATTTAGCTTTCTAATTGTACAATTCTATTTCAATCGGATATGCTGAAACAGTGTAGTAAATTTTCTTGCATTCTGGAAAATACATGTAAGATAATTGGATTTTAGAAAAAGGTGATAAACTTTTTGCACGGTGCTGTAGATCTATTGGTTCACCAGTGAGTCATTAACCCTTTACATTTCCATAAAGGTTTAGCTTGTGGCTTCAAATTATCAAGCAACAAAACTGGTTGTATCCCTGCCAGTACTAATGATAGAGTCGTGTTCCGTTCCGTTCCGCAAAGTATAGTTATCCACACCGATATTTATAATTAACGGAACGGAACGGAACAAGGATTTCAAAGACTTCATACAACATACGCAATTGAAAACAATCCAGAAACGGCCTTATCCAGAGATGGTGCAAGTGCAGTGCATTTTATTCGAAGTCCGAAGTTAGCAACAAGAATCTGGGTCGGCTCGGCCCGGGTTAACTTGGCCCGGGTAAACTCGGCTTGCTGCAAATCTGTCTATCTATCTATCTATCTAGCTATCTTTCTATGAAGTGCATAGGGCGAGTAAAATATATTGATTTGAAGTGCAGTGTACAAGTAATTGTTACCGGCACGCTTGATTAATCACCTTTTAACCGTAAGCCCGCTTTGATTACCATATTGACACATTAGATATTTAATGGGGATTAACTTGAAATTATTAACTGAATCAATCTTGGTCTTGATGATTCTTTAAAATGTCTCTTTTAGTCTTTTCCAGGTACAACGCCCACGAAGAAGACAACAGATGAAGACACCATGCACAACCAGGACCCATTCCTCCCCAACCTTTATGATTGGTGCATCCCCTTACCAATATGCAACCCAATATGCCAAAAATAGCACCTCTCTTCCGATCTCGCACCCCCACTCCCTCTCGGCCCCACCTACTCACAGGCATGCACGCACAGTACACCTACACTTTTACTACTGGCGATGAGTTTATCTATCTATTATGTTGTGAGTTCTTTGAATCAGAACGTAAGCTTCTCCTGAAGCCTTATTTTCATACAAGACCTAACATGTTGAAATTTCAAGTTTTACTTTGCTCTGACAATATAGGAACATTAAAGAAGCTTTCGGAATTTGTCAAAGTAATTATTAGCAAGTTTACATCCTGATAGTTCATACATGTAAGCAGTAGTTCTTGTAAACAGTTTTGTTGTGTATTTCTTGTTTATACTGTGTGCTCTTACGCCACCTGTGTGTGGCCTAAGTTTTAATTGAATAAAGTTTCTGTTCTGTTCTGTTCTGTACTACTACTCTTGCATGTCCACCCAATCCATTTTGTGAAATATACGGTCCACCGAATCCCAAATGGGAAAACTGCAAGGTAACAGTCCAGTTTTCTCAAGAAAAGGGTATTATTGTTATTTTCATACATAAAGTCCTAAATGTGAGCACATACGGACATATGTTCTGCCTTTAATGTTGAAAATCTTGCAGGTTCGCAACGATAAATGAACATTGGATCGGCGTTGATGCCACGTTATGACGTTCACTCAATATAGGGATCAAACATGTTTTTTCATGCATTGACGTTTGCCAGGTCCGGAGGTATTCAACATCTCCCGAGGGACCTGGCAAACGTTAATGCATTGAAAAAATGTTCGATCGCTGTTATTGGATAGATTCAACGAAATATTTGTTAAAATTTGCGAAAAATATGGCACTAGATCTATATTTTGTCACTGTTTGACATTCAACGCGCTAGTGCATCTTTTTTATTAACATCGTCTTCCTGGCCCAAGAGCATAGAGCGTATCAAAATGGCTGCCATCATCCTATTCAAGTTCAGTATTTCTGAAAAGTGTCGAAGATGGTTGTTGCAAATTCATCAACAAAAAGCAAATAGATCTACCTTGTTCAAAGCAATATTTTCCATGCAGAACAAGCCTGGTCCATTCAGGCACCATCCTGCAGTTTTTATCCACCGCCGAAGGCGGAGGGATATTGTTTTGTCATTGTCTGTTCGTCCTTCCGTCCGTCCGTCTTTCCGTCCGTCCGGAGCCATAACTAAATAACCACTAAACGGAATTTTATGAAACTTAAAATAAATGTGTATGACCATAACGCAATGATGCATGTCAAGTTTCATCGGACTGGCATCAGTAATGCATGAGTTATGGCCCTTGAACTGCTTTAAAATCAATAAAATGAGGCATAACTTAGTAATCAATTATTGGAATTTCATGAAACTTAAAACAAATATGTATCACTATAACACAGATGTGCACAAACTGTTTCATCAGAATAGCATTTTAGTAATGCATGAGTTATTGTCCTTTAATGAGTTTAGAATTGATAATTTCAGAAGTAACTAAGAAACCAGTGAATGGAATTCTATGAAACTCATACTAAATAAGTCTCACCATAACACAGTGGTGGAAGTTGAGTTTGTCAGATTCACTTTAGTAATGCATGAGTTACTGCCCATGAATTGCTTTAAAGTTGACAAATCAAAACAGAAGTGTATTGTCATTATACATCATTGCATGTAAAGTTTTGTCGTAATGGTATCAGTAATGCATGAGTTATTGCCCTTGAATTCATTTCAAATCCACAAAATTAAGATACCAATGGAGGAAATGTCTTGAAACTGGATATAAATGTGTTCATCATAGTTGGGTGATGCTGAGGCAAGATTTTTAGAATAGCCTCACTTATGTAACCATTGTCCTTGATTTAAAGTCCAAGTTAAGCTGTAACTAAGTAACCAGTGAACAAAATTTCATAGGAAGCACACAACCATTTTTTGTAAATTAACCGAAAGGGGAGCGGCAAGGGTGAATAGAAGAATTATTTTAATGGCCCAGCCACGAGCGTATTGAAAGGTGCGTACACGTGCATCAACAGCACACGTGAAATCCCTTGTTAATACACGGCTTTTCGCCGGTTGATGCAAGGCTGTTAATAGCTACCATACAGCACTGCTTTTTATGCAATAATA
Source organism: Ctena decussata (assembly GCA_963989385.1). Taxonomy (NCBI): domain Eukaryota; kingdom Metazoa; phylum Mollusca; class Bivalvia; order Lucinida; family Lucinidae; genus Ctena; species Ctena decussata. Next base: position 64,724,452 of record OZ022506.1, on the reverse strand, counting down.
CTGATTCAATGTTGATTCAACATCCTATGCCCATTGAGAAAAGTATTAATGTTATTGTCATACATATTGCCCGTAATGTGACCACATATGAGCACTGGGTGAAGTATGTTCGCTCTCCCCATATGTGTAAATCGTACTGTATATGTATATTTTGTCTATTTTACTGCTGAAGCGATGTGAAAATATTATCACTGTCACTGCCGTAATGATAAAGCATAACTGGGTATGCCTAATGTCGCATTGCGGCTTTCCATGCCTGTTGTCTGCACCGCCACTGGAGATGTGAAAATGGTATTGCTGGTGAATACGTTTTACTTTACTGCATGTTCTGTTAAACTCATACTTTCAGAATGTCTAACCATAATGTTGACGTATTTTTGTAGATAATTTATTTGTAAGAGGTATTTATACACAAGTTCCTGTTCCTGATTCCCATACTTCTGTCTTGCATTTCGTTTCGGCAAGAGGGAGTCAGGGAGACATGGACATACGTTGTTGTATACTGTCAATGACTGGTCTTTTTGTGATGAATTGGGCCAGGATCTACATCAGATTTGAACAACCCTTAAAAATCTAGACAATAGTAGCATATTTAATGATATGTCTTAGTAAAGCTCTTTTTATTACTAGTTGAACGCACGACGTCATTGCAGGCCTCTTAAGCGTGCAGACGGTTTTGTCCATACGGAATTTTGGAGGTGTCATTTCCCTGACTAAAAATGAACTCGATCACCAGGCGCACGGCGTCGGGTAGGCGATGAGTCGACGTTGATTCGACGTCATGACATTAAATCAACGTCGAATCAATGTCGATTCTACGTTGTGTGCCTGCTGGGAATGTTTGCCAAGAGTCAGTTATTTTTTAGCAGCGACGACGCGGACTCAGCGGGCTTGTCGAACAGTGTAGTCGGTACTTTCGCCGGCTACCTGTTTGTTGTCATAAGCTTTGACCAGACTGCCCGGACGCGTAGGCTGGTCTGAGTTTTCCCTTAGCCTGTATTGTCTTTTGATAATGGGTTAGAATTAAGTCCGTACTGCAGCCTCAGTAAACCATGAGTTACCTCGCTTAAACCGCAAAACATATGCTATGCTGTATACACGGATATTAAATGATCATGCTGTTTCCATCCCAACATAAATTTCATTTTTGTTTCAAACTTTATTGTCGCTAAGAAAGTGTAAAAATATTTCTGCAATGTTATTCTAGTTTCAAATGTATGTGCCACCATGTCCTATTATACTTAAGAAATAGATCAGCTCTAGCAGTGAATTGTTGAGTAATAAATCACTTACTGTTATAAAGTAGATCACAACGCGAGCGCAGAAACAATTCATTGCTAGAGCTGAACTATTTCGATTCTAACACTCGAAACGCTGAAAAGTATTCTTTTCAACCTTCCTGCCTGCGCGTTCATGCTCCCGCCGATGTTCTTAAAGGCCAAGATACATCAGGAGCAGTTTGTAGTTAAACTTTTTAGCACCTAGTTGATAATGGCAATAGCCCTGTCGTTCCAGTTCAAAGGTGGTGGATTATCATCTTACACATGTAAAATCTGACACCTGTATCTGGACCCACTAACTATTCAGTAGGTAATCACCACTGTTGCTGCTGATAAGTATTGTGTATACATTTTAAACTGATACCGGTATAACCAATAAATGTAATGCTAAGTGTCCCAAAGACCCAGATCAGTTGGATGCAACGGAGATTAGACCCTCCTTATACTGGAAAAGAATGGACTTGTCCGAACTGTGAAAGAAAATACGCTCGTATAATATCGGAAAGTTTTTTTGTTTTGTTTAGTTTTTAGTTGCGACACTTGCTGATCATATGCTTCCCTGTTTGTAAATTGTATATCGCCAGTCGAATAATTTAGCATTTACTGGTTTTAAAACAACTAATATGATGTTCTGACATTTAAATGCATTTTTAATGAGATTTTGTTTTGTTTGAATTGAGAAAACTGGGGGAAAAAGAGAAGAGGGAGCTACCATGGAATAATTCTGAAATTTTTGGAATGTTTCAAACTATGTATAGCTACGCTCCGCTTCGCAGATTCTAAATTGTGAAGAAATTTCTTAATAACTTCTAACCGGCTTAGACTGCCGTCAGTTTTCTTGAAAAATGTCCAGTACTGGCTCCATTTCTTGTCCCTAGAGACTACATCAAAGATCAATGCTCTTTTGCACAAAAAATCTTTATTGTATACCTTCTCCCTTTATTCATTCACCTTTTAGTTTCCTTGAAGTGTAGATCATACTGCTGTTTTGAGTTTCAAAAAAGGAAAAAAGTTTGGATGCATATATGAAGGAGCTAGCCTCAAAAGATGTTGGAATACATACGTTTAACACAGTGGACGGTTTAAGGAGAATTCGTATTCTTGTGGAGTTTTAGATGACACATATATGAATCAGTTACCATTCTAGTGTCTAGTAAAAGGTGATTAAAAGATAAAACTAGAAATTTGAAAAAAAAATGAAGGAATGCACCAGAAACATAGTTATGCTGGATAGGAACATGTGACCTAAAAGACATAGATCAGACTGCATGCGTTTAGTAACTGCCTGCAGGCTGTTTAAAAATCTCTGCTTTTTTAAACGATAAAACTTTCTTTCTTTTTTTTTCGTGCTGTAATATATTTTATATATGAAAAAAAAAAACGTTCTAATATTGTTAATCTATTGTATTAAAAGTGTTGTTGAAACTTTATGCTTTGTATTTGTTCCCCATTTCTATTGATCTGTCATGAGTCGTTTCCTGCTAATCAACAGAAAAAGAAATGGCAGACCATACATAATTCGATGGACATTAAAGAGGGACCCCATTCTTCCAGGAAGAATCTGCTATAAAGCCAGATGTTTGATAAATTAATCTCTGACCTGTCAGCACAGTCCCACTGAGATGCTATTTATTGGTTTGGATAGAGGTGATAATGAAATGTTTTGACTGGAATTGCAAGTGGCTGGGTGTCTGTGAAAGGTTTTTGCCAAAATTATGCAATGGGATAAATAATTGAAATTTTGATATTGATTTTAATATATTTACAACAAAATTTCTGACAAGCCATTTTTCTAACAGATAAAACATTTTTATGCAATATGAGATTTTTTCATTCATGGCTCTAGAAATGTAAGGTTGTTGCTGTTTCTTTCCATATATGGTTCAAAGTCGATGTTATTTTCACTGCTCTGTTTGGATGACTACGGACTTTCTTCGTGCGGTCAAGTAAAACTTTCAGCATCACTTCCAAACTTCAAACGCCAATAGCATGCTTATTTGAAAAAATAAAGCATCAAGTGTGGGTGTGGGTTTTCTTAATTAAATCAAAATGAACATTTTGGTACCAATATTGCACATGTTTGTTGTAATTTTTTGTTTCGCATCTCTAGCAGGCTATCGTTGAGTGGTGGGGAAAGCTTGAAAATGCCGACGTCTCGATGACGTCATAAGGCGCTATGGCTGTACAGCATCTTTCGTGTAAGAGGATTCTAGCATGGTACATTTACTACTATAACAACACATGAAATAAAATAAAAAGAAAATTTACTCTTTTGCAGTAAATACCATCAACATCTTTATCTCGTGTGATGCAAACATTTGATTTTCACTCGTGCTTCGCACTCGTGAAAATACCAAAGTTTTCATCACACTCGAAGAAGATATTTATGGTATTCACTGCAAAAGAATAAAAAGAATGGTTGTAGTAGAGGAAGGCATTATTGTCCTTATTTTTGTTTAAAAAACAGGATGTCAGTTCTCGTTCGAACTCATAATGGAATCGGTTACAAGGAGCAACTTATGCTTCAGGCAGAAATAGAAAGAATTTTGAAAGATATTTTCCACTTTCCCTGTAGCTTGAAATAGACCATTTCATCACATATTCCTTCTTTATACATTTCTTTCTACTTTCAACCCAAGCCTTCGATCAAGCAAAATTATATAAATATTCATGATAAAAAAGCCAAGATTAGTAAAAGTTTTTTGGCAAAATTGCCCAACAATTTTATCACCTTTCAGTCTGCTAAGCCTCTCACAGCTGGCCAGTATAAACCCATTAATCAGCTACCTGCTGCTGCTAACTAGCACTAATCATGAAATTGACAATAAATTGGAGATTAATGGACTGTACTCCGGGATAACTGGCAGATCAGGGCGATAGCTGGGGTCCCTCTTTAAGATTACAAGGTCCATTTTCTCAGGCAGGTGGAAGGGAAAGTTTTATTACTTTCAGTCAATCAGAAGCTTTTTTGCTGATTTATGTCTTAAGAACTTTTCTTAATGACTAAGAGTTCTTTCTAAGTCATTAAGAGGGGCTCTTCACAACATAGTCAGCTCTCAAAACGGCTTCTGATTGGCTGAAAGGATAGACAATTTAAAAACTGCAGTCTAAAATTCTTTGACAATTAAGCAGTTACAACATAACAGATTTTGATCAGCTTGCATATCTTTGTAGTTATGCATTCAAAAGGTGCAGATAGTGTAGACCCCAATAGGAGCAGTCTGATCTGGGTCTGTACTGTTTGCTCCAGCCTATCTGTCCCAATAATTAGTATGACAATTTGGAATAAAATCGTACAAGCACCTGTTACATGGAGTCAGAATATAGACTAGTAAAGGAGCAGAGGGCCTTTAAAGTTCAGTACATCATGCAAGAGTATACATTTATCTAAACTAGCTCAGTGGGTTTAGCATTGGTCTGCTGATCTGGTGGTCCTAGGTTTGATTCCCAAAATCTTCTCAGTTGTACACAGGGTTCAATTGTGCACAGTCTTTGATTAATCCTGATATGACTGAGCCACAGTAGAGCCTAGGACATCGGATCCATCCATCCGTATGACCAGTGACCTATATATGGATGTATTTATAGGTCACTGATATTACTAAACCAATGTATGCAAATATTTTTTTACTTTTACTTTTTTTTTTGACAAGAACCGTTTATTTGATCGGATTAAAGTTTGATTTTATCGAGCTAGGAAGATCTATCTATTGATATCTATAATTCGAATTACGGATATCCATAAATCATGTCGAATTAAAGATATCTATAATTCGAAGTATGGAATTCTATAAATCGAATTATGGGCATCCATAGTTCGATTTATTGATATCTGTAATTCAACATGATTTCTGGATATCCATAATTCGATATAATTCAGGTTATAAATATCCATGACTTGAATTATGGATATCAGTAAATAGTTATGGATATTCAAATATAATAATTATCGATATCAATAGTTCGAATATTGGATATTCATAATTCGAATTATGGACATCAATAAATGGGAATAATTAGTAAAATGGCACCAGGCACCCCATAGAAATTTGCATGGCAAAATGAGTATACTTAGATCCGTCGCAGGACAGTGTAGAAAGTAAAGTTTGGACATCCATATATTGAAAAGTGGATACTGAAAACAAATTATTGGTATCCATAAACAGCAAATCAGCACCTTATAGAATGTTCACTACTAGTTTTGAATATCCAAAAGTTGATTTTTGATGTCCATTAATTTTTTTATACATCTAATATTCTCAAGATTTTTGGATATCCATAATTTGATTTATGGATATCCAGAATTAGAGTTTTGATGTTTCTTGTCTATAACAAAATAGGAGGATAAAATCACAAGACTCGGCATAAAAAGAAAGTAAAGTTACAGAGATGTAGATGTTCAATCTGGTTCGATAAAAAAATTTCAATATTCAAAATAAGAGAAGAAAAAGGGAATTAAATTTTAACCATACTTTCAGGTCTGGGAAATCATACATACACCTTGTTTATTTTAGGGCAATAAATAAACTTTTTAAAATCAGCTATGTATGTCTCAATTCATTCTTTGAACATTCCATTAGTACTGTATTAGCTTCATCAGTAAGCTCTTGTGATGTTTGCTCTGGATCTAATTAGCGGTCAATATGTGTTCTTGTTCCTTTGTCTAAAATGGAGATAATTTATGCATACACCTGCACCCAAGATTGTCTGTTAAATTTGGCCACATTAGGTCCCAATTAATGAACTTATCCCTATTATGCTACATTATTAACACCTATTAGCCAACTACAAACTGCTCCTGTTTTATCTTGGCCTTTAACTGTATCTAAGGTAAACTATGTTTTATGACGATTTTAGAAAGAAAAAGAGACGTTACACCGTCTAACGTCTCAAAACATCACAAAACTACGTCAGTAATGAATTTCAGTGACGTCAGCAATTAGACACACGCGCTCCGAAACAGTGAATTGTTGCAGAATAAAACACGGAAACTTTCCATTGCTTCTATAGGCGCACTGTGTTAGAATTGTTTATATCCTCATATATCTGTACAGACCTGAGTTATAATAAATTTCTGTTCTGTTCTGAAAACATGAATCGAAGGTACGACACCAAATACAATGTGTACTGTAGTATATGTAAATGTGAGACCGACGCGGATGTTTTCCCATCAAACTGTAGTTCACTTGTATATTCTACCGATAACTTTCTAGGCTCGGCAAACAGTCGACTTACCCCCCCCCCCCCCCCCCCCAAACATGATTCGATCCTAAAAGATGACCGGTCGAAGTTTATGATTCTTGTAACTAGGTGAGGTTCTAATTGGCTATTAACTGGGCGAAGACATATTTCCCCTGTGGTAGCAAAAGTTTGTTTGGTCGTAGTACTTATTATTTGCTGAATGCTACAAAATATTGTTTATGCCTATCATGGGTGCCAGCTATTGATATTCAAAAGAAAACTAATGAGCGAGCGATTTCAGATATTCAAGAACACATATACTTCTATCAAGCGCTCCTCCTGGCGCCCACAAGTTGAACGCTTCTTGTTCCGTTCCGTTCCGCTAAGTATAGTTATCCACACCGATATTTATATATAACGGAACGGAACGGAACAAGGTTATCCAAACGCTTTGGTGTTCTCTAAAGGCCGACGTAGCAAAGGAATCTCCTTAATCTGTCATTTACCAACAATATACAATGATAACTATTAGCAAACCGCATCATCCATCTACTTGAAACAGCTGGCATATTACAATGTTTATCAGGCATTCCTGGACACATTTGTCAGCCGCTGACATTAGAAATTCTCACTTTTAATTTTTACTTACTTCTAAAACTTCTCTGATAATTTTCTATCTGACTCAACATCTGGGGTGTTGGAGTCCTGAGTCTGTTAAGAGACGCGGTAAGAACAGAACAGAACAGAACAGAACAAAACTTTATTCATATAGGTAAACATGTCAGATCACACACAGGTGACATGTGATATTTATACAAGTGGCAAAATACAAAATAAATTAAAAAAAATACAGCTTTTCACAGATACTGCCAGCTGATTGGGCAACATCTCCAGATGCACAAACCATTCAGGGAAGTCAATATTGCTATAGACAGATAATGGTTTTATGGCCCTGGAGAATTCAATTGGCCATTAGACCACCTTTAATCTCTTTGGCCAATCAGATGTAAATAAAAATGAAAGGTCTGAAATGTAGAGCTTAATGCATAAATCAGTCAGCCAGTTTTTGACAGAATTTTACTCCAAGACGCTGGTCTATGAGGTGTAGCAGTATGGGCTGATTTATTACAGTCATTAGGTCGCTTGCAGTTTAGGCAGCTGGTATTAATTTCTGAGACCACTGATAAAAATCTCTGAACCTCTTGAGAAAGGCTGCCTAATATTAATTTTCTTAGCATTAAAAAACTTAGGCGTTTAATGTAAAATGGCTATTGCTATTATTATTACAGTTTTTATTATTATTATTATTATTTTTACTTTAAGCCAATAGTGAAAAGAGGCCTTACGACTGGTGCGATAAAGGAAGACTCAAATCAGCCGTCATATCTGCGCAGACGGTACAAAGCCTTCCCGATTCGCATAAATGCAGAATTAAATAGAGAAGATGTTTAGAGAAGATTGTAATAAAAGTTTTAAATAGAAGTAAAAAAGGAAGAAAAATAATAAAGTGAATAATATGGCTTGGAGAATTTCTAGCATCTTTGACTGATATCCAATCTAGAATACGCCAAGCATTCAGTGGCAACTGAAGAATTCTTTGTAGACAATAAATACTCAAACTCAATGTTTTCCCGTTCATACTACAAAGGGGGACAGAGAGATGCAAATTCTTTCCCTCCAGAGCCGATCGTCATTGAGAAGGGAAGCAATTCTGGGAGTAGCAGAGCTGCTTCCCCTGAAATGACCTTAACAGAGGAAACCAACGCTTATAATCATGAGCTCCCCACAGATGCACACTACGCTCAAACAACGGCGCCAAATCAGCGGCATTGAACGAAAATAAAAAAAATGCGAAACGCATCCATAGGAACGATATAGTAGTAATACAACCATATAAAATAACATCACGTAGACATTTTTTCTGTCATAACAGTCTAGAGCTAAACCCAAGTATCTGTTCATTTATGGAAAGTAATAGTGATGACACTGAAATTTATGATACCTCCTCCTCATCGTTTTGAGGTTGGTTGGTTGTTTTGGGTTTAACGGCCCTTTGAGACAGTATTTCAGTCTATATTGGGCCGTCTCCAAGAGAGAGAGGGAGAAAGAAGAGAGAAGTAATAAAGGAGAGAAAAAATGTCCAAAGAATCCCCACCCGCACCTACTGCAAGCACAGTAGGCCCTTGCCCTACTACTATTCAAATCAGTAGGACGCCCCGGCACTGAAAGTTACATGCAGCACCATCGCACCACCCGATCACCCCGTTTCGTTTTGTGGTAACAGCCTTGTAAATACATCGTTTCTGAACCGCCATTGTAAAAACATCATAGCCAATGCTCCATTCAGGAACTGATTTGGTCGTGAGAAAAGCCCCTTTGTGCATAACGCGACCATCAATGGCTCGGATCAGTTGTGCATCCGCTCCATCTGATCAAAGCCTTCGCTGATCAAAGTTGCATCTCCAAGGTTCATGCCTTCAATGTAGGAAAGACTACAGGCAGACTGACAGATGCGCAGGTTAATAATGCTGATTCGCTGGTTCTTGATTGAGAATGGTTTCATCAATATATTTCTTTTTTTTTTTTTCTTTTTTTGTGTTTTTTTTTTTTTTTTTTTTTTGTATTTCGCTCCTGGGTCCTCAGATTTCTTAGCATCCGATGAACGATCAGATCGTACAAGTGAAACATTATCGAAAAGGCCATAGAATTAAAGTCCACGCAAATCTAGAACTGCTTAAAACAATCGAAGAAAGTCATTGTACACCGGAAAATCGCACTTACCGGCCTGCAATATATTTCCATTTTTCTCACCTAGACTGTGATTCTGGATTCTAATATCGTTTCCATCATTTGTGTATATATTTTCCATTGCTTATTGCAAAACTTCTACCTTCATTTTAAAACATTAACAGGTGCGTGGTCAGCAAATTCGTGACGCCTAGAATTACATCTTTTCCCCTACATCGCTCATATAAATAACGAGACGTATTTGCTGGGTATGCGGAAATTTTTCAAGTAAATAGTTTTTCCCCTGTCCGAGCGCAAACGCCTAACATTTTCTCGTAACGTTTTTCAAAAACCTTCAACTTTCAAACAAATGCTGAAAACTTTTCATCCGGGTTCACATATGCTTTATTTAAGAAATAGATTCTTGCTTACAGTGATTTGTTGCTCAATATATCACCAGTTGGAGTCGTGGACAAATCACGAGCGCGAAGCGCGAGTGGTATATTCACTGACGACAAAGGCAGAGTTAATTGTAAAGTTGCTTTAAAGACTTACCTTTTAGATTTCAACACCGAATTTATCTACATTTTGCGTATATGCCTTATTGACTTTATCTTTGAATGTAAAGCTTAAAATTATAGTGATGTGCTTTTGGTCTGAGTACCTATCTAACACTGTGCCTCGCCACGACCTTCCTATCAGCTACAAATACAAATATACAACATACACTGTTCAGCGAAACCAAACATTTATACAACATACACTGTTCAGCGAAACCAAACATTTATTGTTGCATTCCCGATTACAATCACTTCTCCTCTCAAGAAAAGAATAAGCACCAGCAGCAGTCAATACCACCATAAAATTGTAAATATTTGGACCCCAAAATAATCACCGCAACTGTCCATAATATGGAACAGCCTGGTTTTACACAGCGGTAGCCAAACGATTCAGACGGAATAGCAAACAGTGTCGACCCTGACCAGCCTGCTTCTCTAGGAACAGCGTGATATGAGTCTGCATTGTCCGCTCAGACCTATCTATTCCAATACACAGAATTTTTAGGGTATAACGGAAAGGAAATAAAGAAGCCCAATCCTGTAGCCTGCCCTTACCAAAACGAAATGCAAGAACGAGCCCCGGTTTCTTGGTATCTTAAAATAAAAATAATGACTTTATTTTTAAATGTAAAGTTATTTTAGTGATATGCTTTTGGTCTGAGTATCTATCTATCACTCTGCCTCGCCACGACTTTCCTGTCAGCTGAGCACCTAATTCATCAGGCTAAGTTTTGCGTATATACATTATAAACTTTATCTTTAACTGTAAAGGAATTTTAGTGATATGCTTTTTGGTCTGAGTATCTATCTATCACTGTGCCTCACTACGACTTTCATTTCAGCTAAACACTTAATTCATCAGGCTAAGTTTTGCATATATGCATTATTGAATGAATCTTTAAATGTAAAGTTGTTTTATTATATGCTTTTAGTCTGAGTATCTAAATATCACTGTGCCTCACCACGATTTTCCTGTCAGCTGACAAGGACCACAATGGAAAGTAAAGATATCACTTTCTCTTTTTTGTATCATCTTTGGTATTGATTAGCAAGCCGTTGGGCATTGCATATGTTTTAACATTTTATTGTACTGTTTTAGTGTATTCAACACAGTGAACAAATATGAACAATACAATCTCGCAAGAACATAACTATATACAGAAGCTTTCTATTTTCTTAACATTTGAACTCATGTTATCTCAAAATACTGGTTTCTCAAAGTAAACTTTCTGGGAGCTGAGTTTCGACTTTGAGATATCGAGAGTTGACTGAGTTCTTGATCGTAAGTCCATGTTACACTATCCAACTTGTTGGATCAAATGCGGTTTAATTTAATTTCATTTAAATTATTTGACAGTGTAATACCCCAACCAAATATCTTAATTGCATCTAAAAGAAGATAACAAACATTGGATGGCGATTAGAATATCAATAAACGAATTTAAGTCTGCCAGTTCTAAAATCAGCCTGGTTATCCCATATCTATTTCTAATAGCTGGCTATGTGTGTAAATAGTGTTTTCTGGACTTCGCCTTTATTTTTAGAAACCTTTGATTATTTGATCTATTAAATCTATTTATTGAGGTTCAAGTCAGTGATGATGACCCGTGACGAATGAGGAAGATGGTCATTTAATTTATGTGGTATTAATTGCAGTGTAACCAAGACGCAATTGTTTCAGGATACGCCTAAGTGATTGGCCAGCCACCATAATGACGACTATATCTTATAACCAATTAGCTTGAAGCCATGCTACTGTTCATCACATAAGACGGGATTACTTTCCTTATCTTTTACGAGGCTATCTTTTTATAGGCTATATTTTTTTCGGAACTCTGCGACTGCTTTGATCTGATTGGTCGTTAATGTATAAAAGTTTATGTGAGTAAATGAATTCGATTAAATCATAAACGTCTAGACACAGCTCCTATCATCGGACAAGAACTTTCAAAAATCTTAAGACCGAATCATTTAAATGCATTGCTCCCGAGCGCAAGTAATTTCTCAAAAACGACGAAACTGACAGAAAAGGTTGGAATAGCCCAATGATTCTTAAAATACAAAAATCCGTTTTTTGGCCGCTTTTAAATACTTCTGCAATACATGTAATGTATTCTGCAATACATGTAATGTATTCTGCAATGCATGTAATGTAGAATCTATTATAAACAGGCAGCTTCATTGAAGGGCTTTTGACGATTTATGGGAGAGCCAAAATATTTTTTGAAAGAAATATTCTTACATTAACATTGTTAATTCCAGTTGGTATTTTTCTAATACTATTAATGCCTTTGGAATTTTAGTTACTTGGAACATTAGAGGCATAATGTCCTCAGCACTCTGTCTGAACAAACTTTTATTTTTTCCATTTTTGTCACACATTGTCAGGCTGGGCAGATAAAAAATGGGGTAATCAGTGTTCAAACATTTGCCAAAAACACAGAGTCCATTTTCAAGGATGAACAATTTCATTTGCACACCTGTGTCATGGTTACAATAATGTATTATTTACACTGTGGGTATGAAAAAGGTATAACTGCCCTACCTGTCAACCAGTGTACATGCACTATATACATGGTAAGACATTTGAGAAAAAGTGACTGTTTTTATCTGGTCTACCTTAAAATTTGAGAAAGAGTTGGAAAAAATGCTAGGACGCTTTTTAAATGCATTAAAGTACCTTCAGAGCTAGGAATATTTTCAAGCATGAATTTAAGATTTTTGTATCAGATTTTTGTATTTACTACAAATCACCACCTTAACGGTACCTGTCAGCTACATTATTAACGACTTCCGCGGCGGACACTTTGTTAGCGGGTTGTTTACAGTGTACAGCGAGGGTCTGACGTCACACATTTAGTTACCGCGACTTTAACTGAGCGGTTTTAATAGTTATAATTGGTTTAAACATATTTTATTCATTTTAGAATTGAACCAAAGAAATCAGTTTTTCGGCGGAATATATTATCTGACAATAATGATAATAATAATAATAATAATAAAGACTTTATTTTCAGTGGGTGACACAATTAGCTACAAGCTACTCTTCCTTGAGGCTCACTTAACAAAATATGTACAAATCAAAACATATATCAAATACAAATATACAACATACACTGTTCAGCAAAAACAAACACTCATTGTTACAGGCCTGATCACAATCACTCCTTCTCTCAAGAATAGAAAAAGCACTAGCAGCAATCAGTACTACCGCAAAATTCTAAATATTGGGACATCAAAAATAAACACCGCAACTGTCCCAAACATGGAACAGCCTGGTTTTACAAAGCGGTAGCCAAAAGATACAGGCGGAATAGCAAACAATGTAGACCCTGATCAGACTGCTCCTCTAGGAGCAGCCTGATACGAGTCTGCACTGTCCGCTCAGACCTATCTATCCCAATACATATGATTTTTACCGTAACGGAATGAAAATAAAGAATTCCAATCCTGTAGCCTGCCCTTACCGAAAACGAAACGCAAGAACGAGCCCCGGGCTCTGGGTATCTTAAAAAAGAAATAACGGGTCACTTTAAATGTACATTAAAATAAATCGAACATATGCCGTTTGTACACTAAAAAACACCCACACAAAAAATGAATTTACATATTTTACAATGAAAACAAATAAGAATGGGCAAATATAATGATCTCTCTTTCTCATTCTGTATACCTACATAAAAAGAATTTAAGATTTTATCCATTTGATGCATGTAGTATGGAAGATTGAGATATAATTAGATAATTTGATAAACTCAGGTAATACATTCCATATCAGTGTACCTGAATATAGTTGACCGTAACCAATATCCATCGTCTTTAGAAGGACGTTAGTTGCAGTAGATATTTGATTTGTAGCAGCACGCTGTTTGTACTTTTTGACATATGCAAAAAAAAAAAACCCTACCAACAGAGCTAAAAAAGTCTGCAATGGAGCACGTGGATTTTTAAGGAGGGTTAGGGTGGACGGTGGGGGCGGGGGTGCCGACAGAAAATGCCCTTACAGAATAGGTGGTTTCTAGCATAAATATTTGTCTTGTGCTGTCAATGTTCCTGTAAATATCATGAAATTCTATCATGAAATTAAATTCTGTCACTGCCTTTTTAAGATATTTAAAAATAAAAATGTCACGGGTCGGAAAATCAAAATGTCACGGACTAAAAATGGAAATAACTCTAACAGAATCAGCCCCTAGACCTTACTTTTAATCCGTTTATAAATCTTTACCTTGTGGATGTCAATCTTCCTGCAAACTTTCATTAAATTCCATCATTTTGTTTACAAGATATTGAAAAATTAAAATGTCACGGACGGACCAACGGACGGACGGATAACGTGAAACAGTATACCCACCACAAACGTAGTTTGCGAAATTAAATTCTATCAGTACCGTTTCAAAATGTCACGGATTGGAAAATCAAAATGTTATGGACGAAAAAAAAATACAAACGGAAATAACTCTTAAAGAAATGGCCCTAGACCTCAATTTTGTTTTTATAAATGTTTATTTAATGAAATTTCATCATTGCCTATACAAGTTAATGAAAAATTAAAACCAAACTATCACGGATGAACGGAAAACAGTAACCCCCCGCCCATGTACACGGTTTGCGAGAGGTACAAACAGCGAAAGTTAACCAGTTAACCACATTTTTTTATAAATTAAGATATATATCTTTTGAGTTTCGGTCGGGATTTAAACTTTTCGATGACGCAGTTCGAAAGGAATGGAGCTTGAAAAATAATGACTATCTTTTGGTCCGACGACTGTAGGTTACGTAGTTTGAAGTATCTTTTGCAGTAAATTCTGGCAGCTGGCTGTTAGTCCCGTTTCGTACAATTACGGCGTGGTATATTGACAAGCGAAATCTTAATGCCAGATCTTTAAAATTGCAAAGACTAAGTGTAGCATATTTATTGTTTTATAAACTATCATTAAGACAAATATTTCTGTTGCATTGCAGAACCCATACAACTTTAAAATTGCTGTTTCAGATGTCAATACCCATTCTGGACGCAACTACATTCTGAAATGTAATGTTATTAATTACCCCCTGTTGTTTGCCTCGCTAGGGTCACTGTGGACGAAACTTTCTTGGAAGCGATTTAATCTGGATTTAACTGTTAATAAGTTGCCTGAGCCCATTTAATTAAGACATATCTGAGGTCCGTTAGATCGGTGGTGATTTGTTTTGTTTAGAATTTTACCAAGCACAGTTTCCAGACATATATAACTCAGTGTCATAATCGAATTAACAACCGATATTTGGCAATTACATTACACAAAGATGGTGTTCCTTCTGCGTGTCTTGCAAAGTTTAGTCTAATTTTGATTTTTATCTACCATTCGCGCTAAGTTTATGGGGACGCAACTAGCGCACTTTTTGATATATTGCATGTCAAAACTGCGTTGCACGCGCTCGCAGACACACACATATATGTGTGTGCGTGAGCTCATTAGTGGCATTATCATTTACTTTACTGTAACTGTAACAGTGAGATATAGTAATCATTTGTAATTTCATTGGTTGTGTTGGTTCATGCTAGTCATTAAACAATATACCAGGTTAAAGAAACGCGACTTTAAAGAAAATAAATTAACTTGGTTACGAATATCTGTTTCTTGACCCTCGTCATGTGTTTTGTTATTAAAATAATGATATAGTGGGTAATGCTATTTTTTTACCTGACTTGACACTCTCGTTGCGCCATCAGGCGCAGCCAATGAAAGTTTCTAGAGATTTTGTTTGCGGGAGATACTAAGTGATTAAGGTAAGATCATTCTTTTATAGAAACACTATACATATTTTCATATTATTATTTTGTTTTGCCTCTTTTTTATGTATAATTTTCCCTAACTTGTTAATTATTTACTTGAGTCTTTGCTTGTATTATCTATACTTTATCTTAAAATTGACCGAGCATGACCAAATTGACGAGGCCGATCACTGTTGAAATGACTCAGTCTGCTGCTAATTTTTACGATGACGAAACGATGCTGCTAAATTTTGCACAGCTCAAATCTGACGAGATGTTTTCGTTCACAAATTATAACAATTGCCATGCGTATTTAGTGACCTGTCTAACGATTTCAAAAGTGAAAGCGCCGTCAAGTGAGCGCTGTGCAGGCTCCACTGGTCAATCTTAAAAGATGCAAGGTATACTCGTAGTGTAACTTGCAAGTGTAGCTATTTGACATCAACGAAGAGAAGCTTGTAGATAATTATGTTACCCACGAAAAATAAAGTCTATTAATATCATTTGACCAAAAGTCCTGCCCGGTCCCATTTGTGTTTTTAATCGTTTTCACACGAAATTATTTTCCTATCAAGATCAATCATTATTCGTTTTCGTTTGCATTTTTTTTTTCTTTTTCAATGTCTCTCCTATGTACAAATTATTTAAGGCGGTCGCATTAAGTTGTCGCAACCACTATATAATGCAGAAGGTGGACAAAAGTATTCGTCACAAAGTGACGTTGCCGCGTATTCGCACAAGTTTTGTAAAAAAAAACTGCGACAGTAATCACCATATTTTTTCACCAGTTCTATGCAAATTGATTTCCGCAATAAACAGGTATTACCCAAAAAAAAAAAAAAAAAAACAAAAAAAAAAAAAAACGATTCCGTGTTTTTGTTTCTTGTACAAACAGTGTTTAATGAAAGGCAAACTAAAACTTCCATTTAAGAATTGAAATTTGATTTTTCAGCGTTCATCGTGTGATGAAGCCAGTGGGCGGAGCTAAAATTCCATGAAGCGCGAATTTAACTTTTATCTCAATCACGTTAAAGTTTTATACTAAACATAGAATCATGTTACTTTTTTTATTATTATTTTGTATTGCTGTTTTCAATTCGCTTTTTATCCCTGCAAGTTTCGTGACATTGCCTTTGAACGACACTATTCTTTTTAAAAAAATATAGAAATGCAGTCATTTATAGTCTCCCTAATCCTATCAGTGGTAAAAACTTTAAATTCAAAACATTGTAAAAAGCGATTCAGTCTTCCCGTTTGTTAAAAAATGTGGGCTGATGCGCATAAATTGAGTCATATAACAGACAAAACGCAGAGAAAAGTTTTTGAAAAATAACAAATCGCTCCACAGAATACGATTTCCTGTTTCTCGTCTAGCAATGCTTCATAAACAGGCGGGAAAATGATTGGAGCTCCATTGTACATTGTATTTTTACCACTTTATTCAACTTAATATAAATCCAAGTAGGCCATTTTAGTTGCCAAATAAAATGATAAAATAAGCTTTCAAACCCTTTTATATGAAATTTAAGGATGCATTATTTGTGTATCACTGGCTAATCACGATTATTTACAATGATGAAACTATGGTGAGAAGCTTGCAGCGATACCTCATGATGCATTTGTTTTTCATGATGATCAATAGAGCAATGGGGCTTTAAACGGCGACGTTGCTTTGTGACGAATACTTTTGTCCACCTACAGTACTTGTGCTCTAAGTTAAATCGGAACAACTGTATGCGTTCCAAGTAAGGGTGGTCGGGTGATGGTACTGTGTTACTTTCAGTGCCGGGGCGCCCTACTAATTTGGATAATACTAGGGCAAAAGTCGTCTCTTTTTCAGCTGTATATATTTCCAAGTGTCCATATATTATTTATATTATCAGCAAAACAATGTGCAGACGCACAGGTTGATCTGAATCTTCCCTGGTCGCACCTGTCGTAAAGTGCCGTTTCACACGACGCCACACATACAAAACATCCTGAGTAAACATAATCTAAAAATAAGTGAAAGTAAAATAATTCTATAAAATAAAATATTTTCTGAATAATCAATTGCCGTATTAATCATAATAAACGCCTCTGCTCTAATAAAAGTCCCCCCGATTATTTTCTAAAAAAAATGTTATATTAACTTGCATGAAAGCCTGGTTGCTTCTCTGATTGCGGTTGCTCTTTGAGACAGGGTCTACTCTTAAAGGAAAGAATTTACTCCTAGAGGAGTAAGAATTTGCTCCTAGAGTTGTAAATTCTTTGCTTTAAGAGTCGACCCTTACTGAGAAGAAAGGCAAAAAAATAGTGGAGTTCGTTCCTCTAAAAGTATTTCCATTCACAATTACTGCTTATTGAAGGTATTTTGGCAGTGGCTGATTTACTACACTTAAGAGCCTAAATAATGCCCCTTTCTAAAAATGCAACGCCCCCGGGGCATTAAATAGGAATAATAGGGTAGTTTGGGGTCCTAGGGTACTGCAGATAATGTGAATATTTGGGTGAATAGGTACTTTTCCAGGGTGTAGAAATCTGCCTAATTTATTTCGCCATTTTTCTCAATTCGAGTTAACTCTTAATTTTCTCCTCTAGGAAAATGGCAGAAATGTTAAACAGGTGTGCCCACTCAGCTTACGTTGTTGTTGTTGTTGTTTTGGGTTTTACGGCCCTCTGAGACAGTATTTCAGTCTACATCGGGCCGTCTCCCAGCTGAGAGAGGGAGACAGAAAACAGAAACGCAGAGAGAAAAATATACAAACACCCCCACCCGCACCTACTGCGAGGCCCTTGTCCAACTTTTAATCTAATAAGTAGGACGCCACTGCAATGAAAGTTACCGACCACCATTGCCCGACCCGACCACTCCATCAGCTTTCGTAAACCCCAAAGTACAGAGAAACGCGTTCTATCAAACAATACTCTTGTAGACATTGGCGCGATGAGAGTTAAACGTGAATGTTTGCAACTCCATATTTACCAACCATTTTTACAAAGGGAAACAACTTTTGTGACTTCACGTTTGCTTCGCTGGACAAAAATGGGATCTACCCTTAAAGGAAAGAATTGCTTCAAGAGGAGCAAATGCTTTCCTTGAAGATTTGATCTCCATTTTAAAGGGACATAAAAATGAAAATGAAAAAGTTGCTTCTGCTTTCCCTGATATAAAATTGAGCCGTGACATGACAAAACCAACAAAGTGGCATGTGCGCCCAGCAAAGACTCAGATCAGCCTGGACATCCGCCCAGTCTGATCGGTCTAGGGGTAGCTAAGGGTCTAAGCTATCCCCGTGCTGACAGCGGAGACTCTGGTCAGACTGGGTGGATGCCCAGGCTGATCTGAGTCTTCGCTGGGTGCACATACCACTTTGTTGCTTTTGTCGTGTCACGGCTCATTAATACTTTTTACTACTTTTTACCCTGTTAACTATACAAAACCTGGAGAAAAATATAGTATGGCTTTACAATACAAGACTTGTCAGCGTACAGGAAGGCTCGCATGACATACTGTCTTGAACAGCACCATGGTAAAATGGGACCGGGAGTGGGACGCCAAGGCCGAAGCCGTTGTGACGGAAATAGCTCTTCCGTACTTACGTACAGCCGAGCTCATTAATAAAAGGTTCATGCCAGTTATGAAAACGTAAGAGCAAAACAAGTTCAATATGGGATTCTCTAATGTTTACCTTTTATGTCGGTCCAAGGCAATTTACTTCAGAACCGTCAGAGGCCCAAAGTTTATTATAAAACACTGACCTTAACTCTAATTTGTCCGAGGGTTTCTTTTTTTACAGTTTCGAGTATCGAGTCATAAAAAGCGAGTTTCGAGTTATAAAACGCAAGTTTCGGGACATAAATAGCGAATATCGAGTTAGGAAAAGCGAGTTTCGAGTTATAAAAAAGACCCACACCTGAGCATTGGATTAAGGTGTATGGGTACACTTCTATAATTGTGTCGCGACACGACAAAACCGACAAAGTGGCATGTGCTCCCAGCAAAGACTCACATCAGCCTGGGCATCCACACAGTCTGATCAGGGTCTTCGCTGTCCGCACTGAGATAGCGTAGTCCCTTATCTAACCTAAAAACGCAGAGCGAAGACTCTTATCAGAATGGGCAAATAACCAGGCTGGTCACGCTGTCTTGGCTGGGCGCACATGCCACTTTGTTGGTTTTGTCGTGTCACGGCTCATATGTATCTATCTGCCAGTGATTTATTTATAATTTTGCTGCCAAAGAATCTTGGGACCCCGCTTGGGCCTCAGTAGGTTTATAAGTTCAGTGCGTCCTACAAATAAAACATGATTCCACAGCACTGAATTTTAGTGAGTCTTTGGTCTCCAAACAATATAGATTGTGAGGGGAAAATTTGAAAACCGTATTTCTTCGTTTATCATGTTTATAAGATGGAGATTTTTTCCCTTCTAAAACGATCCCCAAAAATCTAGACGCAAATAGATTTTTTGGGATTCTTTTGGAAGGGCAAACCCCATTTTATAGCAGAACTTCTTAAGACTGATTTAGATATTTGAGGGTCATTCTAGAGATGGGAACCCCCCCGTTTTATAGCCGAATAAATACGTTATATGAAGCGGCGGAACTCAACGGTAACAAAATCACTCTGTTCGAATATCACCAGTGGCAGGTTATAATTGAGCCGCGACATGACACTAAACCAACAAAGTGGCATGTGCGCAAAGCGAAGACTCAGATAAGCTTGGGCATCCGTTCGTCCGGTGTTGCTAGTTAGTGTGTCTGTGACCCTGCGAGTCTTGCACGTTATACAGCTGTAGTACGTTAAAAATCTCTGGACGATCAAAGGTCAGTTTTTACAGGTCAAGCTATGGACAATCTGATCTTTGATCCTCCAGAGGTCAGCAACGGAGTATACCGCGAACTTTACTTAATTTCAATATAAGGCATATAAAAGACGCATAAGACCCGGCTCTTGGAACTACATGGCGAGAATAGCATTCATACATGGATCTGGAAGGGACCGAATATTTGTGTCCGTGTCCGTGAAATCAATTTGCTGTCTTTATCACCAATACCTTGGTTTGGGCATGGAACAAAATACATGAAAATCATGTCGATTTTTGCCCTGACCCACGTTTTACTCGAACAGATTTATGTGCATACAATACCATGATGTTTTTTTTTGTTGTTTTTTTTATGCCGTATTAGGTTATTTCTTTCCTTCTGGTGAGCACATTGTAAAATTCAGTTTAAAGAAAAAAGAAAAGTATAATAGACACTTCCACGTCAAAATGAGAGAAGCATCTATTTCGAGTATACAGTAGAGACTACGCAACGTTTCAAAAAATGACGAAGAGTTTACAATATAACGTTACGTGCCGCTGACGTTCGTCGCTTAATATATAGTTTTTTCTTTCAGGTGAATTTTTCATTAATACTTTACGCGATCACCCTATATTTTTATTTGCATTTCTTATTCTACGAATTCTGCTCTTTATTTTCGTCGTAATTTTGTATAGTGTCGCCAGGCTCGTTGTGGAGAAATGTCTGTTTCAACAGTTGAAGGATTCGAACTTTTATAGCGTCAAAAGAGATGTAGGCGCCAGAATTTAACGTTTTTAAGACATAAATGCTGTTCTTCACCATCGAAATGTATAAACTAGATAATAGAGAGATTAACACACTTTTGATTGAGTGTTCTGAAAACAAAATCCGACATGGAATACGCAAGGTATGGTACAAAACGTTAATTTTTTGTTAAGAAACATCATATGACGTTAGATTGCGCATTAATATTAAACGAATATAAATTCCTAAAAACAAATAATACCATCAAAAGTGCAACATGTCAGAGTATAATTCAGTCAAGTTTCATCAAAATCCAAGATATTTCGATTTTTTACCCATGACGTCGCCAAAGGTATCGAACTACGTTAAATTTAAATCTTTTGAAAGCAGGCGACGTATTTGAGGGGGTCGTGGGGATGCAAATAATGTTTATGGAACAAAACGAAAATGCGTGAGGAAAAAATAAAAGCAAATTGCCCAGTTTAACTGATAACGTCTCTGTTAAGAATATAAAGACACTTTCCGCCTTGAGGAATGAATTTCATTTTTCTTATGTTTATACAAGTATAAAATACATTGGTGCAAAGTAAGTGAACCCCGAAGGGGTTCATGTAAACTTTGCTAGCGACCCATTGTAGTTTATACTTCGATAGACACCAGAAAAATTATGTTCATTGTTTATATTTACATTCTTTTCTATCCATTATTTGACAACAAATTTGCGTAAGGGGCTACAGCTGAAGCAGAAAATCATTTATCATATGACGTCGCATCTGAGAGTGTAATAAAGTCATGCATTAAAAGCGATAATCCACTAGTGGATTAAATATGCAAATTACGTCGTAACGTTATGTGTTGACGTCCATAAAAACGTCGCGTTTTCTAATGGCGAAATCGTGACGTTTTAGTGCAAAATTTGCTAATAAAATGCGATTTCAGTGTCATATGATAAATAGAATCTTGCATTCATGCTCATGTATAATTGAATTTATTAAACTCGTTGGGGAAAACGATAAGATGCTCGGCAAAGCCTCGCATCTTATCCTTTTCCCCAACTCGTTTAATAAATTCAATAATACATGAGCACTCATGTAAGATCCTCTATTTATACGCAGTTTTTCTACTAAAAGCGGAACAGCGTCAACGACGTAACAACAACATCATAACGTCGCCTACAATTCCAATCAGATGTAGAGAACCATGGTTTATAATGTCATGCAACGTCGCGTGAACCGACGTAGTTATTGTGGTATAAACTACATTACGGCTTAATGTTTTACTATAGGTCTTTTCAATAAATGCACGGATAATGTAAATATTAAATTGTAAACGGAACATATGAAGCGCTTATATAAACGTAAAAATACCACCATTTATTTCCAAAAAATGATAAATTGGAAAATATACAGTAAAATTTCACATCCGCGAATATTGGATAAATATTGTCATGTTTCAAATTTTTGCTACCGAAGATAGGATTATGTAGTTTTTTTTTTACTCTCTGAAAGCTGTTTCTTTTATATGTTGTTCTTGACAAAGTTGAAAATTTCACTTTTTATTAGCTTTTCATGTGTCTAAGATCCGTCACAATAATACTTAATTCGGTCCTTAAACCTGGTATTGCCAATTTAACAACAACCTATGGTTTTAGTGTTTTTAGATATATTTAAAATCATAGCGCATGCGTGGGAAAAACGAGCTTATTTTCACACCCTTTTGAGGGACAAAGAGATGTAGTTGAAGAGTAGAGTTTGATCAGTTAGTATGTGGTTCATAATACATACAGTCAGTGGCCAAATTCCAAATTCGCATTGACTTACATGTATTTTTCAGTGTGCAAGAAAATTAAATACGCTGCTTCTGTTCGTCCAATTTAAAAGAAAAATATACTGATAGAAATCGTAAATTATGAAGCTATTTATACTAATGTTCCGTTATTGTTCCTCGCCTGACAGCAAAGTTGTTGCTGTCTGAAACCTAGTGGTGTTATTATTCGGTTTCATTTTTGCGACGTCGCTACTGACGTCAATGTTAAAGGGAAATCACCCTATAAAAACTGCCATTGAAATTTTGTTGAAACTTCACACAGTAGTAGAATATTATATGCTGAGTGAAAAAATGAAATAAAAAAATGGTGTCACCGAACTACTTTTTGAGATAATGCAGCGCCATCTATGTGCCTGTTTGAAACATGACTATGTCTATTACGAGCACTTGATCCGAGAAAATAGATGACCGATCGTTTCGAAATAAAGATTAATTAACTCCTCTTTCTTGTCTCTTTGTTTGACCATAAAAATCGTCATCGTCGTATGTCTCATTATATATGTTATTTTCAGTTTTTAGTTTCCCGCCATTTCCCATTATTGAAAAAAACGTGGACTTTCTTCAATATAAAAAGTTCCACAATTGATTTTTTTATATACTTTTGATATAGTAAAGAAATGACCTACCACGTGCAAATAAGCAAATAAAAAATATAGGTCATCGACCAAATATTCGAGTTATGGAAGGAAAACCACTTCTATTTCGTGCGGTTTTCATATAAGCGCGTTGACGTCAATGTTTTATGCGTTGACGTCGCTTTCTATTTGGCGCCATTAACGGCCATATTGATAACGCTCTAACCTTTCGACGCTTGCTTATAGCAATGCAATATAATTCCCTATTCAATTTCAGCAATGTTCTTATGTCTTGAACATATAGTCTATATGAAATTGTCGCCTTCACAATTTTCTCGTATGCAGACAACACATTAATGAGAGAAATTCCAAGGACTGAAACTAGGCAGCATGTTCATTGTTATTTCTCATAGAATTTCGAACTTTTTTCTTGGTCTAGATTATATCACATTTATATACGATGAACAAGTTTAGGTGCGAACATTCAACTTATTGGACCCGGCCACTGCCCGACATGTATTTTCACAGAAACATTGGCAAAGCTTGGTCCGTGGTGCATGAGTTCAAGTTATCATTTAGTGTTGAGACCAATTTCCGAGGATGCGCATTTTGATAATTTTTCCCTGTTCGCATCGACAATCTATGAATCCTGTGGAAAGTCAAGGTCGATTAGTGAAAAATAAGAGTGTCACCGCTTAGCCGTTGTAAAATTTGTATCTTACGAGAACAATATGGTTGATCGACTTATGTCACTTATGTTAAATCTTAGAAGCAACAATTAAGAAAAAAAAGGGAAAAAACATAATTACCTTAACTACATGAGCTAACAATAAAAGCTTAGATCAGCCTGCGCGTTTGCTCAGTCTGATCTCCGCTTTCAGTGTTTGCATGTCTTTCATGACTCAAGCCAAAGGTTCTTAGTCCTTACTTGCATTAAGTAATTACGAGATTCAAAACTTACTTGCAGGTTTCTCAGCCTGTCTTTACCTGACAAATAATTCCTAAAAAATGACACACTACCCCCCAAAATTGGCGCTCTCTTCTCCGTATAAAATTCTTCAGCCCCATTTCTGTCGGTTTTTTTTTCCAGTTTTATATATTTACCATTTTTCTGTCGCAAAAAACTTAAACGTTTGTTTCAACAAAGAGCCCATGTTTTCTCCGAAAGTGACGTAAACGTTTTAGCGTTACGGCAAACGACGTCATGATAACCATAGCAGGAAACAATGACGCTGCGTCAAAATGTATGCGCACGAACATTGAGGCGATTTCCCTTTAAAATGTTTTTTCGAAAATTTTGCTCAGTTTTAAACAGCTACATTTTTATAATATTATGTTATATCCAGCTTAATAACTTATATTTCTATGTAGGATTTATTTTTCTTTATTTTCATATAAGTTTCATGATGATAACTTTTGTTTATTACCCACAATAAATCAAAAAGTAAACTAAGAAATACCTGCAAGTCAATGAGAAATCGCAATTTGATGGAATATTTATGGCCATTGACTGTACATTTTTGCCGGCTCCGGCCGAGCGTTTTAACAGGATATGTTCTGCACAAAGAAGGAAAGTGTTGAGTTCTTATCTTGCCCAAGACAATTCCTTAATTGTCTCTGCGTGAGGTGAGAATCGGAAAAAGTGAGAATGATCAGATTTTAGTGCATTTTACAAATACAATCCTACATACAGGGTGACAGATCTGTGGTTCTCAGAGTAATCAAATAATGAACCATGGAAGATTATTATCTTCATCTTATCTATCTCCCACTCTGGTATAATCAGCAGTTGTATGTAATCAATGGTTCTCTTATCAATACTGCACTGTCCATGCATCAGAAAAATATTTCACACTGAACGTATTATTGCAGTGAAGAAAAAAACTTATAAAAATAATGGTTTATGAAATTTTATTTACATGTATTTGAAACTCTTGCGACAGTGGGATGATACCTATTAAAACAAAAAAATTTATTGCTATAAAACTACTAGATTAAAACATCTATTCCTGAATTTGTTTACTTATAAGCCAGCGCAGAAGTGTGAATACCTGTATCTACTCAGTTTAAGAGTTAAAATAAGAGTACAATAACCTGTGAGATTCAAAAGGGTATTGGGTACATTGTACATAGCTTGAAAAACAAAGCAAACATAATTACCTTTGGATTTGCTTGATCCATAAGTCATTGTGTTAGTTTTGTCATGATTCAAGATCAAATAAAAAAATAAAATAAAGTTGATAGGTTAATAGCTAACAATACATGTCTTCTCTGATACTTAAAATAAATAATTACAATATCTTAATTGTCTTCTATGATATTTAGTATAAATTGATATGCATCATTTTAATCGTCTTCTAATAGACTCCAAGAAAGAATTCAAGACAGAAAAAAGACAAAAAAAAATCCAATTTCTTCGATAATTTTCACTTTGGCAAATAAAAGAAAACAAGAAAAAAAAAAAAAGAAAAAAAGAAAGACATCAGAAAATTAAAAACTAATACAAATTAAAATTTTCTTCACACTTGCAATAAAGACTTAAAAAAAGATGTTCTGGTTAGTGCACAAACTGTTATCTCCATTCCATGACTGGCTAATCATACAAGTACACGGTGTAAAGGTTCACTTAGCCTGGCTACAATCGAATCTGTATATTACTCTGGTGGTCAGATTCCTATGTTCCTTTGCAGGAGATATATTGAACATAGGGTCTGTAGCCAGACTAAGGTTCACTCTGAACTCTGAACTTCAGGTACACTAGGGTTTGAGAATGGGGTGCAACTCAGTGCTCAAAGATAGATCAGGTGTAGTGCAACTCATGGTGTCAACTCTTTCTCTGGCTTTACTGTAATTTGATTTGTCTGAGAACCACAACTCTGTGGTTTGAAATCACCCTGTATGTAGGAGTGAATATATTTATTTGATATGGTAATTTTGTTATTGTAATTCTAACAGAATAGAATATACGAGCCTATGGTATTAATAACTTTCATGACTGTTTATGGTTCTGCTTTCCTTTTGGGAATTGGCCACTGCTTTGTGGTAACGGTCTTCTTATCGAGTCTGTGTATCCTTGATCAAACTCATAAGTATTTAATTATTTATATATTTATTTTCCATGTCCTAACGAACGGTCCTACTAAAGACAGAAAAGGACTTACGCCACCGAAAAGGACCGAAAAGAACTTTCGGGCACCGAAAAGGGCTTTTATTTGCAGTTAAATGCCATATAAAACATATGTTTTAGCATTTTTTCTATCATTTTATTATAAATCAGTTAATTCTTGTAATTGTAGTAGCTTCATCCTGAAATTTCACAAAAATATTACAGCACCGAAAAGGACTCAACTTCTGGTGGAGAGATGCCATGTACCGAAAAGGACATTGCAAATGCTGAATTTTGGACGCGGTAAAAAGGGCATTTTTTCACTTAAAGTACTAGAAAATTATGTTTATGAATAATATTTTACCCGATATACTTTTTTCAAACGTCTTTATAGCATAAAGTGTCATTTAAAAAGTCCTTTTCGGTGCCCGAAAGTTCTTTTCGGTCCTTTTCGGTGGCATAAGTCCTTTTCTGTCTTTAGTAGGACCCCTAACGAAGAAGTACAAAGTTGAGGACAGAAATGCATAATGTACTAAACATTTGTAACCCACTCTCAGGGAAGGGCAGGGGATAGATATAGTAGGAAATTATTCGGGGCTCAAACTCTGAAACAACTTGAGAGTGCCGGGTAAAGTGCAGGGACTTCATTCCAAACCAGCAAAGATCTGCATATTTGAATAAAGAGCAATATATTTTTTTCTACCAAAACCTTGTCCCCGCAGTGCAGGGCCTTTAGCAGGCCTCTGCTGAACGCAAACTACCCGCGATTTCCCGTGGGCTTGGTGCGTGATTCATCGTTTCGAGATGCCACTCAAAGCTAATTAGCACCTACTAAACTACTATTCACTGGTCAGTCAGAAGCGCCACTGACTGAGCATGCTGTGAGAGATAGGATTAAAGCTAGCCATTTGGGGGACTTGTCCCACATACACGCTGAAAATGATTAAAATATATAGTATATTCTTACCTAAATAACTCTTTTAACTATAAAAGATACATTTCGGTAATTTACAGAATAACTTTTATATGTTATTAGGAAAATATCTACTAAATTTGACAAAAAAGTGGTTTGAAAATAAAAGGTTTCCTTTGCAAATGAGGGTAGGCGGAGCTTGAGGGAACACAGGCGGAGCTTAAGGGAATATACGGAACTATGAAATTCATATGACTGGCCCATACCCAAATTCATGCTTCTGAGATCCACTCAAAGCTAAGTAGCCCCTACTTAACAACCATTCACTGGCCAGGCAGAAAGTGCCGCTGACTGAGCTTGCTGTGAAAGATAAGATTAAATTCAGCCGTTTGGGGGACTAGTCCCACATAGACACTGAAAATGATTTAATTATATAGAAAATTCTTACCTCAATAACTCATTAACTATATAAGATAACTTTTTTGAAATTTGTAGATTAACTTTTTGAAGTTATTAAGAAAATATTTAGAAAATTTGACAAAAATTGGTTTGAAAATAAAAATTTTCATATGCAAATGGGGATAGGCGGAGCTTAAGGGAACTGAATAAGACTTCTAACTTCGAGTCAATCAATAGCTGAAGCTTAATATTTAAAAAAATAATAAAATATTTATGTAGGAGACTTGTACGAGTCTATGAATTATCGTATTCATTGAAGTTTTTTTTTCGTACATTTTACGTCTTACCTATGGGAGCCCTGGAGCGACTCCAGATTTCATCACTTCATACTTCACACTTCAGACTTCATCACTTCAGAGTTCATACTTTATCACTTCGGAGTTCATACTTCATAACTTCAGAGTTCAGACTTCATACTTCATAACTTCAGAGTTCAAACTTGAGAGTTGAGAGTTGAGAGTTCAGAGTTCAAATTTCATACTTCAGAGTTCAGATTTCAGACTTCACAGTTCAGACTTCGTACTTCACATTTCAGAGGTTGGACTTCAGAGTTCAGACCTTAAACTTCAGAGTTCAGATTTCAGACTGCAAACTTCAGAGTTCAGACTTCATACTTCAGAGTTCAGGGTTCACACTTCAGAGTTCAGAACGATAAAAGATATAAAAACAACATAAAAGCACACCATAACCAAAATGGCGAGTCCCGCGCAACTCGAACATCGTAGATGAAATAGTGCGAAGTCCGAAGTCTGAACTATGAAGTCTGAACTTTGTAGTATGAAGTTTGAAGTCTGAACCCTGAAGTGTGAACTAGGAAATCTGAAGTATGAAATCTGAACTCTGAAGTATGAAGTCTGAACTCTGAGGTCTGAACTCTGAACACTGAAGTCTGAACTCTGAAGTATGAAGTCTGAACTCTGTAGTATGAACTCTGAAGTGTGAAGTCCCATCCAGGGCTTACATACTTACCAGCTTTTAAACAGAGAAAACTTTCAAACATAATTTTGTTCCTTAAGGTGGGATGTACGTAAAGGACGGTGCCATAAAGTACGTGCGTTGCAAAGGACGTAACGTCACCGTAATTCATTCAAGTTGGTGTCATTTATAACAAAGCGGCCTACTCTGACATTAAATGTATTGCAGTTAAAATCCTTTGAAAACTCTAAATTGCGCTTCTAGTTATATGGAAGCAGTCTTTGCGAGAATACTCAAGTATTGGGGGAAGTAGTTACAGAGGATGATGATGATGAATCAAGAGCTATTTTGAACACATATTTTATTCAGAATGTCGTCTCACAATGTAGTTCGTTCGTGTTGGCTGAGACAACGTGTTCGATTCCGGACATGCCATGATTCTGCTCTTACCTCTGCCAATATCTCATTTCAGCCGTCGCCGATCAAGGCCTATGTGGTTGCGCTGTCTGCTCATATTCTTTTTTCAGATATTGAGAACAAAGCAGAGCGACCGGCGCCAAGATTTTCATCATTCAAAAATCAGTTTTTCTATTGTAGTAAACCGTATTTTTTAAAAGAATATTGAGACTCTTGTCTTTTAATATGTTTTCGCTTATTTTCAAAATATTTCGACAAAAATCACTGAATTTGATCTTATATAATACGGGATTCTATCACGGCACATGATAATCCAAGGTAGAAATTCTTTCGGTAAACACCGGAATTTTTCTAAATTAGAGAGATAAAACATGTTAAATGTAATCCACTAAGAACATACTGTTTTAAAATAAGAAGAATAATAAATGACTTTGTGAACAGTAGAGCACATCATTAGTCGCATCGGCGATTCATTGCCGAGTAAATCTATTTCCAATCCATGTTCAGTAAGGCCATATTCTGAGACGGATTTTCCCGTGTCATACATGTACATCAAAGCACCGACAGGACACATACATCTACGAAGTGTAAAGTACTTAAAATTTTACTTACTCGTATATTAAAAGCCTTTATGATTATGTCAGTAAGTTAACAATTAAAGATTATCTAATTAGACACTTTTAACCCGCCTATTCAATTAGTCACAACTGAATTTTTAAAAGACATCTGTTACATTTTAATTGATATAATTGAAATCCAGTAAACAACTTCTATTTCATAAACGTGATCACGTTTTTAGCTCACCTGAGCACGAAGTGCTCAAGGTGAGGTATTGTGATCGGTCTTTGTCCGTCGTCCGGTGTCCGTCGTCCGGTGTCAACTTTTGCTTTAAACGACTTCTTCTCCAAAACTGCAGCCGGATTTCGAAATAATTTCTCAGAAATGTTCCTTGGGGGACTCTCTACCAAAGTTCTCAAATGATTCCGCTTCGCTGAACAATATGGCCGCCAGAGCTAAAAATAGAAAAACCTTTAAACGACTTCTTCTCCAAAACTGCTAGGCCGATTTTGAAATAATTTCATAGAAATGTTCCTTGGGGGACTCTCTACCAAAATTGCTCAAACGGTTCCGCTCCGCTGAACAATATGGCCGCCAGAGCTAAAAATAGAAAAACCTTTAAACGACTTCTCCTCCAAAACTGGAGGGCCGATTTTAAAATAATTTCACAGAAATGTTCTTTAGGAGACCCTCTACCAAAATTGCTCAAACGGTTCCGCTCCGCTGAACAATATGGCCGCCAGAGCTAAAAATAGAAAAACCTTTAAACAACTCCTCCAAAACTGCTGGGCCGATTTTGAAATTATTTCACAGAAATGTTCCTTAGGAGACCCTCTACCAAAATTGCCCAAACGGTTCTGCCCCGCTGAACAATATGGCCACCAGAGCTAAAAATAGAAAAAAGCTTTAAACATCATCGTTTCTAAAGCCAATGGCTCGATTTCAAAAAAATTTCACAGAAATGTTTTACTCATGGCTCTGTACAAAATTGCTCAAACGGTTCCGCTCCGCTGAACAAGATGGCCGCCAGAGCTAAAAATAGAAATAAATCATAGAATGACACAGAGGGCACAGTTATGATCCAATCATCATGAAACTTTGTCAGAATGTTTATCTTAATAAAATCTAGACCATCTTTGAAACTGGGTCATGTGGGGTCAAAAACTAGGTCACTGGGTCAAATCTTAGAAAAACCATGTGCACACTCTAGAGGGCACAGTTATGATCCAATCTTCATGAAACTTTGTCAGAATGTTTATTTATATAAAATCTAGGCCAAATTTGAATCTGAGTCTTGTGGGGTCAAAAACTAGGTCACTAGGTCAAATATTAGAAAAACCTCATGTACACTCTAGAGGGCACAGTTATGATCCTATCTACGTGAAACATTGTCAGAATGTTTATTCATGAAATTTATACCAGATTTGAAAGGGGCCATGTCAGGTCCAAAACTAGGTCACTAGGTCAGTTCTTAGAAAAACAGTGTGAACGCTTTTGAGGACACAGTTTTGTTCTAATCTTCATGAGACTTTGTCAGAATGTTTGTCTCCAACGAATCTGGACCATGGGTGCAACTTGGTCATGTTGGGTCAAAAAGTAGGTCACTAGGTTAAACCTTAGAAAAACATTGTGTACACTAGAGGGCACGGTTTTGATAACTTTGTCAGAATGTTCATATCCAAGAAATCTAGACCAGGTTTGGAACTGGGTCATGTAGGGTCAAAATCTAGTTCATTAGGTTAAGTCTTATAAAAACCTAAGGTACACAATAAAGGGTTCATTTTCCATTTAATCTTTGTAAAACTCTGTCAGTCATACGGATGTCTCTGAGGTTAAGTTCACAGGATACTCAGGTGAGCGATCCAGGGCCATCATGGCCCTCTTGGTTCCGGATTGTGAAGGAAATCAGCGCCGAGCGGCCAAATCCGATGACGCCCAACTGTTTCACATTACTTTTCCCGGCGATCAGCTTTTACAAATAGACATGTAAAAAGCACAAATGACAATAAATTATTTAAAAAAAAAAAAGTGTATATTGATTTCGAGCTGGGTTAAAAAATATATTTTGGAAGGAAAATTTTCCTGCGCATGCCCTAGAAATTTCCGAGTAGCTCGTCGCCTTCAGTGTTTAAAGCCTGACATTGACGATATTTCTTGTTGGCCACTGGATTATTATTATTATCCTCATTATTATTATTATTATTATTATTATTATTATGATTATTATCATTATTTATCATATAACATTTAAAAGAAGAAGAGAAATGCTTTCTAGTAGTTAACGAATACCTTTATCGAAAAACATGAAATAATTAAATTTCAAAAATGCTAATATAGATCCTAAAAAGAATAAAATAAATAAATTTCAAAAATGCTAATATATATCAAAATCATAATAAAGTGGTTTTTAATATCATGCAAAATTTTAATATAAACTTTTTATTTCTACCATTTATTATAAAAAAAGCATCACTTCATCACATTAAATTGGCATAGAAACATTGGTTTTCAATAGTAACTCCGTCGGCCAGGTTGACGGCCAGGGCTATCCCGAGTCTGTTTATAGAACCGGAAAACCTCCATAGATTATATATTGTCTTCATATGTTCAGGTAGTTTCATGGACGGACGCTCGGCGCCAGAACAGAACAGAACAGAACAAAAACTTTATTCAATTAAAACTCAGGCCACACACAGGTGGCGTAAGCGCCCCGTTACTGCGGCTATAGATTCGTTCCGCTGAGGTGCGGGGGCAACTTCGATATGAGAATTGAAATACTGAACAGAACAGAACAGAACTTTATTGCATATAAAACTCAGGCCACTCGCAGGTGGCATAAGAGCATGCACATACAAGTATACAAACATATAGCATGTAAAAATAGACATATTCAAGCATGACATATATAGATAGAAAAAAAAAAAACTTAATTAGCACTTGCAAACTTCTTCATTATAATTTCTACAAAATTGGATAATTTGATGAGAAGTTTAACATTTTCAGTAGATAACAGTTCCTTAAATTTAATTACATTGGGACTTTTATAGAAATATGGTTTTAAAAATTGCTTTCTATCTGAATTAAAATAAGTACATACAAAAAGATAATGAAATTCGTCACCAATATCATTTTTATCACATAAATTGCATTTTCTGTCCTCTAATGGGATATTTTCCCGGCGACCAGTTTCAACTGGAAGCCTATGGTTACTCAATCTGAACTTTAGCAAAGTAGAACGGTGTTTTTTATTTAATTTGATCAAATAATTCTCAAAACTGATATCATTCTTAAAAAGGCTATATGTTTTTCCCTTTGAGGATGAAGAAACTTTTGTATCCCACTCTTGGATATATAGATCCGATAAAGTTTTTGAGATCTGCATCTTAATCAGTTTAGGGTTTTCAATTCTTTCCTTATGTAAAAGATCAATACGTCCTACAGATATAAGGATTTCTTTTATACAGTGGATCCACTTATGCTGATATATGCCATTGTTATATTCACTGAGAAGAAAATTATACAGAATTTTTGACAGTTTAGTTTCTTTGCCATTTACAATTTTCAGCTAAAATCCAATCAAACGTGTTTTAATTTTAACATCAATAGCTTTGCAGCCAAGTTCAGCATGTAACATATATGCTGGTGTAGATTTCTTTGAACTTGTAATATACCGAAGAAACTCATATTGGAGTTTTTCAATAATACTAATATTTTCATAGGCCCAAATCTCACATCCATACAGTGCAATTGGTAGAATAGTATGTTCAAAAAGCTGTAACTGTAAGTCAAGTGGGAGATTAAGGTTTCGAATTCTTTTATATAATAAATGCATAGCTTTCTGGCTTGGTCATAATTATGTTTTTTGGCTTTACTAAAACTTCTACTCTTGGTAAAAACTACACCCAGATATTTGAATTTTTTACATATTGAAATTTTATTGTTGCCAATTTTAAAATCAAAGCGGTCATCACTGCGTGTGCCGAAGACCAAAATTTTAGTCTTATCACAATTGATATCAAGTTTCTACATTTTGGCATACTCATAAAATATGTCTAAATTCTTTTGAAAATCGGTTTCATCTGTACCAAAAATAATTGTGTCATCAGCATATAACAGAATAAAAAGTCTCAAGTAAATATATGCAGTATCTGATACAAATTCGAGGTCTATAACAGAGCAAGTGTTGGTATGCAAGAAATTCTCTAAGTCATTTAAGAACAGAGCAAATAAGATTGGTGACAAATTTTCCCCTTGCCGCACACCTCTTAGGCAAGGGAAGAAACTTGACTGACTCCCACTAAATGATATACAAGATTTAATTCCCTGATACATATTAAACACAATGCGAAAGAACTTTCCATTGATATTATTCTTCAGTAGCTTTGACCACAAACCAACTCTCCAAACGGAATCAAATGCCTTACTAAAGTCTATGAAAGAACGACTACTAAGGTAGTTTCATCATAGCTCAAGCAGAGCATCAATAAGCACAGTCTAGAAAGGATTCTTCCTCGAGATTACTGTAATTACTTGGGTCATTATCTAATTATATGTGAGAGCACGGATCCGTGGTTTTTTACCCCTGTTCCCTTCCCTGTTTATTTTCATCTGATTTGCCAAAGAGATAAAAAATATTCAACAACAATGTTGGCAAAAATATATCTCAAATCATGTGTAATATTACACATGAACTTATTGCTGTAACCTACTGATGAGCCTATAACTGCAGACCTTATCAGTAATGGACTGTCCCCAGAGGCTAATAAAACTTAATCAGTGTCAGGTTTGAAAGCCTTAATCTTGAAGTATCTTAGAGGCAGAAAAGGCTACCTTTTCCTCCCTTTGAGCCAAATGATCATATTTATCCTTCTAGATCAGGTGTAAAACGGATTTTGGCAACGATAAATGAAACTCTCAAAGGAACTCTGACAGTTGTAAAGTAAATTTGCCTATAAAATAGGGGGAAAATGAACTTTCAGTATACTTCAAAATTTTTATTGAAATTTGTTGCTCTGAACTCCCTATAATTGGCACAAAAATAATTTTTCAGTTATATTGTGCACAGACTTACATTTTGGGTTTAAAAAGCAAGTTTTTATAATTGAACGTGTGGAAAGTAGGAAAAGTTTTATAAAGATCCTCCCTCCCCCTCGTGCCTCAGCAAGCCACTTTGCATGCATATGTATACTGTCAATATACACATTATATATGAGTGGCAAGCTGAGGCATGGGGGATAGTCTACAGCTAAAAATTAAAAGTAGGTGGATTAATTAGACCCTCTGTGTCTCAAAAAAAGGCAAACATACGTTTAACATTTTTTTTTATTTACATATAATTGCATACTATGAGCAGCTGTAGAGTTTTACTTCATTTAAGCATGTTTAACAAATAAAATTCAGTAAATAAAAAAAGCGAAAAATATATGAATTTTGGGTGACCGATGGTTGGTTGGTTGGTTGATTTGATGCTTAACGTCCACGGTAAACAACTAAGGTCATGTCGGGACGGTCAGTTAACCTAACCACACTATTCCTGGGCAGGCTTAGACCTCCTAAGCGGTTAACCAGTACTAAGTGCACATACTTTCGCCAGTAACTGACAACTGCCCTTCTTGAATCAGCGGAAGGAGAAACGAAAGTATGTGGCCAGACCGGGATTCGAACCCAGGACCTCTGACTTACGAGTCAGGTGCCCTACCGATTGCGCTACCCGGCCCGGCCTTGGGTGACCGAAAATTTCGCTTAACCCCTCTTGCGAAAATCAGTGTGAGTTAGTGTACAGATGTAATAATTGTTCAAAATCAGTATTAAACCTCTTTATAATGGATAAGTTTACCCGTTAATACTAAAATCTTTATATTGGTTTCCCCAGAAAGCTGCAGTAATTTGTCGTAAAGTAAACAAATCTGCACGGAAACTGTCAGAGGTCCGTAGTTTATGACTTTGCGAAGTGTGTATTTACCAGCCAGGGTTATAATAACCGTGTTAAACATGATTATAGTAGACAATCTGGAAACAGAACGGCCAATTAATCGTTTAGAGAGATCAATGAGAGGTATCTAAACTGTTATGATACCAGTCACGAGACTTACAGATGTCGACATAAGAGATTTTGCGGTTTGACAGGCCATGAACAACAGTTATTAAGAAATTTCTTCACAATTTAGAATCTGCGAAGCGGAGCGTAGCAGATTCTAAATGTGAAGAACTTTCTTAATGACTTCTAACCGGCTTAGACTGCTGTCAGTTTCCTTGAAAAATGTCCATTACTGGCTTGATTACTTGGCCCTGGAGACTACATCAAAGACCAATGCTGTTGTTTTACACAAAATAATCTTTGTTTTACCTGTTTTATTTATTCATTCACTATTTAGTTTTCCTGAAGTGATGTTTGAGTTTCAAAAAAAAATGGGAACATGTGACAGTGTCCGAAAAGACATGGATCAGACTGCATGCGTTAAGTAATTACTTGCAGGCTTCTTTAACTTTTTTTCTGATGGATATTTTATGTACGATAAAACTCGTACTAATATTGTTCATTTATTATATTAAAGGTGTTGAAACTGAATGCTTTGTATTTGTTTCCCATTTCTGTTGATCTGTCAGGGGTCTTTTTCTGTGATTAAACAGAAAAAAAAAATGGCAGACCATATATAATTCAATGTACATTAAGATTACAAGGTCCATTTTCTCTGACAGTCAGAAGGGAGACTTTTATCACTTTCAGTCAATCAGAAGCTTTATTGCTGATTTATGTATGAAGAATCTAAGAGTTATTTCTAAGTCAGTAAGGGGGGCTCTTCACAGCATAGTCAGCGCTCAAAACTGCTTCTGAATGGCTGAAAGGGTGTACAATTTAAAAACTGCAGTCTAATAGGAGAAAGGCAAAGAAGCCACTTCCGCTGACCATGAGTCAGCTAACCCATTATCTTTGTTCAAACTGTAATGAAATTACGTGTAGTTGCTGTTGTGATTCTCAGCATTCAGAGTGTGTGCAGGTTATTTCTGACCCTATCAATAGCTCTAATTCTGTTCAGAGCTGTGTACAGTGTCCCAAAACAATGATTGGAATGTATTACCTAAGTATATCAAATTATCAAACAACGATTTTACAGTTCCAAAGCCTGATAAAGAATTATTCAAAGACAGCATGTTCTACTCTGGTACACAATATTTGAAACGTTTTACCAGAGAATATCCTAGACTCTGATAGTATATCCACTTTCCATAACCTAAGTATAAGACTCAAGTTTCCTATTAACTTTGCCAACTTGTTGAAAATTAGCAAGACTTTATAGCTAATTAGTTCTCTGTTAACTTGTATTTTTGTTTTTTGAGGGACTCTGCGAATATGCGTTCAGTTTGTTGTTTTGTATAAATTATATTTCGATTGCTTTCGTTTTCGTTTAACGCTTTCATTTGCATATATAGTATATTGTTTAGTGGTCATCAAGTAAGAGTAGCTTGTAGCTAATAGTGTAACCCACTGAAAATAAAGTTATTATTATTTTTATTATTATTATTGAACTGTTATGATAAACAAATGCCAACCATTATTTTGCTTTATATTTTATAGACATAATGTCTCAATGAGTACATGTATTCACAATGCTTGTTGATCTCTATTTGATAATTTTAATTTTGCAGACATGGCATTCAAAGTTCCTTTGTTGCCAAAATTGAGCAAGCCGAAAGTTTCAAAGACACGAGAATACAGTTGTCTACCAGTCACGAATATAAGTACATTGGACATCACCAAAACTGTTGGAAAAGGGAGCTATGGACTAGTAAAACTTTGTAAAAAAAATGATAATTTTTTCATCATCAAAGAATTACTAGTAGATGATGATGAGAGTGATGATGAGGATGATGGAATATTTCAAAAACTCTTTCTGAAAGAGGCCAAAGTGTTGAATTCGCTTAAACACGAGAATATTGTGAAGTTTGACAGCATAGTAGAACCAGAGGATCAAAAGTTGACAGCGTACTTAATGGAATATATCAAGTTTGATTTTAATGTGCTTAATCTTGACCACAGTATATCATCGCTGAAAGAACTACTATCTGTCCTAAACAAAGTAGACTACAAAGGATATGAACATTTTCAGGAAATTATAGCGAAAGACATTTCAGCAGGCCTGGCATATTTGCATCAAAGAGGAATCGTACACAGAGATTTGAAACCAGAAAATGTTTTAGTATCGAATCAACACTATGATTCAACAACACTTGAATTGTTCTGGGAAAAGAGGCCGCTGATAGCAAAGTTGACTGACTTTGGGGAGGCACGTACTAATGTTATCCAAACTTCATCACTAGTGCATACAAAGACCAACAGAGTGGCAAGAGGCTCGCCAGTCTATATGGCCCCTGAAATACACAACCATGATGGGGTAACACAGTTCACTGTGGAAGACTTTAAACGTACGGACATTTGGTCTTTCTCAATGGTATTGTTTATGTTGTTAAATCCTGACTTGAAATATCCATATTTTCAAGATGTCAATAATCTCGTGAAAGCTGGAGTAAGTGGCATTGACAACATTATGAAGAATGTAGTGTCAAAAAAGGAGCTACCGAACCACGGTTCAAAATACAAAATTAACAGACAAGAAAAGTGGCAAACCGTTCTGAGAGTATACCAAATGTGTGCCTCCTTACACCCTGATGGTCGACCAAGCGCGGAGCAAATACTATTGCAGTTTGAAGTGGATTACAGTTTAGCGAGAGAAGAGAAAACTGTAAGCGATGACGCTAGCAGAATAAATAAAAATTCTGACAGGTAAGAGTGTATCATTAGGTTTCCCTTGTATTTTCTCGCGCTAGACTTTCAATGTCCATAAATGTTTCACGATCAATAAAATTCTTTAAGTGTGTTGTGATATCAATGATTATTGTCGAGCCCGCTTGCGCAGAGCGAGACATAGTTGTTACAACGTCAGTTCGGTGTATGTCCGTGCGTGCGTTAGTGCGTGCGTTAGTCCGTCCGGATTTGTCCGGGCCATAACTTCTACATTTATGGATGTTTTTTTTTTCAAAATAATTTGGCACAGTTGTTCTCCTTGATGAGTAGAAGTGCCATTTGAAACATTTGTTCATGTAGGTTCAAGGTCAAGGTCACACTTGAAGGGCAAATGATAAAATGGCCATAAATTGAGCTTGTCCGAGCCATTACTTCTACATTTATGGATGGATTTCAAAATGATTTGGCACAATTGTTCTCCTTGCTGTTTAAAAGTGCCATTTGGAAAATTTATTCAGGTAGGTTCAAGGTCAAGGTCACACTTGAAGGTCAAATGAGCTGGACTGAGCCATAACTTCAACATTTACGAATCGACTTCAAAATAATTTGGCACAATTGTTCTCCTTGATGAGTAGAAGTGCCATTTGGAACATTTGTTCAAGTAGGTCCAAAGTCAAGGTCACACTTGAAGGTCAAATGATAAAATGGTCATAAATTGAGCTTGTCCGAGCCATTACTTCTACATTTACGGATGGATTTCAAAAGAATTTGGCACAATTGTTCTTCTTGATGAGTGGAAGTGTCAAGTGAAATGTGTTTGGGTAGGTCCAAGGTCAAGGTCACACTTGAAGGTCAGATATTGTAATTGTCATAAATTGAGCTTGTCTGGGTCATCACTTCTACTTATTTTCCTTTGTGAAAATTTGAAAAAAAAGAAGAAATGCTGGCTAAGCATAATGTTGTTTGGCTTCTTTCTAGAGTGAAGCAGTTACTTAGACTTGACATACTTATAGGCCACTATAGCAAACAGCGGGCTCGAACAGTTGTCCCTGGACAACCTTCTAGTTATTACCCAGTTGCTCGCCGCTTTTACGCCCTTAACGGCCCAAGCAGCAATAAATTAGCAAGGGTTCTACTGGCTTGCGCATGCAATCGAATCAAAATCTTTCATACTGTGTATCAGTCTACATGAACGCACAGGGTAGAATGAGTATTGGAAATCTGCATTTACTGTAAAATACAGGTCCTGATGGCAAACATGATGCAAACATTGCAAATACCTGTCATGTTTTATATTCGAGTGGTACCCATTAATGCTCGTTGTACTCTTAGTCCTCGAGATTAAAGATTGTCGTCAGTTTTACGAATGAAAGTTTTTACAAAATTTTGTGAGACCGTATAAAGCATACTCAAATCATCGATTTACCCCTAGACTGATTTCAGTCGAAGATGTTAGAAATTCTCTAAACACTATATTCATATTTTACAAATTTTACTTCTGTCTTAGATATACTCCTGGCTCCAACATCAAGATGTTGAGTCAGGTACAAAAGTATCAGAGAGGGACAAGGAAAAAAATAAATAAAAAGAAAAAATCTAACATCTTCGGCTGACAAAAGTCTAATTTACCCCAGACAATAAACAAAACAGATCACTCGAAGTTTCAAATTTTCTGTAAATTTCTTAGTGAAGACAGGTCATTTATTCATGAAAACAACCTTAACAATGACATCTAAAAAAAGACTTGAAACTTCAAGTGGTCAGAAATGTTCAGAATCGTACTCAAACGTAGTGCTACCGTAGGTGTATCCGTGATTATCCCTGGCTTTCCATTATTATACGTAGACAACCATGGTAGTTTTGTCACTATGAAAACTCGCTTTTCATTCAAGTGAAACAAGAAAAAATCTTTAAAAAAAGATAATCGGCGCGCAGATTAAATGGAAGTGTGTTTTGTTATATGTCTCTAGTTGAAGATTTGACAATATCTTCATGAGTAAGTAAGCTATGTCTGTAGGCACCCACAACCGTAATTTTGACACTGGGTAATGACAACGTCCTATCTCAAAATTGGGCTGTCCAATTTGGAATTCCAAAATGGACCGCGGAAAATCCTGAAATTGACCTGATTTCAAAATAGTTACCAACATGTTGCACTGTTTAGTTTAAACAGTATTTATTCATATAAACAGCAATCACAATAATTTATACATACAATAAGCGAATAGGATCTGAACGAAAGCGCATTGCTTATAAAGTTCATTTCCTTTTGGTTTTGAGAGCGGAATGTGGGGTTTGATTGTATTAATTCCTGATCATTGCATGTCTGTTTGCTAATCAATTTTCACTAAATATATGCTGAGAGGCAAAAGAAAGTACAGATAACGCATTCTTGATATTCCATCAGACGTCTTAACATCTGATAATACCTTGGCACTGTTGATAAATACAATCAGTGTCACATAATTTGCGACAATTTTCAGTATAATCGGCAAATGGGTAAGGAAATAACATGGTTTTAAACGGACAAGGGATCTAAGTCAACAATGTCGCTGGAGTAGCTCCCTTTCAAACACACACTTTGGACAATAGAGATTAATTTTGTGCATTTTTATGAATTACATCCAAAAAGGGATGAAAGGTTTGTAAGGACCTGTCACTCTCTCATATGAAAAACGGGACAAACTATCAAATTTTCGTACCAAGAAATGATGCATTTGGCGTCTTCTGGTAACATGCTTCGAATATGCATTGAGTTCTTATGGGAAGTTTATTTGCAATTTTTTTTCAAATTAACAAGTCTATGAGGTTCCGTTCAAGTGCACACAAAAGCAAGAAGCCAAACAATAATTTTCCGAAGATTTCAAGTGAAAACTTCCAACACCAGGTAAGATAGAGAAACATTTAATTCTCTATACTTATAATTAAAAGGGAGATAATTGGAGATATGTAGCATTTCTAACTATGGCAGAAGAAGTTTGGTGGGGGGTTCAGTTTAAATGACGATGTGGTGTTACTCACAGATATTAGCGCTAGACATTCGTGTAGTGCAAAATGCTATTTGTCATGTGCAAAGCGAGTTTTGATTGGAACTGCTCAATTTGAATTAAGGACCTTAACTTCATTATTAGCGACTGCAAAACAATTTGTGTTTGTGTTTTGCACAGCTAGACGTTTGCCCAAAATGACATTATATAATATTTCAATGCAGCCATTTACAGAACAGAACAGAACAGAAACTTTGTTCAATTAAAACTCAGGCCACACAAAGATGGCGTAAGAGCACACAGTATAAACAAAATATACACAACAAAACTATTTACAAGAACTACTTATAAACTATCAGGATGTAAACTTGCTCATAATTACTTTGACAAATTCCGAAAGCTTCTTTAATGTTCCTATATTGTCAGAGCAAAGTAAATCTTTAAATTTCAACATGTTAGGTCTTGTATATAAATAAGGCTTCAGGAGACGCTTACGTTCTGATTCAAAGAACTCGCAACATAAAAGATAGTGAAATTTATCGCCTGTTTCTCTTTTTGTACATAGTTGACATACCCTTTCATCTAGTGGAACAGTTTCCCATCGACCCGTCTCAACGGGTAATTTATGATTACTCAAGACCCAGTATTCA
Organism: Ctena decussata; assembly: GCA_963989385.1. NCBI lineage: Eukaryota > Metazoa > Mollusca > Bivalvia > Lucinida > Lucinidae > Ctena > Ctena decussata. Next base: position 64,682,266 of record OZ022506.1, on the reverse strand, counting down.
AAATCAAATACTGTATACTTTCTATTGCTTCTGAGTATATGTTGTAACCTTACTTAAATACCCTCACGTCGTCATTAGAACTGCCTCTTTGGGGCTATTTAATGAAATGTCACAGCATGTTATTTATTGGAAAATAAGAAAGTAATTATCCCGCCATAATCTTGTCTTGGGCAGAATTCGGCTTACAAAACAATATGGTCAAAATTAAATCAAATAGCCATGATTTATGTATAACTATAACTATAAAGATAAAATAAAATGCTCATTCAAAACAATGCAAAGTCATATCCTTCCTAGTTCAAGGTTCAAGGCAATTTAAGGCTATTATGAGAAAGAAGCTGCTTCGCTGCGAAACTTATTAGCTTGACACAAATAGTGTCAGCTGATTGGTCAACACCTCCTGATGATGCATAGGCCATTCAGGGAAGTCTATGATCCCTGGAAATTTAATTGGCCATCAGAACACGTTTTGATCTCTTTTGCCAATCAGCTGAAAATAAGAGTGAAAGGTCTAAAATGGAGAATAAATATGCCCAACCAGTGCGCTCGGCTCTGAATGATACATAACACACACACACACACACACACACACACACACACACACACACACACACACACCTAACGGGAAATGAGTTGCCGTAGTAGGGTATAGTACTGTATATAGTTGGCACTCAATTAGGAAAACTTATACAAATTTAAACAGTCTAATTAAACAATTATTATTACTGGATGTAAATAGCTCTTAAATCTAAGGTATACTAGGTCTTCTTGAAAATTCTGTATAGTAATTCATTGCGTGATGATGAAAAATAAGTACAATTAAACAAATAATGAATCTCAGCTCTCATCTGATTTAATTTGCGAAGGTAAAGTTTTCTTTTATTATGGGGATATAGGATTCTATTAAAAAGAATCGTATGATACTGGTTTCTGAAAACAATTATATCATGTAATCAATCTTGAGTATTGTTTGTTCTTAAGTTTGACTAACATGTGATTGATGTAAATTCCTCAGTTTCTTTGCATACTGCTGTAAAGCATGGAAACAATTGAATAAATACTAACAGGTAAAAACCAATTGTTATAAAGAACAGAACTGGTGCAATCTACAGTTTTACCTGTATAAAGCAAGCACCTAAGGGATAATCAAAATCCGCTTGCTTAAGACAGGTGTTTGCTTAATACAGGTACATTTCGATGTATTTGCATGTTTTGGGACTGAATACATGCTTCATTAATACCGGTTGCTTGCTTAGTAGAGGTGGCCACTGCGACAGGTTTTTACTGAATTGCTTTCATTAAATGTTGATTCCGATTGGTCGATCAGAGGTACGGATTCAGGTATACTTATATATTAACAAGTATACATGTGGTTTTACAATTATTTCTATAAGTTTAATAGTATACACGTACATGTAGATACAGGCACAGTTATATAGTGCGTTTGACTCGGCCTTTTACACCATGCTCAGGGTTATCAAAGTAATTTTGCTGGGTCTTTGATACAAAGCTCGCTGGCATTAAGCAACACGGACTTTCAAAATGTTTTAAAACCGTCTTGTGTTGATATTTTTATACGTTTCCATTTACAGGAATTTATTCGAAGAATTCCAAATGAAGGAGGATGTTACAACACCAGAAAAACGTATGTATAAGTATGAGTAGATTGGCTCCCGTCGTATGTTTCTTGATGTATGTTTATGTATTTACGTCTGTCAGGTGATCTCGATACTACGAGTACACAAGATAAAAAAATAATAAACCAATATATAATTCTCTGTAATCATTAAGAATTTTATAATAGGGGTGGCACACGCATGGTCTCAGATTTTGTTCAAACTTGTTCAAACTCATAGAAAATATATATTTACACTTACCACTGACATCCCATAGGTAAAGCGTTTAGAGAAACTGGCTTCATATACCGATGAACGACAATTGGTCCTGTGACGTTGTCGTCAAGCGACGTCTAAGATAAACAAACGTATTGATTGATCTACGTAACGTTCAATTGACGCCATGTTATGTCGACGGCTGTTTAAAGTAATGGCCGAACACGTCGACTCTATCTTCTCTTCGACGCATATTTTGCATATTCTACATTAAATTACAACGAAAACAGCACAAGAAGGGTCTGAATAAATAATGTGAAAATATAAGAATGAAAACTTGAATTTTCAGCGTTCATCGTTTGAAGAAGTCAGTGGTCGTCGCTAAAATTCTACAAGAAGCGCTTCAAGGAAAATTTTAGCTCCGCCCACTGGCTTCATCACACGATGAACTCTGAAAATCAAATTTTAAATCTTAAACAGAACGCAAGACTATTAACGTTTACAGGCACACACCTCCAATTCCGATACTTTTCAGAATGCACAGAGTTCCAATTTGCTGCCCTGGACAGCAGCCATTTTACACTAGAGGCCACTCTTAAAACAATGTTTCGTTGAGGAAGAAAAGTTTTCCTTTCAGAGAAGCCCTCAATGAAATGAGTGGCATTTTTATAAAAAGTTTGTGCGATATTGGTTTAAACAGTATTTTATTCAACTAAGCTACATACATATATATAAATTTACAAATCATTTTAACGTAGGATCTGAAGGTAAGCGCAATGCTTATATAATAGCCATCTCCTAAGCTTATATAATAGCAATCTCCAACTCCTTGTGCAATTTAAAACTTTTAACACTTTTTATTTTACTTCACAGACGATAATGCCAGTAATGATATCGTCGTCATAGAGGTGTCTGAAGAAACGCTCCGGGACACTGCGAGAAACCAGAATCAGGAAAGCTGCCATAAAACGGAGAAAAGAACAGAGGGAACAGATGACAATCATTCCACCTCAGAGCCACCTCAAAGCAAAACAGTCGCTGTTGATCCTGAAGTTAGTAGTTTCGACAACTGTAGTATACACTCATACGGTATATCAAGAGTTGTTTGTTGACACCGCCTACAAGTATTCCATCATAGACATTAGTAACGCGTTTGTTTTAGTGCTGACCGTCCCAATGCGGTACTTCCGTTGTGTACCATATCGATTATATTTCGCTCACCAATCATGTGGGTGGTACTTTTAGCTAAGGAAAGGGCTAGTATTCCGTTTTCTATGCATTTCATGAACTATGAACTATATTTATGCATATACTTTTTTCCCTTTTGGTTTTGAGGGCAGGATATTTTGAGGATAGAATATGGGATCTAACTGTACATGTATTTGTTCTTAATCATTGCTTATCTTTTTTCAACGAGTTTGGCGAGTAGGTCTCTTAATAAAATTACTGGACGCATGCGTAACTTAAGTATCTCTATTTACCGTCAGCTGGCATTATTTTATCATTAATTTTAACTTGCATGAACTACATTTATGCATATACTTTTTTACCTTTTGGTTTTGGGGGCAGGATAATTTGAGGATGCAATATGGGATCTAACTGTATTTGTTCTTAATCATTGCTTATCTTTTTTCAACGAGTTTGGCGAGTATGTCTCTTGATACAATTACTGGACGCATGCGTAACTTAAGTATCTCTATTTACCGTCAGCTGCAATTATTTTATCATTAATTTTAACTTGCAGCATTGTATGGTTGCGAAGTTTGGAGATTTGAAAAAAAAAATGATCAAATTATTTAGAACTTACCTGATGAATTTTGAAAGCATATTACTATTCTATAGAAGAGAACGCCAAAATATATGCCACGTGTTGAGCTTGGCAAACTGCCTGTTGAAATAACTGCAAGCTACACGCCACCGACTTGGGAGTACCAAATTTCATAGGGAGATTCCAGGGTTTGGGGGAACGAAAGTTTTTTCAAACGGTAGCGTGAGGCATCGAGTACTTTCATGTTTGTTCAAATGATGACCCAGGGGTTGACTTTGACCTTTTATACTTTAACTCGTATATGAGAAAACGCTATAGCATTAGATAACATTTAATACTCGAGTACTTTCAAGTTCGTTCAAATGATGACTGTGTTGACCTCGACCTTTTCCAAAGAAATTTCGCAGGACTACGTGTATGAAGGCCATCTTCTGGCCTCCATCTATGGTCAAATATGAAAGTTGAAATAAAGAAACTACCCGATTCTTCTATTTGTTCATTACGATATCAATTTGATTCTTGTCATGAAACAGTTATAATTTACAGCTGCTGAAACAGGCTAAAATCATGAAATTTGTAATTTTCCTTTTTGTCAATTTTAGATACTCGGCTTGAAAATATAATAAAACACAACCATTAACCAAACATCCTTTAACATGTGATGTATATTGTATCCATTCACATCACATAGAAAGACTGTAGGCTATAAACTCTGATTTCTGTAGATAGGATTTTCCCTCACTATGCCTGTAACAAATATGGGTAAAATGTAGTCCTTGTTATATATGTCAATTTCATCGATCAAAATTAAGGGCATCATCTCTAATGATTTTAATGTAATTTTAAGCGAACTTACCCAGGTAACTAATGGCAGGGGCCAGCAAGCTGAGAGATACTTCTACCAGAGCCAGGTTCCGACTGGTTAAGATTTCCTGATAAGATAACCTGGGAGGAACCCAAAGATCAAATTGCCTCTTGCGGAAAATATGCACTCTGATAAACAATATGCACGCATTTAAATAGAAAAAATATAAACATTTAGTTGTATGAATGCTTTTTGAAAAATTCCACAGTACCTAAAGCCAAACCCTGTAACCCCAATAAATAGATAGATATATAGCGAGGCTGATAGAGTTTCATCTTCCATAATTGAAATGCCAGACTGCCTTTTCTCAGGACAGGTTCTTAATTGTTTAGTAGGGAAAGTGAAAGTCCTTAAGATGGCAACTCAGCATTTCTGACATAAACTAGAATGTGTCCATAGGACACGGATACCGCCGCTTAGTGCCCTAAGTAAGATCGCGCCTTGTTTAAGTTACTGGCACTTGTAGGATAACTAGGTTCACAAAGGCAGACTTATGTCGTACATGTTTTATTGTTTTCCTTAGGCAGGTGTATTGTGCTTTTTGGATAAAGAGAAGTGTGTGCGTGTGTGTGTGTGTGTGTGGGGGGGGGGATCATGACTGTGATATGTGATAAATTCTGTATCTTATCACAGAAATGGATGCTATGCAACTTTCCGAAAGAAATAGCCCGGAAACAAGTAACTTTTCAAAAACTAACAAACGGAAACCAATTTTGTATGAAATGAAGTTGAAAAAGGGCCATAACTCCAGAAGTAATTGGCGGATTTTACCCTCAACTGAACCTGACCTGTATTTTATAATTATATATCTGTGTATAAAATATGAATCCAATACATTAATCTGTTCAAAAGATAATGAACGGAAACCATTTTTTGTACAAAATAAAAACGAAAAAGTGCCATAACTCCCATAACTATTTACTGACTTTAGCCTAAATTGAACTTGTCCTGTATTTTTAGCTCACCTGAGCCGAAGGCTCACAGGTGAGCTTATAGTATAGGCAGGCATCCGTCGTCCGTCGTCCGTCCGTCGTCCGTCCGTCCGTCGTCCGTCCGTCAATATTTTCAAAAGACATCTTCTCTGAAACTACAAGGCCCATTGTTACCAAATTTCATATATAGCATCTATAGGCAGGGGGAACCAATAATACTGTTTTTTATCCAAATCGCTTCAGAACTTTGGTTGCTATGGCAACTTAAAGTTTCCATTGACTTGTATGGGAAAAATTGAAAATTTGCATTTATTGCTATGTGACTGCCGATATTTTGACAAAACTTTTACAGAAATGTTCCTTGAGTATTCCTCTATCAACCACATGAACTTTATGTAAATTGCACAATTTGGCTGGTTGCCGTGGCAACCGAATGGTTAAAAAATAGAAAAAATATTAAAAAATCATCTCCTCAGAAACTATGCAACCAATAAAGCTCAAACTTCACAGAAAGGATCTAATTACTAACTTCTATAAAAGTACTGTTTTTCTTGGCAATTGCTCTAGCAGTTTGGTTGCTATGGGAACTGAAAGTTGCCATTGACTTATAATGGCAAAATGGAAAATTTGCATTTATTGCTATGTCACTGCAGATATTTTGACAAAACTTTTACAGAAATGTTCCTTGAGTATTCCTCTATCAACCACATGAACTTTATGTAAATTGCACAATTTGGCTGGTTGCCATGGCAACCGAATGGTTAAAAATAGAAAAAATATTCAAAAATCATCTCCTCAGAAACTATGCAACCAATAAAGCTCAAACATCACAGAAAGGATCTTAGTACTAACTTCTATAAAAGTACTGTTTTTCTTGGCAATTGCTATAGCAGTTTGGTTGCTATGGGAACTGAAACGTGCCATTGACTTATAATGGCAAAATTGAAAATTTGCATTTATTGCTATGCCACTGAGGATATTTTGACAAAACTTTCATAGAAATGTACCTTGAGTAGTCTTTAACCAGTCATGTTAAATTTATGCAAATTGCGCAATTTGGCTGGTTGCCATTGCAACCGAATGGTTAAAAATAGAAAAATATTAAAAAATCATCTTTGCAGAAACTGTGTGGCCCAATAAAGCTCAAACTTTACAGAAAGAACCTTAGTACTAGCCTCTATAGAATTAGTGTTTTTCTTGGGAATTGCTCCAGCAGTTTGGTTGCTATGGCAACAAAGAGTTTCCATTGACTTATAATGAGGAAAATGGAAATTGGCAATTTTTGCTGTCTAACTAACTGCAGTTATTTAATTTTTTTTCTACAGAAATGTTTCTTGAGTAGTCCTCTACGATTCATATGAATTTTCTCCAAATCGCTGAATTTGATTGGTTGCCATGGCAAAATATAGTGTAAATTTCGGAAAAAAAAAAAGAACTTTGGTTGCTATGGCGACTTATAGTTTCCATTGACTCATAATGGGAAAAGTGAAGCCATGAGGGGGATGAAGCTGATACTTAGCATACATATTAATAATTTTAACCTCTACCTAAAGTATGTTTTATATTATCATTGCCCATGTGAATTTGTTGCTATGGCAACTTAAAGTTTCCATAGACTTATAATGAGGAAAGTGGACATTTGCTATTTATTTCTGTGTTACTGCAGATATATTGACAAAAATTCACAGAAATGTTCCTGGAGTAGTCCTCTACCAGCCATATGAATGTTTCCCAATTCCCAATTTTGATTGGTTGCCATTGCCGCTGAAAGGCCAAATTTTCCCTTTTTTTTTTTGCCAAAGATCTTCTGAGAAGCCATTAATGGGGGATAAAGCTTATTTTTTTTGCATAAATGTTTGTGATATTATCCTCTACATAAATGGTGTTTTTTATTGCTGTTGTGCATGGTGTTTTGTTGCTGTAATCTCAGTGCCTCAGTGCTCAGGTGAGCGATATAGGGCCATTGGCCCTCTGGTATGATTATATACTTGTGTATAAAATAGAATCCAATACACTAATCTTTTCTAAAGATAATGAACGGAAACCAGTTTTCATACAAAATGAAGTCGAAAAAGGGCCATAACTCCCACAATATTAAACGGATTGTACCCAACTTCAAACTTGACCTGTATTTTATGATTATATACCTGTGTATAAAATATGAATTCAATACACTAATGTTTTCAAAATATATCAAACGGAAATCATTTTCGTACGGGACGGGACGTACGTACAGGACGTACGTACAGGACAGGGCGTACGTACAGGACAGGACGTACGTACAGGACAGGACGTACGTACGGACAGCGGTGATACTATATGCCCCCCCCCCCCCCCCATTTTTGATGGCGGGGGCATAATAATGGTTCCAATACTGGAATTTCACTGAAACTCATCGTTAATAGTCTAACAGATACTTTACTGGTAGTCTGTAAAACCTGGGCTGGGCTCATAGGCTCGTCTAGGCAGTTCTTGGCTGGGTTCAAATGAAAACGGAGTCATCCCAGGTGATAGTTCATAAAAGGTCAGTATCTCTCCTGCAATATCTCTCCCCTTTGCTGGGGCAGCCAACGGCACTGGTGAGAATTTCTCCCTTGAGGCCGTGTCAAAATCCAGCGGTTGTAGTACAGAAATAAGTACATTTCGTATTTTTATTCAAATATTTATTTATTTTTTATTTTTGAAAACTGCAACTTGACTATTTGAGCTACATCAAAACCCTTGCGTCTGGGACTAATGACTAATGTAGATGCAAATCAGCCTGGACATCCGTGCAGTTCAATAGAACCTGTCAGTGTTTCCTTGTGTTTCAAAGAAGCGAAGACTGATCAATCTGCATAGATGTACGGGATATAAATGAACCTTTGCTTGCCGCAAGTCGCATGATTATGTTTTCTTCTTCTTTCTGTTGTTGATTTAGATGCAACCTACAGGTATCCAGATCTGAATATGAATTCCATATTCTTGTATATGTGAACTCGCGATACATGTTTGGATACCCATGTATCCACAGCATCCATCAATCCATTAAACACACACACACACACACACACACACACACACACACACACAGATAAGACAGGATTTTTTTAATATTCAAATAGATACTAGTAAGAAAGATGTACTCGCGTTAGTGCGTACGGTCCAGCAGTCTCTGGGCAGGTTCTGTAGTCTCTCAGTCGGTACGTGCTAGGACTGAGCTGAACAGGCAGTTTTAAGATTTTTCAGGGCACATGCCATGAGTAAGGTTCTGTTATAAGCTGAAGGGTTTCTGACACTGCATCTCAGGGGACCGCCGGGGAGAAACATCTGCTATTAGGGGAATAACTTTCACTCAGAGGTAAACATTCTGCGCACTGTGACCTGATATTACCTAACACTGATGCTAGTATCTTGCCTTAGCTGGCTTTTCACCTAGGATGGAACTATTTTCATTTGGGCCCAACCATTCGAGCCCAGCCCAAGCCCATTAGCTCAGTCCCGGTCTTACAACTCAGGAAAGATAGTCATGACCTCTCTTTCACTTTCATTTTGGTGTCAAATTATTCAAATTAAAGTTTAACTAAGCTTACGTTTTCTACATTGCTTCAGGACAAGATCTCAAATGAAACAGCACATCTCATTCGAAGACATGTCTCAGGTAATTTTCACCAAGCCTCAGCAGAAATCTTCAGTCACAATGCTGCAGGATCCCAATGTTCCTCTATATGTATTGCTTCGATGATCGCAGCCGCTATTTTTCCAGCGGCTCATTGGGATTCTGATGACCTAGACCAGATTTTACTTGAAGGCGACAGGCTGCACTTGAAAATTCTAGCTGGAAAGGGCTGGCCGAGCGAAAGGCTCGAGAACAAGCTTGGGATCGATGAGATGCCAGCTACATGGCGCATGCAAATCCATGGAAAGGAACCATCGGCTCAGGTTGCAATCACTATGGCAAGCTACGATTTAGCTGAAAGTATTGAAGCATTAATAGCACCCGCCCTTCAGAGGGAAGCCAAGAGCCCTTGCATTGTGAGACTTTATGACGCATTTATAACTATATTGCCAGGAGAAAACAATTCACATTATATTTTCGACCCTCATGCGAGAAGTTGTAACGGCATGATAGACCCAAATGGAGCGTCATGTCTTCTCCACTTTAATACCAGCGTGGACCTAATTCAGTTTTTGAAAGGACAAGTTAGAGGCTCGGAGCAGGTTGATGTTTTCCAGATGTCTGTTAGTATAACTGCAGGTAGGTCTAATACAAGTAGAACATTTTTGAAAGGAACAAAATGAACAGAAAAAGCTTGCTTTAAAGGAACTGCATATGAATTCAGTTTACATGAGTTTCCTGTAATGTTTTTGCTACCCAGGAATGTCCTATAAGAGGTAAATAAGCATACAGGCTTTGCATAAGTCACAACATTTTTCAATTTCTTATAGATCATCTAGACATTTCAATGAAAAGATTTTATCAATGATTTATGTATTTTTGCTTAGGATACCATAAAAAATTTCGATGATCACAGCGATGCACTGTACGCATGGATATATTTATTTCTTGAAGTGTTTGATAAATATTCCGATCAAAAAGCATAGAGTTAAACACAAAACTCAGCCACAGAGGCTGACTCCAGATATAACTGACTCTACTAGGACTAGATACCGATATAAATCTATAAGTGCCAGTAATTGATATAACCTTCGAGGGGGGCGGAGCCCCCGAGATGGTTATATGTATTACAAGTACAGTCAATTTTCTAAATGTTTTGTATCATGGTCCAATCGGAAACAAGATTTTGTTCCGTGGCTGTCTCTTCCAGAATGTTTATTGATGCAGGTGACAATGTTTAAACTAGCTCCTATAATCAAGTCTGGCATATTTATGTTTTGTAGCCCACTTCTTTACTTGGCTGATAAACTAATTGCCTCAGCGAAATATTGCAGGAAATTTTGAACTTCAAATATAATGGTTTGGCGCATTACTACTCTGTTTGCAAATTCATATTAAATGATGAATTCTAAGTCACTGTGCTTTAACACTGTACAGAATAATGTCTGATTGTGCATTGTTTAAATGAAAAATAAAACTCTGTTTACCCAACTAAGTTTCCTTATTGAAGCAATGCAACAACCGGTGTCCTTATAATAAATAAAATTGGACAGCATCAGTGTTGTCCCAGACAGAATGCACTGAATAAACTGTGCGGGTATATATCTACCGCACTGTAGTTATAGCACGGCTATGGATTGACCTAAGTGTAAAGTGAATGGGAATTTGAAGCCTCGCCTACTCAGTAAGACGCTGGTGTCTAATGGTAATTCAAATATTGCACAAAAAGATCAAAGGAAAAATGTAGGCCATGATACAATATTATTTGGTGAAACATTTCTCAAAGGAATATTTTAAAGATTTTAGACTGCAGAAAAGAGCCATTCTTAACTATGGAATTAACGATATGAGTGCTAAGATGAATAAACTCGAAGTATTAACAATCTATGAGCGTATTTTCTTGCGCAATGCTAAATCTAAGTTCAAGGTTTTCAATCATCAAGCTCCGGGTTATTTACAGAATATGCTCGAACCAACGGTAATAAATAATGATTTTTGTATTTTAAGATCTTCATCTAGCAATTTTATTACCCCTAAACCTGAAAAAGAGTTGTTTGCACATAGCATGTCATATTCAGGTACACTAATATGGAATGTATTACCTGAGTTTATTAAATTATCTAATAATATCTCAATCTTCCATACTAGATGCATCAAATGGATAAAATCCTAAAGTCATATATACAGAGAGAGAGAGAGAGAGAGAGAGAGAGAGAGAGAGAGAGAGAGAGAGAGAGTTCATTCTATTTGTCCATTCTTGCTTGTTTTCATTTTAAAATTTATAGATTTATATTTTGTGTGCGAGTTTTGAGAGTACAGATTTGTTTTAATGTACGTTTAAAGTGACCTAATATCTTTTTTTTTCTCCCCCCCCCCCCCTTGTTTTTTTAAGATAACCAGATATCGGGGCTCATTATTGCATTTCGTTTTCGGTAAGGACAGGCTACATGATTGGGCTTCTATATATTCATTTCGTTATACCTTGGAAATTCTATGTTTTGGGACAGATAGCTCTGAGCGGACAGTGCAGACCCGTATCAGGCTGCTCCTAGAAGAGCAGTCTGATTAGGGTCTATACTGTTTGCTATTCCATCTGAATCTTTTGGCTACCGCTTTGTAAAACCAGGCTGTTCATGTTTGGGACAATTACGGTTACTATTTTGGGTGTCCCAATATTAAGAAGTTTACTGTGGTACTGATTGCCCCAAGTGCCCTTTCTTTTCTTGAGAGGAGTGATTGTGATTAGGCCTGTAACAATAAATCTGCGTATCATGTTGTATATTTGTATTTGATATATATTTTGATTTGTACATGTTTTGTTAAGTGGGCCTCAAGGAAGAGTAACTTGTAGCTAAATTTGTCACCCACTGAAAATAAAGTTATTATTATTATTATTACTATGTGTATGAGCGGAGATATGGACGTTTTCATGTCGAGTTAACAGGAAAAATTTTCCAAACGCTGCCAGTTTTTTAACAAAACTAAAACATAAATATAAAGCCTGGTCACCAGCACATTCAACATTTTGATGACAAATAAACATATTAAAATTTTGTCTGTATACAAAATATAAAATGTCCTGAAGGCTGGTCTCATATATTTTGAAAGCTGCACAGGCTACCGAATTTGTCATTTCCGTCAGAATCCGCTAGGGGTATGGTATGTTCAAGATAAAAACACAAATATTTTTATGTAAATTTAAAGAGTAACTATACTTCAGGAACTGACTGAATCAGATCTGATTAATGTTGATTGCAATTAATGTTGATTAATGTTGCAAGACTGATTAATGTTGTACTTGACGTTACACTCAAGGTTTGAACTTTCCTATGAATACATTTTTATTATCAAATTAAAGGACCTGCTATGATAAGGCCCACATTATCTAAATGTGGGCCATAGCATAGCAGATCTTTTATTTTGATTTTTTTTTGTCACGAATATTTTTAAATAAGCAGCATTTAAGTAGTCCTTATTAATAAAGTAGTCAGATTTGGTATACAGGTTGGTGATGATGTGTTGTATCGTGGAATTGCAAACCAGCCGTCTCCTACTTATTCTTCTCTTTATTTGTCCGATTTTCTTTCTTTCCATACTTTGAATAATGAAATTTTTCGTCAAAGATTTCTCCACAACCATGCAAGATAAAGTGGTCAGATTTGGTATACAGGTTGGTGATGATGTGTTGTATCGTTTGATTGCAAACCAGCCTTCTCTTGCTTATTGTTCCCTTTATTTGTCAGATTTTCTTTCTTTCCAAACTTTGATAATGAAATTTTTCGTCAAAGATTTCTCCACAACCATGCAAGATAAAGTGGTCAGATTTGGTATACAGGTTGGTGATGATGTGTTGTATCGTTTGATTGCAAACCAGCCTTCTCTTGCTTATTGTTCCCTTTATTTGTCAGATTTTCTTTCTTTCCAAACTTTGAATAATGAAATTTTTCGTCAAAGATTTCTCCACAACCATGCAAGATAAAGTAGTCAGATTTGGTATACAGGTTGGTGATGATGTGTTGTATCGTTAGATTGCAAACCAGCCTTCTCCTGCTTTTTCTTCCCTTTATTTGTCAGATTTTCTTTCTTTTCATACTTTGAATAATAAAATTTTTCATCAAACATTTCTTCACAACCATGCAAAATAAAGTAGTCATTTTTGGTATACAGGTTGATGACAATGACAGAAAGTTCATATTTGGTGTACAGATTGACAATGACAAGTCTCCGGTTTGTTCTTTCCAGTATTTGTTCATTTTCTTTCTCTCCATATATTCTTTCCATGCACTCGGTACTGTAAGTTTACGCAAAAGATTTCTCAGCAACTGCTCAAGGTAGAATCTTCATATTTGGTATATGAGTTGACAATGGCTTGTTTTTTCTGTCCATGTGAAATTTCTTATTCCAAAATAGAACAATTGATATCGGATATACATATTAACAATGAGTTGTTTCTCTCTATGCTCCAGGTACTGAAAGTAACACCATTCTACTAAAGCTGTTGAGCGGGGGTATAGTCGGATTCTCCGACACTTCTAGTAATTTTTGTTTTAGTGCTAAGGACATCGAAATTGGGTGGACCCTTTAAGGTCCAAGTGGTTTCAATCTGCATACATTTATTACAAAAGCCAACAACTAAAAAAAGAAAAAAGAAAAGGATGCAATGCGACATTAAAAACACTGACTGGTAGATCAAAACGAGAATGGTTGTAAATTACAATTTTGCGTCGTCGACTACTACATACAAATACACATTCCTTTGGACGAATGTTATTGCACAAAAAATGAAGTTAAGAATGGTATCTGCAATTAAACAGTCTAAATGTAGATAGCTATGCGATTTCACTTCACTTTTATAATTTATTTTTGATTAGGAAACCATAGTTGAAACTTTTCATTGCTCTTAGGAAGTTATTAATGATTTTTATATAATTATTATCTTAGTTGCAGACGTTATAACAGAAAGTGAGACTAGTAAACTCGAAGACATGTATGCTACTGACTATGCGGAGGGGGCTCTCGAAGATGAGGACGAGAACGACGGTACAGAAGAGTCTAATGGTATGATATTTATTTCCAATTTAAAAAAATATTCGTGCAGTATGATTTGATCATTTTCTGTTCGCATCCAGTATATAGATCCTGTATGTTAAGAAACGAAATGGTTTGAGGATTTGGGAAAAATGAATGTAGGTGTTCCGCTTGCTAAGTATTTGTACATTATTTTCTAGAAGAGTAACGCACCTTCTTCATTTACCTTCTTTGAATATGTAATCATACATCTCAAACATGAATTTATGTTCTACGTTCATCATAGAAAATATATATTTATGCCCCCAACTTCGGAGAAGTTGAGGGGGCATATTGGTTTGGGCCTGTCCGTCCGTCCGTCTGTCCGTCCGTCTGTCCGTCCGTAACGCTTTTGGCAGCTGGGAAACTCAAGAACCACATATGCTACGATCTTAAAATTTTATATGTGGCATGTACATGAAAAATAAGCGGACCCTTTTTTTTTCTTTTTTCCGCAGGTCAAGTATTTCCAGAGTTATGCCCCTTTTTCGACTTAGTCTATGGAACCTTGTGAACAAAATATCTCAAGAACCCCTGATGCTAGGACCGTGTAATTTTGCAGGAAGACATTGCCTAAGGTGTAGATGACCTGATTAACTTTTGAAAAAAATTTGTAAATTTTTGACCGAGTTATGCCCCTTTTTCAACTTAGTGCATTGTAAGCCTATGGCACCTTGTGAACAAAATATCTTGAGAACCCCTGATGCTAGGATCGTGTAATTTTGCATGAAGATATTGCCCAAGGTGTAGATGACCTGATTAACTTTTGGAAATAATTTGTTAATTTTTGACCGAGAAATGCCCCTTTTTTGACTTAGTGAATTGTAAGCCTATGAAACTTTGTGAACAAAATACTCGAGAATCCCTGATGTTAGGATCATGATTTTTTGCAGGAAGATATTGCCCAAGATGTAGATGACCTGATTAACTTTTGAAAAAAAAAATGTAAATTTTTGACCAAGTTAAGCTCTTTTTCGACTTAGTGCATTGAAGCTCATGGTACAAAGGTACCCTAACATATGGTCAAGAATGGTAAAAGATAGGAACTTGAAACTTTTTGTACACATGATCAGTATGGAAAATAAGCGAACAGGTGTTTTTTTCTTTTTTCCGCCTGTCAAGTATTTCCAGAGTTATGCCCCTTTTTGACTTAGCCTGTGGAACCTTGTGAACAAAATATCTCAAGAACCCCTTATGCTAGGACCGTGTAATTTTGCATGAAGACATTGCCCAAGGTGTAGATGACCTGATTAACTTTTGAATTTTTTTTTTAATTTTTGACCGAGTTATGCCCCTTTTTCAACTTAGTGCATTGTAAGCCTATGGAACCTTGTGAACAAAATATCTTGAGAACCCCTGATGCTAGGATCGTGTAATTTTGCATGAAGATATTGCCCAAGGTGTAGATGACCTGATTAACTTTTGGAAATAATTTGTTAATTTTTGACCGAGTTATGCCCCTTTTTTGGCTTAGTGCATTGTAAGCCTATGAAACTTTGTGAACAAAATATCTCAAGAATCCCTGATGTTAGGATCATGATTTTTTGCAGGAAGATATTGCCCAAGGTGTAGATGACCTGATTTACTTTTGAAAAAAAAATGTATATTTTTGACCAAGTTAAGCTCTTTTTCGACTTAGTGCATTGAAGCTCATGGTACAAAGTTACCCTAACATATGGTCAAGAATGGTAAAAGATAGGAACTTGAAACTTTCTTCACATGATCAGTATGGAAAATAAGCGAACATGTGTGTTTTCTTTTTTCCGCCTGTCAAGTATTTCCAGAGTTATGCCCCTTTTTCGACTTAGCCTGTGGAACCTTGTGAACAAAATATCTCAAGAACCCCTGATGCTAGGATCATGGCTTTTTGCAGGATGACATTGCTCAAGGTGTAGATGACCTGATTGACTTTTGAAAAAAAATGTGAATTTTACACCGAGTTATGCCCCTTTTCAACTTAGTGCATTGTTAGCCTTTGTTAACAAAATATCTTGAGAACCCCTGATGCTAGGATCATAATTTTTTTTTGCATGAAGATATTGCCAATGTATAGATTACCTGATTAACTTCCGATTTTTTTTTTTTAATTTTTGACTTAGTAAACCCCTTTTTCGACTAAGTGCATTGACGCCTATGGTACAAAGGTACAAGTATTATGGGATGAACCTTCTTTAGAGGCAAGCATATGGTTGGGGGCATAGTGTTTCATAAACACATTTTCTAGTTACACTTGCCACTGACATCCCAAAGGTAAAGCGTTTAGAGAAACTGGCTTCATATACCGATTAACGACAATTGGTCATTGACGCGGTCGTCAAGCGACGTCTAAGATAAACAAACGGATTGATTGGTCCACGTAACGTTCAAATGACGCCACGTTAGGTCGACGGCTGTTTAGCGTTATGACCGAACACGTCGGTTCTATCTTATCTTCGACGCATATTTAGCATATTCTACATTAAATTACCATGAAAACAGCATGAGAAGGGTCTGAATAAATAAAGTGTAAATATAAAAATAAAAATGTGAATTTTCTGCGTTCATCGTATGAAGAGGTCAGTGGCGTCGTTAAAATTCTATAAGAAGCGCTTAGCTCCGCCCACTGGCTTCATCGCACGTTATTGCATAAAAACCAGTGGCTATGGTATTAACAGCCGTGCATCAACCGGCAAAAAGCCGTGTATCAACAAGGGATTTCACGCGCTGTTGATGCACAGGTACGCAACTTTCAATACGCTCGTGTCTGGGCCATTAGAATAATTCTGCCATGCACTCTCGTCTCCCCCCTTTTGGTTTATTAGAATAATTGGTCGCGTGCTACCTATGTATTCTTATGACATCATCATGGTTTGTACTCTTATTACGTCATAAAATACTGACACAGATTTCAAAGCCATGTTGTCTTCATTCTTACGATGCCATGCACTCTCGTCTCTCCCCTTTTGGTTTATTAGAATAATTGGTCGCGTGCTACCTATGTATTCTTATGACACCATCATGGTTTGTACTCTTATTACGTCATAAAATACTGACACCGATTTCAAAGCCATGTTGTCTTCATTCTTACGATGCCAGATGGAGAGTAAATAAGTGTTAAAGAAAACATGTATCCTAAGCTTTCACCAATCAAGAACTGCAGGATGGTACATGAATGTGTCAGGCATGTTCTGTATAGAAATAATTGCTTAGATCAAGGTATCTGCTTTTTGTTGATGAATTCGCAACGATCATCTTGGACACTTTTCATAAATACTGAGGTTGAATAGGATTATGGCAGCCATTTTGAATAGCTTGATGCTCTCGGGCCAGGAAGACGGATATTAATAAAAGGATGCACTGGCGCGTTGGCTGTCAAACGGTGACAAAATATAGTGCCGTATTTTTCGCAAATTTTAACGAATATTTCGTTGAATTTATGCAATAACAGCGATCAAGCATTTTTTTCCAACGCATTAACATTTGCCAGGTCCCTTGGGAGATGTTGAAAACCTCGGCCTTCGGCCTCGGTTGTCAACATCTTCCTCGGGCCCTGGCAAACGTTAATACATGAAAAACCATGTTTGATCCCTATAATGAACGCTGAAAAATCAAATTTCAATTCTTAAATAGAACGCAAGACTATTAACGTTTACAGGCACACACCTCCAATTCCGATATTTTTCAGAATGCACAAAACATTCGGTGAGCTCCAATTTGCTGCCCTGGACAGCAGCCATTTTACACTAGAGGCCACTCTTAAAACAATGTTTCGTTGAGGAAGAAAAGTCTTCCTTTCAGAGAAGCCCTTAATGAAATGAGTGGCATTTTTATCAAAAAAATATTTCCACTGAAAATATATCAATTAATCTTAAGCACACTTCATCGAACAGTAAGACTCCGATCAGTCTGCGATCTTACGCAATGCAAAAGTTTCGACCTAAAGATAATACTGATTGCTACTAATACTTTTTCTTTTCCAAAGGGAAGGTTTAGTGGTGATCAGACCTGTAACAATGAATCTGCACGTTTGAGAGTTTGATTTCGCTGAACAGTGTATGGTGTATTTTTGTATTTGATTTATGTTTTGATTTGTACATATTCTGTTAAGTGGACCTCAAGGAAGAGAAGCACGAGCTAAATGTGCCACCCACTGAAAATAAAGTCTTTATTATTATCATCATTAATATCAAAACCTTTCTGCTATAAATACTTGTTTCTTTCCAGAAATACAGGTTCACATTTACAGTATGTCTATAATACCTATACTAAGTTTCAAAATGATTACTTAAAACCTGTGATAGGAGTTGATTATACAAACATGATAATGAACAAAATGAAGTCGAAAAAGGGCCATAACTCCCACTATAATATTCGGAATTTATCCTTAATCGAACTTGAACCGTATACCTATACTAAGTTTCAAAATGATTACTTAAAAACTGTGATAGGAGTTGATTATACAAACCTGACAGCCTGTAGTAGCCATTTCTTGGAAAAAAATCAGAATTTGAAGAGGCCGTTATTTTGTCAGAAATTATTTTTCCCTTCCCAAATGAACGGTCCACATCTACAGTATATCTGTAACATCTGTGAAAAGTTTCGAATCTGTTGCTCAAGCACCGTGGAAGGAATCCAATACACTAATCTTTTCAAAAGATAATGAACGGAAACCATATTTTCATACAAAATGAAGTCGAAAAAGGGCCATAACTCCCAGAAATAATATACGGATTTTACCCGAAATCGAACTTGACCCGTATACCTATACTAAGTTTCAAAATGATTACTTAAAAACTATGAAAGGAGTTGTTTATACAACCCTGTCAGCCTGTAATAGCCATTTCTTGAAAAATAAAACAGAGTCTGAAGAGGCCGTAATTTTGTCAGAAATTATTTTTCCATTCCAAAATGAACTGTGCACATCTACAGTATATCTGTAACATCTGTAAAAAGTTTCAAATCTGTTGCTCAAGCACAGTGGAAGGAATCCGATACACTAATCTTTTCAAAAGATAATGAACGTAAACCATTTTTCATACAAAAGTAAGTAAAAAAAGGGCCATAACTCCCACTAAAATATACGGATTTTACCCTTAATCGAACTTGACCCGTATTTTATGATTATTTACCTGTGTATAAAATATGAATTCAATACACCACCAATGTTTTCAAAAGATAATGAACGGAAACCAGTGTCTCATACAAAATGAAGTCGAAAAAGGGCCATAACTCCCATAATAATTGATGGATTTTACCCTCAATCAAATTGGACCTGTATTTTATGACTATAACCCTGTGTAAAAGATATGTATTCAATACACTAATCTATTCAAAAGATAATGAACGGAATAATATGATGGATTTTACCCTAAATCCAGAACTTGACCTGTATCTTATGATCATATACCTGTGTATAAAATATGTATCCAATACACTAATCTATTCAAAAGATATTGAACGGAAACCGGTTTTTTCATACAAAATGAAGTCGAAAAAGGGCCATAACTCCTATAATAATAGACGGATTATATCCTAAATCGAACTTGACCTCTATTTTATGATTATATACCTGTGTATAAAATATGAATTTAATATACCATTGTTTTTTTAAAAGATATCGATCGGAACCATTTTCGTACGGGACGGACGTAGGTACGTACAGGACAGGACAGGACAGGACAGGACGTACGTACGGACAGCGGTGATACTATATGCCCCCACTAAAAATGGCGGGGACATAAAAAGTTTTTATCATTAATATTATCAATACTATATAGAAACCTAATCTTTAAAGGCCCCATTCCTCTATCAGCAGGAAATATTTTATTATGAAGTATCGCTGCATGCTTCTCACCACAGTTTCGTCACTGTATATGATCGGGATTGGACGGCTTTAAAATATTAAAACATCCTTGGGATTTTCATAAAAACGATTTAAAGAATATCTAGGTCATTCTAGTTGCCAACTAAAATGACCTACTTTCGATTTCACAAACTCCATTTACATGATAAAAATACAAGGTACAGAAGATAGAAATACGAGGTACAGGTATTTAATAGATGGTTTAAATACAATGTACGGCAAGGATTCCATTCATTGCCTCGCTGTTGCGTTATTTCATTGCTCAACGGGGAACCAGAAATAAAGACCATATTTTTTATGGAGAGACTTGTCATCTTTTCCAAAACCTCTGTTTCTCCTTTTTGCCATTTATATGACACGAAAACGCACATCAACCGACATTTTATCATCAATTCGAAGGGCTGAACCAGTTTTATCATGATTTGTGCTTTGGTGATTTTTACCACTTATAGGACTATGGAGACTTTAAGAGTCAGCGCTCTTAACCACCAGACCACGGAGGCACGTGTAATGTACAGTCTTTCGAATGGCAACGTCTGACAGTTTCGAATCGCATATAGGTCATGGCTTTCTGCGGGTGCACCTTGGGGCTAAAATAGCTCATTTGAGGGTTCCAAATAAAACTTTCAAGTTTGTTTTTTGTGTATTCCACGAGCAGAATCGCTTAATATAATATGATACGAACAAGAACATCCTTGAACTGTGTTCATCACCGTCTACAAGCATGCGATATTCATATAAGTTAATCAGCATGCTCTCTTGCATGAGCTTTTCTGAGTTTTCGTTGATGGCATTCAGCATGATTACATCTTTTAGACAGTGATAATCAGAACAGAACAAAACAGAACGAAAACTTTATTCAATTAAAACTCAGGCCTAGCACAGGTGGCGAACGAAAACCAGAGAAATAAGATAAGTGACTAATGTAAAAAAAAAACAACAAAAAAAAAACAAAAAAAAACAAGACAGTAGACATTCCGACTTATTTATTTGAAAATGATTTTTTTTAAACCGGACTAAATAAAGGACATATCATAACTATGGTAGCTTGATTTAGTCTGTACGACTGGATGATGTGCCCAAATCTCTATATCGAGCTCATTGTAAGCGACTCGTGTGATTCTGTGATCTGGGCACATCCACTCGGCGATATACAGTGTGCCAGATCACTGGAGTAATGGTGTGTATTTCTTCCGCATAAGGGTTATCGGTTTCGAAAGAGGTACGTCATACTGAACGTCGATATTCAGCCGACAGTAAAATTTGATATCAAACATTTTTAATGAATCATCATTTACAACTGTAAAAAATCCATCCTGCAAAAGACTCTGTTTACCAAGCACAAGTCACAAAATTTGCATTTCCACCACTGTTGGTCGCAGCAGTATAGTCTCCGTGATAATTACACAAGCATTACTTGGATTTTGAAAATATATTTGTGTCTAGGTTTTATTACCGGTATGTTATAACATTTGGTTTAGTTTGTCCTTTTTTCTGACTTAAGCACTCAGTGATGAGCCTTCTTGAAAGGCAAACACATGGTTGTTAATAATGATAATAATAAAGATTTTATTTTCAGTGGGTGACACGATTAGCTACAAGCTACTCTTCCTTGAGGCTCACTTAACAAAATATGTACAAATCAAAACATATATCAAATACAGATATACAACATACACTGTTCAGCAAATTAAACACTCAGATACGCAGGAGGCAAAGTGTATAGTGTCACATTTTCTAATTGTGTTCGATTAATCTTGGTATCCCCGCCATCGTTCTTCGCATTTCTGATCTTTACTATGACATTTATTGGCGAAACCGAAACTCGAGTAGCCCTTCCCCGCTGGGTAATCTTGATATCCAATGTACTTTTGCGAATAGTGAAATTCTTGTTTCTTTCAGGATCATATCCTATTTACGAGAAAAGGGAAAGAGGATTAAGTGTATACGAAATAGTGTCCATATGTACAGATTCCAATATCGACGAAGAAAGAATATGTGCAAGTGTCCCGTACCCAAAATCTAACAGTATATTTGTGATCAGCCTTAACGATATACACGAAAAAGATCTATCTTGTGATGACAGTGGACCCTATGACAAACACTCATCTCCAACACATGTCATAGATGCGAAATATGACAATGACAAGCTTCTTACTATTGAAACTATAAGCAGAAAACCTTTGCCGAAGGACAGTCCAATCCTGAAAAGAAAAGGTGTATATACTGTGAAGCGTTTATATAGCGAAAGGGTAGACAGGTTTGGCCGAGGTAAAATGACTCGAATTATTAGTAGAGTAAGTTCTTGTAATGGTTTGGAAAAGGTCGCCATAATACAATACCTTGGCATCGAAAATTCAGCGTTCAAACCACACGGCAACTCAAAAGACAAAAAGAGAACATACGTGCGTACAAAGCCGTCTGTTATTGAAAAAGAAAAACTTTTACTGCGAAATGAGCCACCGAAAAAGGTTATTCGACTGATTGAAGATGAAAAAGGTGGGCCTCTTAATATGGCGTCGGCGAGTGACGGTCCAAGAGACAGGCGGCAGTGCTATAACATCAAGGCAAGCTTTTCAAATAAAAAAAGGTCGAGAAATACCGGGCCCGTCGCCGCGCCTAATTTTGACAGACTAATCGCGAGTATGGACGCGGGGCAGTTTATACGTAATGTTGATTTTTCATTCAGAATTAAACACAACCGAATACATCCGAATACGTTTGCGATAACGGAAAATGCAGTTACATGCGTACAATCGTTTTGTAGCCCATATAGCTCTCAAAGGTCGCAGCTTGGAATAGACATGACTTACAAAGTCGGCCCCTTTTATACGACCTGTTTGAGTTTTGCTCATCCATATTTTGTCCATAGAAAAAATCCGCAGATCCACCCAACCATATTTGCAGGCATGATGACCAGTACCGGCAGACAAGAACAGGATTACAGGTATCTTGCCAATCAGTTAAAGTCTTGCGGCATTAATCGGCTTATTTACGGCACTGACGGAGAGCTGGCACTGGAGATGGGATTTGAGAGCGTTTTCCCTATAGATTGTATGCGGGCAAATGAGAAAAACATCAAACTTCGAT
Organism: Ctena decussata; assembly: GCA_963989385.1. NCBI lineage: Eukaryota > Metazoa > Mollusca > Bivalvia > Lucinida > Lucinidae > Ctena > Ctena decussata. The sequence continues at coordinate 64,659,272 of OZ022506.1, read as the reverse complement.
GCTTTACTCATGTTAAAGATGACATGTTGGCTGCCCTAAAAAAAATACCAGAGTCCAAAGGTAGAGAAAATCACATAATTGAGGGTATCCTCGGGAGAGAAATGAACGGTGAACGGTTTCCTGGTCTCGTTGACTCGGACGACAACGACTTCTTGGTGGCATATGAAAGGTTAGCAGCGACCTGGCCAAAACAGTTTAAAGATTATGTCGAGTCAGAAAACATGAGAGTCAGACCACTAAAAGATACCTTTTTAAAATCCATGGGTAAACAGGTACGAATAGAAGCCGGACTTGGAAATCCACCAAATAAATTCGATAATCAGAGGGCAGAATCTATTAATAATATACTCAAGGAAGCTATTGGAAACACGTTCGTCGACCAATCAGCAGTCCACGACTTGATTTTTGAGAATGTAATAAAGCCTCAAGAGAACGAAATGGTGAAAGCATTCTATGGGTCAGGAGAATATAGACTTGTTGATTTTCTGCAACATTATGAAGTTTCGAATCAGAGATGGAAAAACATGACCGAATGCCAGAAAAGAATCCACACTAATAAGGTGCTACGCTGTTCCATAGATGAAATAAGGCCCGAAAGGATAATAACAAAAAAACTGTCTGTTCAACCAGAAGACTGTGGTGATCGTTTGAGATCCATGCCACCTGCACTCGTAAACAGAGTATGGTCCCAGGCTGAAATCCTTTTGTCTAACGACCCAGTAAGGGAGCTTCAGAGTGGAAACTTTTGCATAACGGAAGACGACCGAGCTTTCATAGTACGCCAAGAGAGGAACATGTTTATCTGCACATGCACAGATTATCAAAAACTTAACTTATGTCCTCATGTGCTAGTTGTCGCTGACGCGAAGCACTGCATTGAACAATATATTTCAAGATACAATTACAATCCGTCTGGCGCTGTAAATAGACACAATACAAAAGGTGCTGGTGAAAAACGCGTCAAGAAACCCAGGAGAGGTTCTCAAAATATTCAGAAACTGCCTATTGTGAAGTACAAACAGAAAACAACGTCTGCACCTTTCTCCTTGGGTATTGATCAGATAAATTTGAAAGAAAAACGGCCATTTCAATTTTGTGAAATTTGGCACAATGATGAGACATTCCGAGTAATCTATGTTTCCAGCACTGTTTTAAAATCTCGAAAAGAATTAAAATGTGCTACTTGTGGAAATACTATATCAAGAAGTAATGCAGTTGCTCCTTTTGACGTGCTGATTTCACATCGTGAGAGAATCAAGTATCCACAGACAAACAATGAAGGTCACGTTGAATGGAAACCAACCCGGTCAAAGATGGTTATACGAGTTTACTGCATGAAGAGAAGGTGTTTGTTAAGACGCCATCCATACTTTTGGTTAGGCATGTTGAATATTGATGACATTGTCCTTACAGAGGCCCATAGAGAGCTTCTGAATGAAGAATTTGGTTATGAATTCAACTAATGTACTTTGTTTAGTGTCTGATGAGAAAGACTTTGTTGAAGCCTGATATCTGGAACATTCCCAGATTCCAAGCTAGTAAAAGACGCGACCTTGGCATGGTGTTGATTTTCCACACATCATCTTTAAAATCAGGAACATAGCCCATCCATGAAACAGGTTTGACCTTTACAAGGTGGATGGTTCCAAAGTGTGTCAAAAAAGATGATAGATTTGCCCCTCTGGCAACGCTGGCCACGCTGGAAGGTGAAGATGCTGAGTTAAACTCAATAAACATCCTTTTCAACAAAAAGGCTGCTTTTCTGTCAACGTCGCCAGAAGAGATATACCTGCTTTACCATATAAATCCTGGGGCTGTTTGACCAAAGAAGAGATCTGAATGAAAAGAGAAGACAGCTTGAAGGAGACAAAACCACTCTAGAAAATCATCAGAAAGGTCTCGACAGAGATGACAAAGGCTTAAGTTTAACATCTGGATGGGAGTGTGTGCCAGGAAGTGTAAGCGTGTTTTGCGAAGAACAACAGCCGAGAACCTGATAAAAGAAAAGCAGGACTGATACAATCACAATTCACATCCCATTCACGACACCAAACGAGGAATAGTAGCGCAAAGCAACATAAATATTATGACCACACGAGTGCATGATAGCAAAACGAACATCTCTTTTCCTGGCAGGTGAACATACAGCTAGCCTAAACCAAGACAGATATTTGCCTTTATCACTTGCCTCTATAACAGACAGAGGGCTTTAAACAATTTGTTTAGGGTAAAACATAAAGATTTTACCCAGCCAGTATAGAGAAACGGGCCGTCTGCGGATCAGGAGAAACGCTTCACTTTGTTGCATTGCCGTCATTAGCCAAAAATCCGAAAGGCGAATGGGACGCGCCACAATCGATCTGAGGGCTAAAATACTAAATACAACATTGAAAAGCCTCCTCGTTTACTGACAGTTATTGATAACTTCACATATTTTTGTCGATCCTGTCCTTTGCAGTCCTTGGAATACGACATTAATACGTGCAAAGTATCACATGAGCCCTAATATAAAATATTGTCTGTTTGCCCTCTCCTCACCTACCCAAAAAAATCTTGCCTACTCAAAAAAATTATTGACGTTCTAGACTGAAATATATATATTTCAGTTTTCTTCCGGTTTTTAAGGTTCAAAAGTAGTAATACAAACTTGGAATACAGTTCAAATTATACCATGCAGCTGCTTGAAAGAAATTGCATCCAATTTTTCAAAGCCCGGGATTTCTGCATTGTGTCATTTGGATATATTTTTTAGCAACATCTCTGGAATCTTTGAAAAAAATAAAAAAGACCTACCGACCTTCTGAAACTTTTTAGACTGGGTACGGAAAGAGCAAACAAAATATCTTTAAGATATAAATATTCATATGCTGAGCAGCGGTAAGGGTTGTTGGCATATATGTGTTTCTATGCTATACTCTTAAGGAATTCATTTTGGTTCATCTTTTTCATCATCCACTTGAAATCACTTGTAAGCATCTAACACTCCTAAAACGAACACTCCATGGAAAGTTTGTAAATAACTGGATATTAGAACTTAAGAATAGTGAAAAACTAGAAATGTTTTTCAGAGAAAAACTGATGTCCCCCCACCAGCCCATTTCCCTTCCCCTCTAATGAATAAAAAGCCTGTAAAAATAAAATATCTATTCCATTCATTGGTTCGGGGATATTGTGGGTACAAGAAATTGTCATCTTAGTCCTCCAGTGACCTTCAAAATAAGGTCAAGGTCACAAAAAGCAGCTCTTAAACTTGTCCCAATGATGTATCCATGCAAGTTTGGTGACATTCCATCCATTGGTTCAGGAGATAGTGTGGGTACAAAAAAAAATGTCATCTAAGTGCTCCAGTGATCTTGAAAACGAGGTAAAGATCACCAAAAGCTCTTAAGTTTGTCCCAATGATATATCCATGCAACCTTGGTGAAATTCCATCCATTGGTTCAAGAGATATCGCCCATACAAGAAATTGTCATCTAAGTCCTCCAGTGACCTTGAAAATGAGGTCAAGGTCACCAAAATCAAAGCAGTTCTTAAGTTTGTCCCAATAATATATTCATGCAAGTTTGGTGAAATTCTATAAATTGATTCAAGAAATATTGCGCATAGAAGAAATATTCATCTAAGTTCTCCAGTGACCTTGAAAATGAGGTCAAGGCCACCAATGTTGATTTTTCATTCAGAATTAAACACAACCGAATACATCCGAATAAGTTTGCGATAACAGAAAATGCAGTTACATGCGAACAATCGTTTTGTAGCCCATATAGCTCACAAAGGTCGCAGCTTGGAATAGATATGACTTACAAAGTCGGCCCCTCTTATACGACCTGTTTGAGTTTCGCTCATCCATATTTTGTCCATAGAAAACATCCGCCGATACACCCAACCATATTTGCATTCATGATGACCAGTACCGGCAGACAAGAGCAGGATTACAGGTATCTTGCCAATCAGTTAAAATCTTGCGGCATTAATCGGCTTATTTAATAATACGGCACTGACGGAGAGCTGGCACTGGAGATGGGATTTGAGAGCGTTTTCCCTATAGATTGTATGCGGGCAAAATAGAAAAAATCACACTTCGATGCTTTACTCATGTTAAAGATGACATGTTGGCTGCCCTGAAAAAATACCAGAGTCGAAAGGTAGAGAAAATCACATAATTGAGGGTATCCTCGGGAGAGAAATGAACGGTTCCCTGGTCTCGTTGATTCGGACGACAACGAATGTTTGGTGGCATAAGAAAGGTTAGCAGCGAAAATCCATGGGTAAACAAGTACGAATAGAAGCCGGACTTGGAAATCCACCAAATAAATTCGATAATCAGAGGGCGGAGTCCATTAATGATATACTCAAGGAAGCCATTGGAAACACGTTCGTCGACCAATCAGCAGTCCACGACTTGATTTTTGAGAATGTAATAAAACCTCAAGAGAACGAAATGGTGAAAGCAGTTTATGGGTCCGGAGAAAAATAGGCTTGTTGATTTTCTGCAACATTATGAAGAGTAAACAGAGTATGGTCTCAAGCTGAAATCCTTTTGTCTAACGACCCAGTAAGGGAGCTTCAGAGTGGAAACTTTTGCATAACGGAAGACGACCGAGCTTTCTTAGTCCGCCAAGAGAGGCACATGCGCAGATTATCAAAAACTTAATTAGTTTTTTCCCAATGGCATATCCATGCAAATTTGGTGAAATTCCATCCATTGATTCAAGAGATATTGTGCACACAAGAAATTGTCATCTAAGTCCTCCAGTGACCTTGAAAATGAGGTCAAGGTCACCAAAATCTAATCAGCTCTTAAGTTTGTCCCAAAAATATATCCATGCAAGTTGGGTGAAAGTCCATCCATTGGTTCAAGAGATATCGCGCATACAAGAAACTGTCACGCCGACGCCAACGGGAGCCGCACTGAAAACAAAATGTCACCCCTCCCCCCCCCCCCCCCCCCCCCCGCCTTCCCCTTTGGTGGGGTGACATAATTAAGAATGTACAGAGAGTTTAAGTCAGTTTTTATGTATGAGAAATATTTAACTGCCTCGCCGACGCCGACGGGCTCCGCACTGAAAACAATATGTTCCCCCTCACCTTTGGTGGAGGTCAAGGTCACCAAAATCGAATCAGCTTTTGAGTTTGTCCCAATGATATGTCCATGCACGTTTGGTGAAATTCCATCAATTGGTTCAAGAGATATCGCGCATACAAGAAACTGTCACGCCGACGCTAACGAGAGCCGCACTGAAAACAATATGTCCCCACCTCCCTCACTTTTGATGGGGTGACATAATTAAGAACGTACAGACAGTTTAAATCAGTTTTTATGTATGAGAAATATTTATCATGTGTAAGAAATGATTCTGTCGAAATTTGTTTCGATTTAGGACTAGTTCCCATCAACGACAGATTGAAGTTGGTGGGTAAACTATTCCAAAGACACCAGTTACGGATAGGATGTGCAAACAGTGTTCAATGAATAATGTTGAGGGTGAGACACATTTTCTTATCGTACTTCCAATATACACAGATCTTAGAAATCTCCTGATTTGTAAACACCTGAGCAATAATGTAAACATGAATAACTACTCTATTTCATCAAAATGTTTATGGCTAATGAGGATGAGCATCTCTTAAAAGAAAAGCTAGATTCATTACATCATGCCTGTCACTTAGAGACCGGTAATAACTCAGTGGGCACGCTGTGGGTTGGCGTCGACTCAGTGTTGAGACGTTGAGTCATCGTTGATTCAGTGTTTGTTTTCTTTTTCTTTCTTTCTTTCTTTATTTATTATTACGACTATTATTATCATTATTTTGCTTAGTGTGCCCGCTGATATTGTGCCGCTCTTACTCAGGTTGATTTATGGTTACTTGTGCGCATTGTTACTTGAGCGCATTCAGCTATTTAGTATTTTGTGACTGCTTCATGTGACAAATATGAACTTGCCCTATATCTACATGTTCGGGCATAGTTTGCTTATTGCATGGCACTATTTTACTATTTGACAAGCATTTATGCGGATAGTCTGGCTACAGGCCCTATGTTCAATATATCGTCTGCAAAGGAACACAAAATCCGACCACCAGAGTAATATACAGATTCGACTGGAGCCAGGCTATTATGCAGATTGCGGTGCTCTAGATGGGGGAAGTAGCAGGAAGGACAGTTTGGGGATTTCCCCCACAAACACAACATATGTTGTGACCCCTCAATTTAACAGTCTCGCTGACATGATGAGGGGTTGCAATATTAGTTTGTTTTGGGAGGTGGAGAAGGGATTTGTTTTGTTTGATAATTATCCGCAAATACTTCTTTCTATTTTGAACACTGAGATTAGGAATTAATTTACAGGAAGTACCGTGTTCCATATATACTAAGTGCCTTTTTTACTCCTTTCTCGGGTCAGTTCTTTAAGGGAAACAATTTGCTCCCGAAGGAGCAAATTCTTTCCTTTAAGCGTTTAAGGGAAAAAGTTTGCTGCTCTGGGAACGAATTATTTCCTTTAAGAGAACCACAAGATCAGAGAGCTACCTCATCCAGGGAAGCAAACAGTCCCTGAACGCATATATTATAGCATATTTTTTTCAGAAAAAGAGCAGGTGCGTTTATTTGGATTAACACGGTAGATGGTTAAGATTGTCTTATGTAATGTGGTATTTTTATAAACACTCATATGAATTGACTTTTGGCACTTTAGGCATGGTGGTTTGGGTGCTCCTTGGGCTACTCGAGGATCAGTTTATATGAGCGCGACACGAGAAAACCAGCAAAGTGGTTGTGCGCCCTGCGCAGACTTATACCAGCCTGGGCGTCCGCCCAGTCTGATCAGTCTTGGCTGTCCGCATGGAGATAGCTTAGATCCTTAGCTACCCTTTACGCGCAAAGCGAAGACTCTGATCAGACTGGGCAGATGCCAAGGCTGATCTGAGTCTGCGCATTGCACACAACCACTTTGTTGGTTTTCTCGAGTCGTGGCTCATATACATACCTTTATGTGGTTCAAGGTCTATAAGTGTTGCCCAGGTTTGCCCGAGTGCTGAGGTGAATGGGCTTAATATTGTCTGGCTTTATGGGCAATAACTGGAATAGTGTGTTTAGGTTGTCTCCCTTAGAACTGGTAGGACTTTTGCTCATAAGGTACGAGTCACATGACGGGTACATTTTCATATGAATCACCAAAATTTTCCGACCCCCCCCCCCCCTCCCCCAGTCTCACCAGAATTTTTTACTCCTCCCCCCCCCCCCCCCGACTGGTGACAAAAAAGTTTATGACCCCCACCCAACATCTCAGCTACCCTTCACACACACACCATATAACCTATTCTATGTTAGGGTGATCTCAATCAAAACCTGTATAAAACACAAAGAATATTTACTTATTTTGACATGTTAATTAATTATGCAGATGAATGGTCTGCCCAATTCTGGCAGTTTTCTTTTTTGCTTATGGGTATCATGAAATCTGTTGTCGAATGCGCAATAAAACTGTTAATATTAATGGGGAAGCGGGGGTGTGGGGCGCAGCCCCCATAAGCCACAGTAGCTTTGCTGATGGCAAGGACCTGGAGAGCTGATATTACAAGCACAATCATTAAATATACTCGTAACTGAGAATAAAATCATCTTCTCGACATGATTTTATGGACAATTGTATACTGTTCTACTAGCAAGTTAATGAAAAGATATTTTTTGGACAGAAGCTGCCCAAGTTTTGCGTGACATTGCCATAAATGCCTTCAAGATTTTGAATGTGAAAGAATAGAGTCTGAAATTTTACGAGTAATTGGGGGTCTGGGGTGCTTCATCCCCAAAAGCTTAGACATTTATTTCAGAAATGGAGACTAATGGAAGAATTCTGACCCCCCTCCCCATCAGTATGCCTAATAAAATATATGACCCCCTGCCCTCTGGGTTTTTGATTTCCGACCCACCCCAGCACATCGCCAAAAAAATCCGCCCCCCCCCCTAAATGTACCCCCACCTGATAATAAATGACTCTTCCCTAATTCTCCTCTTTTCTGTCGTTTTAAAGTATACCTTGCTGATAGAGATTTTCAGAATAAATAAAATTGAATTTGGTGAGTGACAGCCTAAATGGCTACTTATAAAATACGTTTCACAATTGATTTACTGATTTAAGCGATGTCACGTGTGAGAACCCGTGTAAGCATCAGCAGACAGAAGGGATCGGGTTTGACTGCACATCCGCGCTGTCATTTCATTGTCTTCCCTGCTCGTTAAACAGTTTGTGGTTCTTCAGGAATCTAAGGGGAGAGAGATGAAGACTGATTGGACAGCACGAATGTACGGGATAATTTTAGATTTATTCGGTACGAAACGTTGCTTGAGGTTTTTTTTAGCATGTTTTGATATTATAAGGCATGTAAGGTTTCTGATCACATGCTTTGTTACGTCACACAAAATACAGGAAATCCTAGCAAAACGGATCGATTCTTGATAAGTTTTTTATGAAACAACTTCTTTATTTCAGGATGCGATCATACATAAAATAGCCCAGAGAATGCTTACTCGTGAGCTCTTTTACTTGCTCCCTTTGTTTTACCAAGCAAGAGTTCAGCCGTTTTCATGTTTAAATCTGGATCCGCCAGTTTCGGGGAGGGGCGTAGGGGTTGTCTGATGCCCTTTCCCTCCCCTTTCTCCGTTCTCCCTACCACTTTCTCCCTTCTCTTGCCCCCTTTCTCCCTTCTCCTTCCAAGTCTCTTCCTTTTCCCGCCCTCTTTCTGCTTCCCACCCCCTAAACTTTCTAAATTAAGTTTTCAATTTACTACCGACATTGATTCACTTTGTTTCCTAATACAACTTGATAATGCCATTCAGTTTGGTACACTGCCATATTGTAGACATCACTTCTACTCATTCTTGTATGCACCCCTGCAAAACTTTGCTGTTTTTCAACGTTTCGAAGGTTTCTATAACCAGTAATTACAAACTTTTCATCGCACCGTTATTTTCTCTCTCCGCTCCTCGTCTCCCGGCTCCGCCCCCCCTTTCTCCCGCCCTCCCGCTCCCCCCCCCCCCCTTTCTCCCGCCCTCCCGCTACCCCTGCACCCCCTCGTTTTGAAGCAACAACAATTTGGACGGAGATCTAGAACACCACTTATTTCGGCGACTGATATCGAGGGAGGATTAAATACAAATATTATATAATTCATTATAAAATTACACTGAAAAAACATCCCTTAAATTTTACGGTAAAACAAAACCTTACACTACTATCCTGTACTTTTTACGATAAAGGGCCTGTGGCTAGTTGCCACGTCTTTTACCATGACATATACGCTTTTACACGAGTGCACGAGTATTCTCTTAAGTAATAATGACTACGGACGCTTTGTTCTTCATTCTGTAAGAATGTATACAGAAACTACGAATTAGTTATTAAGTCAAATTAGGGATTTCCTCATAACAATGACGTATGAAAACGACGTAAGGAAACACGTGATCATTCAACTTGCATGTGGTAAAGATCTCTTCTAGAAAGCATTTGGAAAATGTGTGGTTAAATATTGAGTTACTTATACGACTTCCAACCATAACTGGCTAATGCTACACTAACTTTTACGCACGTCAATGAGTATGGGCCTTTCTGACCGTTTACTCTTTACTGTGTCATATTCACTGACTGTGTCTTGTTTACTGACTATTATATTACATTTACTACGAATGGTCGCTTGTTTACTGTGCACTGATTCCTGCAAAATTTTCTTGGCGCATGCGCAAGAGCATGAACTGCAAAAGCTTTATCTTTGCCCTCCTGCTCTCGCCCATACTCAAAAGCTATGTCGCAGTAGGAGTAAACAGCAGACAGGACACAATAAACCACTGACAGGGCATAGTAGAAAGTAAACACTACACAGTAGACAGTAAACAGAACACAGTAGACGGTGAACAGTACACGGGGCAAAGTCTTCATTTCGCATACTGCTGCGCATGTGAAAAGTTACTTTGGCAGTAGACAGTACACAGGAAACAGTTCACAGGGGAAGACGTAGATGGAAATTCATACTAAAATGTATTTTTCTGTAATAAATGATTTCATTGACATAATATGAAAGATTTTTTTATTTAATAAATTCAAATACAACCTTTCGTTTTTGTTTTATGTGTTCTTTGCTTCCAGAGGCGCTTCCTTCAAAATTTATTTTTGCACCTACATTAAGTTTGATGATATATCTATCAAATCAAAATTATGGATCAGAACCTATTTTATCGGAACAGAAATATAGAAAAGAACATTAAAAGGGTAAAAATTGGGAGTTGAGAACAGCCCTGGGCATTTGACTCTTCCAACATTGCAATATCTACAGCTCTGAACTGCAGCAGTGGCAAAACGACGTGATGTATATAGTGTTGGGTTTGAAGGTCCTTTCAGTATTCAAGATACTGAAAAACACTTAATATCTGCGGTTTCAAAAATTTGCATTTGAATGAAAATGACATACTGGCGATGATTAATATGGGTATTCCTGATACACCATGGCTCCAGATAATAAAGAAAATTTGATGTTACTATGCGACAATTCTTCTTACTTTTCTATAAAAACATATATGATGGCATCTATTAGAATCTACTCAATGGCCTCTTCGAGGCGTTTCTTATCTGATGCCAAGATAAAAGGTTTAATGAAAGAGTATAGAAAATATCTCAAATACTCATCAGTGTTTGCCTTTTTATCTCTGAATCTTTCTGATGTGCATATGTAAAATGCCTTAAAAATCAATTATTGGAGGACTTATATTTTAGCGCTTTTTGGTTTAATAGCCAATATCTCCAAACTTCAGTAACCGCCAAATATAAGTGTTTTACGGTATAATCTGTCGTTTATCAAGTTTTCTGACAAGGGGAAGTGAGAAGTTGGAATTAGGAACTTCTCGGTTCACATTTCCTATTTATCACTTGCAGCTTCTGACCTCTCATTTCCTACATCTTATTCCAATTTCTAAATTACTATTATATGAATCGTATTGGAACTATGACGAAGAAAGTGAGAAGTAGGTAGTAAGGAATAGGAAGTTGAAAGTAAGAAGAAACCATCGGTCTTTCTAACCATATCGCACAAAGCTTCTATAAAACAGAACAGATTAACACACACGTGACATATGATACTTATAAACTTGTGTATAAGAACAGACAAAAACGGAAAAAATAATGCCTTAATACGCCAAACCAGTGCCTTGAGCTCTTAATGATCCAGAGAAAAAAAAGTAATAATAAACACACTTGCCCACTCGCAGGCATGTACATACAAACACACATGCACATACACAGCGGGAAATGAACTGCAATTCTAGATTATAGTAAACAAAACTTTGGAAAATCTTGTTCCGTTCCGTTCCATTAATTATAAATATCGGTGTGGATAACTATACTCTGCGGAACGGAACGGAACAAGACACAATCAGTTATTGCAGGTATACACCCAATTCTGTTGCATTCAAGCCAAAGATTTCCCGTAGCCTAGCGGCCGTAGGGGCAGTGGGGGTTAGAGGCCCACTATTTATTTGGCACAGCATATGAAAGGCGGTGCCCATCAATCTGCTTTCGCTGCCTTATCCTTCTCCGATTCGAAAGGTCCCCATTTGCTGCTGGTTTGGCTGAGACATGTTTCCAGTCAGCGGCTGGCCAAACCCGGATTCAAACCTGAGACCATCTGTATCATAACCGAGCGTCTCTAATCACTCGATCACGGCTCCTCTCATTTAGTTTCATTAAACTAAATATAAAGCCATTTCAAAGGTAAAATATTATGTTACAAAACTTTAGAGTATTTGGTACACTGAAAATTTATAAAAAAAACAGTACACAAAGACATCCGCGTCTGCACATAAATATTGCCTATCTACTATTTTTATATAAGTTTAGAAGCATCATTTTGCGCTTGGATTTCTAGTTCCGTTTTGTTCATCGTGTCACCTATAGGTACTAGAAAAATGAAATAGGGGACGCACAAATAGTTTAGCCTCAAGGAAGAGGAAATCCTGGTCAACGTTTGGCGAGTTACAAAACCTAGATGCTACGATGGATGGATGTCTTGCGATCTTACGTCCTTTTCAACAGTATTTTAGTCATATCAGGACGATGGCTACTGATCTACCGGGGCTCCCTAGATGCTACAATACTGATGGGAATATCCTGACTCACGTTTATGTTATAGGTACGCGTAACGAATTGGACATTCCAATTTGTGCGTGGCCGCAATGCAATCAACAGAAGAAAACTTGATTAATGTCCCCTTTCAATTCCAATAAGGCTAAGCTTTTGGTTTCATGTTACTAAATTTGATGCAACAAAATGGTTGTGTCCATGCAATTTCTTATAGCATCTTGTCCCGTTGCGAAGTATAGTTGTCAATTTCGTTTATTTTTGGTACAACAAAAATGGCTGTGACCTACAGGTACTGAAGAAATCTTGTTCCGTTCCGTTCCGCAAAGTATAGTTATCCACACCGATATTTATATTTAACGGAACGGAACGGAACACAACTTTCCTAACGTGTTGAGCTTAATACAACAGACAGAACCTATCTTAACTGGAAACATATTTGCTTAGCCTTATAAAAGGAGGTCTTACCCAGCGATTTGTGAAGATTGTACTGAACTTTATACGCAGTCCAAAAGTTACTCATATCGCAATATGTATACGAGGCGATGTATTGTACATTTACTATCATTGTCAAATCCGGAGGGTAAACATGAAACATTAGACCTTTAATTCGTGTTTGTTTGCAGAGCTATAAAGACTACATTGAATGTTGATGCACAAAATAAGCCACTTTAAAGTCGTTGATGCTGTACTATCTATCAGTTTTGAGGGAGGTTTTTAATGCTACAAGGGTCATCAAAGTCTCGCATATGTCGTTACAACTGTTTTATTAATCAAGCTAAGGTTATCAATTTACACCATAAACAGACGACGCATTATATACGCATGCATGTGTGTAGGAGCCCAGGTAGCTCAGTGGGTTAAGCGCTAGCCTACTGATCTAGCGAGATCTGTCCTACCGTAAACTGGGTTCCATTGCACACAGCCTTTCATTATCATCTTCTCATCGTCCTGATATGACTGAAATACTGTTGAAAAGGACGTAAAATCGGAAGTCATCCATCTATTACGCATGTGTGCTGAAAATCAAACATATGACACACCTTTCTTAGAAATGGGAGGGTTTTGAATGCAAAGGAATAGGCGATACTGGCGGCAAGATTGCGCAAACATGACGTGTTTTACAAAAGGGGAGGGGACGAAAATTCCTGCATATTGGTTTATTATTCTTTCATGTTTTAAGAATTCGTATTCTAAAATGGTTTTCATACATTTAAGAAGTCAAATAAGAGACAGTTAACTTTTCACATTACCAAACAAATCTGCATGATCGCTAGGCAAGAAAGATTACACAATTTTGATAAGTATCTAGTTCTGAACGATTGCCTCTGGTTTTCAAAGACTGCAAATGATATTAAACCAGGCTTGCCGTTTATATTTCTATAGTTTCTACAATTGGGCATCTCTCGAGTACTGTGTAATAATTGTAATAACAAGTAACTGACTTTACAGGAAATACTTCATTTATTATGGATGCATAATTTTTTAAATACTCATTTAAAATATAATATTGCAGTAACCCCCGCCCCAAATCCCCCCCCCCCCCCCCCCCCCCAAAAAAAAAAAAAATTATATATATATATATATATATATATATATATATATATATATATATAAATATATATATATATATATATATATATATATATATATATATATATATATATATATATATATATATATATATATATATATATATATCTGTGAAAACCGGGCTTAATGACATTACGTAATAATTACGTTGTGAGCGGATGAAAAACACCAAAAATAATGAATTTTCGAACCTCCATTTCTTCCCATGAAATTACCTTAGGTGTTGAGATAAAACAGTAAGCATATGAATTCAGACAAAATCCAGTCATAAATATGACACATGTTGCCATGACAACGCTTATTCCGAGGTTACCCCAAAGCCTTGAAAACAGATGGTATACCATCACAAAGACCTATCGTTAAATCACGTAAATTGTCATGTGTGTGCTATGATATACACATTGAAAATGAGCAAACACACTTTTAGTCCGAGTTGTTTTGTGTAACAAGCACAGAAAGCGCGTTCAAACCAACGTAATGGCGTTGACGTCAAAACATACTTGCATGACGTTAATAACGTCATATAAAGAAATTGCACTACCTGTCTGCTTCTAAAGTCTATATCTCAGTAATAAATAAAGTTAACCATCTCAAATTTTCAGGAAATGTTCAGAAAAGCTAATACTTTTAAGTGATGCAGTTAGTTAATTTTCTATTTTGATGTCATTAAGCCCGGTTTTTACAGAGACTGGCTCATATATATATAATAATAAATCAACAATGCCGGTGAATGATGGAAAATATTTTCAGGCCCTTGCGGGATTGGAACCCACGACCTCGACAACTCCGCCTATCACTGCACTATCCGTCATCGCTACCAACCACTGCGCCGACGATAATACATGTACAACATGTTACATGAAATGTTAATTTAGACCTTCAAGTAAAATGCGGTGCAATCATACAATCTCTGGATAGGTCCATTTATGCAAAAATGTTTGTTCCACATGTTGTTTGATGCTCAAAACGTAAGAAAATTCTTGTTCCGTTCCGTTCCGTTAATTATAAATATCTGTGTGGATAACTATACTTTGCGGAACGGAACGGAACAAAATGGTTTTCCTCATTTGTTCAACAATAACGCCAATCACTGAATATATTTGTATGAATGTGACACTTGCAGGGCCTCTAATTCTTTATTCATTTTTTGAGATCGACGATAAGGTAATATTGATTTAAGGAATGAATTTCGTTTTTCTGCGGTTTATCGAAGTGTAAACTACATTGGGTCACGTGCAAAGTGAATGAACCCCGAAGGGGTTCATGTAAACTTTGCAAGTGACCCAATGTAGTTAACACTTCGATAAACAATCGAAGTGTAAACTACATTGGGTCACGTGCAAAGTGAATGAACCCCGAAGGGGTTCATGTAAACTTTGCAAGTGACCCAATGTAGTTTACACTTCGATAAACATCAGAAAAATTAAGTTCATTGCTTATATTTACATTCGTTCCAATCAAATCTTTCATGAAAAATCTTATATAAGCGCTAAAATTGAAGCAGTAAAACATGTACATGCAGTTTTTTTCTGCTAACAGCAGGACGGCATGCATGACGTCATGACGTTGCTGACGTCCAATCAGTTTGTAGAGAGCCATTGTTTATATAGACGTCACTGACGTCGCGTGCCTCAATGTAATTATAAAGAAAATATGTTTGACGCATACTTAAACAAAACTAGTGTAGTTACCCTTTAAATTTGCACAACTAAACATCCTATACTTCGTACCTGGCTACAACGGAGGAAATACATTTATGATAAATCTTAATGTAACCTGAGGCAGGAAATGACAATAATTTTACGCCTAAATATAGGAAAAACATGATAAAAGGAGAGCTTCTACACGTCATATGTGTCCTGTTAACGGACACTGATAATACATTTACAATGTCTTGCCTCCTGCATGTTCCGTGAAAGTGTTGTTTAGGACTTCGAATGAAATGCAATGCAAAATAGCATCTCTGGTTAAGGTCCTTTGTGATATGGATACTGATATGCAAGTTGAAGGCTCTACATATTGTTTGATGCTCAAATCGTACGAAAATTCTTGTTCCGTTCCGTTCCGTTAATTATAAATATCGGTGTGGATAACTATACTTTGCGGAACGGAACGGAACAATAAGACGTTAGTTATTGCTGAGATACAAATATTTCTGTTGCAAGCACGGCAAGACGACAAGTAATCAATTAATCATGTAAATTCAAACAAAATTGATGAAATTCATGACGATTATGCCAATGGCAGAAAAAATTCTGTCGTAAAAATAGTGGAGAAGATTATTAAGATTTTGGTCCTGTCGTGCACCCCTGAAGTTTTATCTATATTGCCTTTCTTGTTGCTAACTTCCGGACTTCGAATAAAATGCAGCGCAATCGCACCATCTCTGGATTAGGCTGTTTCTGGATAAGGCTCAGCAAAAATGTTTCCAGATAAACTGGTTTTGTGTTATGTATGAAGCCTAGGATGTTCTTGTTCCGTTCCGTTCCGTTAATTATAAATATCTGTGTGGATAACTATACTTTGCGGAACGGAACGGAACACGAAGCTATCAATAACTGCAGGGATACAACCACTGTTGCGTTAAAACTTAATGATTTGAAACCACAAGCTCAGCCTTATTGAAAATAAAGGGTTGATGAATCACTGGTGAACCTATGGCAACCATTCAATAGATCTATAAATACGGCACATCGTGGTGCCTCTCATTTTCCCCTTTTTTTTTAAAGACGGATACAGAGGAGTAAGGCTGAAATACTGTTTTGATTGACTCACATTAGAACAAAAAATAGTTTTGGACAACAAAATGCCTGATCCCCTGTGGCAACAAAGAAAAGACACATGCAATATACAGTCTTAATACAAAATCAAATGAGATAGGAAACAGACAAGTAATGAGACGTTCATGGTCTTAGGAAAGTTCTATGCGTCGAATAGGTCCTGTTGATTGGCAATGATTATAACATGTTCATCATAAGGCTGTCCAGATATTGCGTGAAGTGTAACTTTTCAACTTCAAATGAAATGCAATGCAGTCTTCTTACCGTTTCTGGGTAAGGCCATCTATAGGTTCTGTATATTGTATGAAACCCAACACATTAGGTATTTCTGTTCCGTTCCGTTCCGTTAATTATAAATATCAGTGTGGATAACTATACTTTGCGGAACGGAACGGAACACGATACTGTCAGTAATTATGGAAATATAATCATTTCTGTTATATTAGAATTTTATAATATGAAGCCAAAAGGTCAGCCTCATTGAAAATTGACAAAAAAATAGTAAATCACAATATGTGAACGCTAATTAAAAAAACGTCGCATTTGTTTAAACATGAATGAAAACACAAGACATATCTACATGTATGACAGAAACACTTGCAGGGGCATCTAATTCTTTATACATTAATGAACGACAAAGAGGTCACATGCACGTAGAAAAGTCTGTTTTGTTTGACGTAGGCCTATATTAAAGCAGAATTAGACTTGCACAACAAAACTCACACAAAACTGCACAACAATACTTTGTACAATAACAGACAAGAATTTACGGCCCAAATAAAGAGCGCCTACGGTCAAAGGGGAGCTTCTAAGCGTCAGCTATGTCCGATTAATTGACAATGATAACACATGCAAAACGTTACCTGAAATGTTAATTTAGATCTTCAAGTAAAATACGGTGCAGTCATACAATATCTGGATGAGCCCGTTTATCGGTGAGACTAAGAAAAAATGTTTGTTCTGCACGTTGTTTGATGCTCAAGACGTAAGAAAATTCTTGTTCCGTTCCGTTCCGTTAATTATAAATATCAGTGTGGATAACTATACTTTGCGGAACGGAACGGAACAAAGTGGCGTTAGTCATTGCCGAGATACAAATATTTCTGTTGCAAGCATTGCAAAACGATTAGCAACCAATCAAACATGTATAATTTAAAACAAATTATGAAATTCAAGGCTACTATGTCTTTGGCAGAAAAAGGTCTGTCTAAAAAGAGTGGACAAGAATAATTAGACATGGACCCCGTTGGGCACCCCTGAAGTTGTTCCGTTCCGTTCCGTTCCGTTCCGCAAAGTATAGTTAGCCGTCAAATTCCTTCCTTTCTGAGCTGACCCCTTTTGGGAATAGTTTCATTCCTCATGGAAGCAAGAAGGAAGTCACAAAAGTTGTCTACCTTTGAACAAACAGCAGAAATTTTAAAACATGGAGGGCAAATAAACATATTAAAGCATAATTCAGGGATAGCTATAATGAGGAGACACTTTGAACAAGAATAATTGAAAATTAGCTTTTGTCATTGCAGATCAAAACCGAACTACCTTGTTTATTTGGCTGTTAAATGGCTGTGGTCCCCCCTTCTCCTCCAAAATGATCCAATTTATGTGTATATAAGTGAGCCATGACACAAGAAAACCAACAAAGTGGCATGTGCACCCAGCGCAGATTCAGATCAGCGATGCCATCCAACCATTCTGATCAGTGTCTTTGCATTGGGCTTAAAGGGTAACTTTAAGGGTCTAAGCTAGTTATATATGGGCAGCAATGACTCTGATCAGACTGGGCGATTGCCCAGTTTGATCTGAGTCTGTGCTGGACACACATGCCACTTTGTTGGTTTTGTAGTGTTGCGACTCAAGTCATTAGTTCTGCTATATGATTTTTCCCTTCCAAAACAATCTCAGACTCTAGATCCAGCCCCAAGGTTATAATAGGTTATAAAACTTTTTTCATGCTCAACTCCCCTGAGCATGAAATTTTACCTGCTAATGAATAGCAAATTATTGATAAGTAAAGTTGTGTTCTTGCTCAGTTTACCTGAGTATGAAATTTTCTCTGCTAATGAATATGAAAATGCCAACATTAGTTCATTAGTTGGCATTTTCATATTTACCAGCAGAGAAAATTTCATGCTCAGCTGAGTTGAGCATGAAAAAAGTTTTATAACCTCGGGGCCAGTCTTGTGTAAGACAGATACATTGTTTGGTAGGTTGTTTTGAAGCTAAAAAGCCCTGTCTTAAAGCCCAATAGATATGGTAATCCCCATTGTCTAAAGCTCTATACTTTACCCAGTTTAGGTCCTGGAGGATCAGCCACAACATGAAATGGTACACCCAGAGGTAACTCTTTCCGGTCGAACTTCTGACGAATCTGTTCCTGAAAGATGACCTGTTGACCTTCATCAGCCGTGGTGAGCACAACCACATCCCAGAATGGTGATCCCAGCTCACTCTTGTCCCTACCTGCAATCATCAACAAATTATGCATGTAGAACCTTCAACTATTGAGGTAAATGAATAACAGAGAGTTAAATTATTTGAGAATCAATGAATTAGTTTCAGAAAATCACACTTTTCCATGGTATAAATTTCAGCTAGCATCTCACTTGTAATTTGAGAGCAGCATGGCATACAGTTAGCATCTCACTTATAATTTGAGAGAAGCATGGCATATACTGTATATGTTCAGTTGTTGTGTTTTTGTTTAACGACCACGGTAAACAGCTATGGTCATGTCGGGGCGGTAAGTTAACCCAGCCACACTATTCCTGGGCAGGCTTAGGCCTCCTAAGCGGCTAACCAGTACTAAGTGCACTTACTTTCATCAGTAACTGACAATTGCCCTTCTTGAATCATGAAAGTAAGTGGCCGGACCGGGTATCGAACTCAGGACCTCTGGCTTACAAGTCAGGCTCCCTACTGACTGCGCTACGCGGCCCAGCTTTCAATATGTTCAATATTTCTGTAACACCTGTATAATGTTTTAAATCAGTTGCTTTAAAACTGGGTAAGAGAATGTCAAATTACAAAACCTTGCTGCCTTTCATTAGTATGTTAATTCCCTATATAAGTGAAAAATCTTTTGCAACTATAGCTACAGATTTTAGCAAAAGCAGATAACTAAAATAACTCTAGATACCGATTGCTATTTTTACAGTATAAGCAAGCAGCTGTTCATTGTAACTCTGTATTCATAGATGGTCAGTACCGCTAAATTGTCTCTGTTCAATGATAAAAAAACTGAGCTAATTGATTAGCTGGGTATGGGAGGGGGCACATTTTTAATCAGCTGGGGTGGGTGGGCTAGTTTTCAGGAGATCTGCATTGTCTTTTCATGGCCTACACACCTATTTAATTTAGGTTTTCTTTGCCTGACCCCTCCCCCACCCCACCACCATCACCCCATCCCACCCCCTGCAAAATAAACAAAAGACAAAAAGAAAAAATCAACAGAAACATATATTAGCCCCCCTCCCAACTGCCCCACCCCAACCCTGTCCACACACACACACACACTTCCAATTTCCTCCAACTCTCCCAGCAGATAAATAATGACCATTCACTAAATGCAACAACTGGCGCAAACTTTTAGAACTATGAATTCAGCACTGCATTTAATCTGAGCCTTCTCTGACTAACAAAAGCCTGCTGATCATGCTGATGTTTTTGATTGGCAGCTTTTAGCGTCAGAAGACATTAGCATTGAAAAACCCAAAATTATGAGTGCTCGTATTCTAGCCTCTGTAGGCATAATATTAAGATGTTTTCTGTATAATAACCTTATTTTAATAGGTGAATAATAATTATACCTGATGGCATCCCACATTTATGAAATGAGCCACGGCACGAGAAAACCAACAATGTGGTTGTGCGCCCAGCGCAGACTCAGATCAGCCTGGCCATCCACCCAGTCTAACCAAACTCTTTGCTGTATGCTTTAAGGGTAGCTTAGGGTCTTAGCTAGCTTCATGCGGACAGCGAAGACTTTGATCAGACTGGACGGATGCCCAGGCTGATCTGAGTCTGCAATGGGCACACAACCACATTGTTGGTTTTCTCGTGTCACGGCTCCAATGACAAATGAAATGACAATGAACCAAAGAACTTTTCTAACAGAAAGCGAAACTTTAATTGCAATGTATTTTGGCAACATTACATTTCAAATAAAATCAAAATCTTTATTTGGTCTGAAAAGCGATACAAATGTTGGGTTTTCACCAAAACGTGAACAATAACTGGACTAACAATTAATATACCATACTTAAACAGTTGCACTAAAGTCGTTAAACTCCATGATCCACCAATATGACTTGTATGTTAACTGCAGTTTTCGAGCAAACTTACAAGTCATATTTTTTATCAAATGTAGGATTCCACAGCTGTCGCAGTTAAACCTAGTTTTGTTGTAGGCGACCTGGAGTGGTAAGGTGCATGCACCAGGGTGGCCACAAAATTTTGGACATCAAATTCCCTGATTTTTCCCTGATCTGGCTTGATTTTCCCTGATAAAATTTCCTGATACTGTCACAAAAGCCTTCATTTTGAAGTCATTATGAAAGAAAGTACTTCCATTTTTTTATGAAAAAAAACCTCAAACTATGATATATAATGCCTTCATAATGTTAATAATTTTCAATTTACTTACATGATAAGGAAAATCAATTGGTCAAATATTTATATGGCCTCCAATCTTCCCTCATAGCCATACCTTCACCATCAAATGAACGTTACCAACATTACTGTTTTAATGTTTTTTAATCATTTATTTTTTCTTATTTTAGTTTTATTTCATTAATTTATTTATTTATTTATTTTGTACATGGTAGACTGTCTAAACATTTTTGCCATTTCCAAGCTGACAGCAGTGTTGTGCAAACACAGACCAAGGCTCAGCCTGAGGTTAATTGAGCCAAAAAGAAATGCTCCTCCTTCTGAGTTTAAGTTCAGAGAATTTACAAGCTAATATGTATGGAAAAGAAGGGAAGACAAAAAGTTTGGTCCAAATTTCTCGAAATTATTCAGCAAGCTTCTCCCTTTCTGGAGCCCTAAGCTGAGTCCTGAAGACAATAAAAAGACCATTTGAAACCTATTAAACTATTAACAAGATGACCCTAGGACTTCAGACAATACAAAATGTCTCCTTACACAACATTAAACCAGTGGTGTATAGATTACTTAGAACTGAACTTAGAGGCACAAACAATACTTAACACTTTATAGAATTATACTTAATTTTTCATCAAATTACAGTGTCAGTAACTTAGCATCAAGGATCATTTGATGTCAACATCTGGCTATCTGACAGTCTACCATACACATTATTTTATACTTTATTTGAACCATAAGTAAATTAACACATGCATATAAATGTAGCTGAAAACTTGCTGCTCATAGAATACTTTCAGTGTTTTTTTTCCTAAAAACTACCTTTTGTTTGCTCAAAAATAGCTTTATAATTTCAAGAAAATAAGTAGGTAAGCATACAATGCTAATTCAGAGAAGCATGCAATACATTATGTAACACACATGACCGTAACCACACAAACTGGACATTCATATTTCAATTTAGATTGTTTTTCAATTCTCCACTACAGAAAAATCTCTTTTATTGTATTAAGATTTTTACAAGTCATTGCTTTCAGATAAATGCTCATTACAAAGTTCGAAACCTATGGAAGGAAAATGCTTATTCAATACTTCGCACTATACCCCTTAAACTAATTAAATTGTACATGTATATCATGCAGTTGTCAGAAGGAGACTTACACTTATTTTATTGCAGAAAGAAACCACCAGTAACCATAATACCTGCTTGAAAAGTTTCATGTTATCAAAATAGAATTTTTCAAATTCCCTGATTTTTCCCTGATTTTCTTCAACTTTTCAAATTCCCTGATTTTTCCCTGCAGGGAATTTTTTTTCATCATTTTCCCTGTTTTTCCTGTTTTCCAGAGCTTGTGGCCACCCTGCATGCACTGATGAAGTTTCAATGTTCTGGGTCTGATGAAAAGAAAGATATGGGGCTGACCTCGAAAACTAAATATGTGGTACGTTTTCGTGAAAGTAGGTAACAGGGACCTAGTTTTGTTGGGGGTGACCTGGAGGTGCATGCACTGATGGAGTTTCAATGTTCTGGGGCCTATGAAAAGGGAGATATAGGGCTGACCTCAAAAACTAAATATGTGGTACTTTTTCATGAAAGTAGGTCACAGCGACCTAGTTTTGTTGGGAGTGACCTGGAGTGGTAAGGTGCATGCACTGATGGAGTTTCAGTGTTCTGGGGCCTATGAAAAGGGAGATATGGGGCTGCAGACCAAAACTAAATATGTGGTCCTTTGTTGTGAAAGAAGGTCACAGCAACCTAGTTATGTAAGGGGTGACTTGTAGTGGTAGGGTGTATGCACTGATGGAGTTTCAATGTTCTGGGGCCTATAAAAAGGGGATATGGGGCTGCAGATGAAAACTAAATATGTGGACTGGTACTTTTTCGTGAAACAGGGATGAAGACCAACTATTTTGACTTTGGGGCCCACACTGCCAAAATTCAAAATTTAACATTGGGGGTATGGGCATTTTCACCAAAATTTCAGGGGCCCAGCCCAAAATTTAGGGGGCTGTGGGCTACTGGGCCCCTGTTAGCCTGTATCTCTGTGAAAGTAGGTCACAGTGACCTAGTTTTCTGGAAGCCAATCCAGGGGTGGATCCAGAAATTGTGGAAAAGGGGGTTCAAATTAGCTGAGGGGGAGGGGGGTTGATTTGTGCAGTTTGACCAATTTTTCCTGAAATTGTCCATGAAAATGAAATAACTAAGGCTGAAGAGTAGGTTCTTTTGACCCCCCCTCTGAACCCCCTCTGGGTCCGCCGCTGGCCATTTAGACTTTTTGTGGGGCATATTGTGAGGAAGTTTTAAGGTCCTAGGGTCTATCAAACTCAAAATATGGCTGTAAACGGATGGACAGACGGCAACAAGACAAAAATTCATTTATGGCCGAAAAGTCTTGGGGCGAAATAAATCAGAAGCACTGAACGAATCGACATGGTCAATGCACCTCTAATTGCGCTGTATCTCTTCAAAACGGCTTTCATATATGATGCAATTCTTGATTTTTCTTTACATGCCATTCTGGAATAACACGATCACAGCAGGTAAAATACGAGAGAAACTGACAGCTGTACACAAATGGACTGAACGTTCGGCATAATCACCTTAGTTAATTCGAGTTATCGCTTACCTGGATGACCGGGGGACACCAAATTACCAAAATATAACGGAATATACCTGGCTTAGCAGATGAAATATGTCTAGCCACTGAGTGACATTGTAACCGTTGTAATGTTTAGTAACAATGAAGGCCAGCAAGTGGCTTTATCCATTCTTTTAAGATGCTTTGATAAATAATATTATTTAGCACTGATTGTTAGGTTATAAGATGTTACAACTTGGCAGTGGTAACAAGAAAGATGGAAGTAAACCAACAACAAACCTGTTTTAAAACTTAAAATCTATTTACGTGTACATCAAAATAAAACAGTCATTAATCAATCAAGAAAAACATAATAACTTGTTTTATCCTGAATGTCCCTCAGAATATTACCAACACAAGTCCTTTAACATTTTCTGATCACAGAAGATTATAAGTCAGTTTTATATGCACAGATTTCCGATCCAAAATAAATCCAAGAAGAAAGTCACAAAGTAATCCAATATATTTAAATGCAAGTTTAAACTTATTTAACTCAAGGCTGGTGAAAGTTTACAAAGATGACTAAATGAAAATTTGTTTTCTTTATATTATTATCTAGGGGTGTAGCTAAAGTGTGAAAGGAAGCTTCGTTTCGCGAAAGGAAAATTAATTTTTTTTAATAACTACCACAATTTCTTAAATGTTATTGTTTTATTACATAATTCATGTATACTGGTATTGTCTTTTGTTAAACAATATCTGCCAAATCCACAAAAACGATAATTTAATGTTTGTACTACGGAAGTAAGCGTGTTTTAAAAAGGGGGTTATTTTGCGAGTTATGAAGGTCTTATTCGTAAATATTGTTGTCAAAGAAGATATTCTGAGTATTAATATTACTTTGATCACTTTATTATTTTCTTAAATAGCAAAAGGCTAGATTCTTATAATATTACTGTAAGCCATGCAGACGAGTTAACGGAATATTTCGCGCATATTAATTACTTATGATTGAAAATATTGTTAGAGTAAATGTTCCAGTGTGTTAGATATTATGCCTGTTTAGAAATGACTTCAACAAATATTGAGAAGCGTTTATTATTATTATAATTATCATTATTTTTATATTGTTGTTGTTTTAATTGGTGATGGTGTTTGTCATGTCATTTTCTGACGTAGCCGTCTTATGGATTGTGCATTTTTATTTATTTATTTATTGTTGTTTTTTTTGCGACCTGTCACGTTAGCCTAGGGATGACATTAGCCTTAGTTTCCAGCTGGCCCCGCCCCTATTAGCTCACTTTTTGTGTATTTAGTTAGTTATTTATTATCCCATATGTTTCGTAATACGATACATTTCAAATATCGAATATTTGCATATGATGCGAACTGAGTGAAAAGAAATCGTATGACATGTACCAGATCAAACATATTTTTTTGAATGAACCACAGGCGCTTGAAGTTCTGTGCTAAAAAAGCCCTCAAACCCTTTAAACTTGATGCAGTCTATAGGCCATTTCGTAATTTCTTCAAAATGTCTCATAGCCTGGATGTTGTGCGGTATTATTCGAATATATTTAATAGAATAAAACTTCAAGCGCCTGTGGAATGAACAGCCTAAAAATCAGCTTTGAGCAGGTACAGGCTTAGCAGAGTCCCTGCTGTTCGCTGATGTCGCACACTCCTCTTTCTCGTGCCATCACTTATGAGCTAATTCGAACTTACGTAACAGCGACGAGAGTCCTGAGAGTCCTTTTAGCGAAGAAACAAGAAGAGTGAACCGGAATAACTGTGAAATTTTACAGTATAGGTACAAGTGATAGCAAATTACTCTCCGAAGAATTTCAGCAATAATAAAAGGCCGTAATAAAAAAATCCGACTCGGACAAATTGTAGGAAAATTAATGTAGTTTTTAGAGATATAAACTGAGATGCACAGGCCATGCGAAAGAGAGATGCCCTACAGACATGAAAATGGTGAAAATATTTCTGATTCGGGAAACAAACTAGACCGGCATGCAGTTCGATATATACCGGCATGCACCTCTAAAGCTCTTCCTTACTGTTTCCTGATCGGGAAATCGACCCTACTGGTTACGATCAAAGAAAGTGAGCATATGGTAACTGCGGGTTGCGTACTGAGATATTGAGACGCCCCTACTTATACCGACTGACCTCAGCAAAAGTCACGAGCTAATGAGCTAAAGTTTATTCAGGAAGCTGGTGATAACGTTCGAGGTCAATGGAGAAGCGTAATATTTCAAATATTCAAGAACAGAAACAAAAAGTGGTCGTTCGTTTCTCCAACGCACAACATTACAATATTAAGTACAAACGTGCAACACTGACTTGGCACTTCCTACATACTTATAAACATGAGGTGACCAATGGTTCGGTGTTAGTAGCCACAGCCTGGTCACTTGAGGTGGCCAGAAGTATCCAGAACCATTGGCATACAGCAGTGAATACACTTACAGGTAATATAAACCTAACTGTTATGCGTTGGAAACTGGTCCTTTGACATACAATTATTAGGGGGACACATGAAGTCATACTGACGTCGAAGCGACGTGAGGACGTCAATTCGACGTTATATGCCCGCTGGGTTACAAGATTTGTTTTAGCATTTGAATTTAACAGCGACCAACTGTAATTCTGCGTAGTTGCAAAAGCAGGTATTTTCGAAAAGCATTTATAATTGAAATAAATTTGAACCCCATCAGTCTAATTGAATTTAAGGTGAATGGGTAAACCACTAAGTTTGTTTGCCATTTTTCCTCCAATTTTTTTTTGACTTTCCGCTTGCTTCTCTGAATAATAACCCCCTTCCAAAAAAGAGGTCGTCCCGTGAAGAAAAGAATTTGCTGCTAGGGAGCAAATTCCTTTCTGAAAGAACTGACCGTCGGTGGGGAGGCAAAACGAAAACGGTAGAACTGCTTCCCCTCAGCGTGTACCCATTCAGCTTAAGTAACCGCAATTTCTATGTAACTAAGCAAGGAAAAAATATCTTAAAAAACATCAAAACCCTTTTGTTATCACATTCAGATAAAACTAGAATATCAATCTAACAAAACTCTTTTTTTGCACTTGGAGTCCTAGACTTTTCGGAACGCTTCCATTTTAACTGATTTTTCTTTTTGCCCGCAGATGGCGTTTTCATGATGCTACGCGCCCATCTTAAGATATAACTACATTTGGGTTGATGCTGTTGTCGACAGACTCATGGAAATCGTTTCAAGACTTCGAACATCAGGAATTAGACGAGTATTCGTGGGCAGCATTATTGAGCGCGGTTCCTTCTGGGCAAGTACAGGTCTGACGAAAGAAAAGTTCAACAAGATTCGGCGATTCATCAACAAGAATTTAAGTAAGATCTTAGATCCTGATTTCATCGATATTGCGAAAAAAATACAATATGCACTATGATGATGATTTAGGCCATCCAGGGGCACGACAGAGTGGTTTGTTTCTTTTAAAGAAACGCATTGAGAGGTGCTTTGACAGCTACCCTTCAGGTTAGAAAAATAGCCTAACCCACAAACGGTCCTTTTTATGACCACCACATGTTCAGAAAGAATGCTCTTGTGAGTTGCCATAAAAACCTTAAGCAGCCTGGTGTCCGAAAAAAATAAGGGGTGGTTTGGCAGTGCGATTGTACTGGGTATAACTTCCAGAGCCGGCGGCATGCTACTGATTTGGATAATAGTAGGGCAAGGGCCTATTTTAGCTTGCAGTAGGTGCGGGTGGGGGTTGTTTGGACATTTTTTCTCTCGACAATCACTTCTCTCTTCTTTCTCCCTCTCTTTGAGAGACGACCCGATATAGACTAAAAAACTGTCTCAAAGGGCCGTTAAACCCAAAACAACCGACCAATCGAAAGAATAAAATTGTATGGCTTATCAAGTTAAAGGCGCCATTGTTGTATCAGCACAAGCTTCTCGCTACAATTTCATCATTTTAAATAACCGTGAATAACCACATTTAAATAAATAAAACATCGTTGAGTTTCACATAAAACGGGTTTTAAAACTTATTGGGTCCTTTTAGTTGGCATCTAAACTGATCTACTTTCGATTTCATTAAGTTGAATAAAATGGTAACAATACAATGTACAGGCGTTGAGCCCCAATCACTATCCCACTTATGCTTATATAGCCTTGCTAGACGGGAAACCAGGACAGGATTTTTTTCCTTTTATGTGGAGCGATTTGTTATTTTTGCCAAAATTTTGTTTTCTCTACATTTGCCAGTTTAATGGCTAAAAATATGCGCATCAACCCACATTTTATTACCAAACGTGAAGGCTGAGCCGCTGTTTACAGTAATTTGAGTTTAGACGCTTTTAACACTGATATAGGACAATGGAGACTTTAAGTTACCCTCTCATTATGAAAGTAATTCATTTCATTTACCATTTTTATCAGTTATCTTAAATAAAAAGGATGTGCAATGAATAAATTTTCCAAAAAAAAAAAAAAAAAAAAAAAATAGTAATAATTATAATAAATATCAAAACACTTCTTTATATTATAAAAGGTAAACATTTATAGAATAAAATAAATCTTCGGATCTTAAATAATCAGTTAAGAATAGTTTTAATAAAAACTGGCATTAAATCTTCCTTTCGTAGTCACAATCTTCCTTTCGCAGAAGGAACCTTCCTTTCGTGAAAGGAAGCTTCCTCTCGCTATTTAGCTACACCGTTATCCAGGAACATTCATGAATTAACCAGAGGTAGATTTTACCAGAAAGTTCTCAGTTCTGACATAATTTTAAACCAGAAGCTTATTAATGTTTACAACAGAAAGTTCTACTATTTTCTTCAGTGCTAAGATAGGTTATTCCAGAAAATTCTCGAACTATCTTGAAAGTTCTCTAAGTTTCCTTAAGCTTCCACAACCTTCTTTTGACAATGAGGAGCACTTTCCAGGACTTTATAGACAAATATTTCTATTTCAGGAACATTCTAAGGTTTCCCAAATTTTCTAGAATGTTCTAAAGTACAATGTACACAACTTGTTTAATCATGACTAAAGAAAATATTTACAACATTTAAACACCATATAGCTGGGCAGATATGTGAAATAATTGTGCACTTTTTGATAAAAGCATGAAATTTGGCACAGTGCTAGAAAACCTATTCTAAGCATTTTAAGGGTGGATGCCAAGCTAGAAAATTCCATTTATGGCGGCCATCTTGAATTTCAAAATGGCCGCCACTGAAACTGCATTTTATGACAAACAGAATCGGAGATCATTAGAAAGGCCAGTTAGAAGTGTTTCTGAATATGTTTATCTGATCTTTCACCATGATTGTCTCTATCTTGTTTGTTATTCGGCATTTCGGATCTATGCTACTGGGCATAGATATGACACCCATCGATTGTCAAAGAAGTTGTAGGAGTATACTCACCTGTAGTTTGTGAAAGGGTATGTTCTGCATTTGGTTGTGGCTTAAAGGTAGTTGTGGGTAATAACTAACATAATAGATAGGAGTAAAGGACCTGGTATGATAAGGCCCATATTTGGCCCCCAGAAATTTCAGTTTTCAAAAGTTCTATTTCGATATCTAAAATGCATTCATAGGAAAGTTCTAACCTAAAATGAAACAGCAAATATAAAATCAACCAGTTCTTACATAAAATATTTGTGTTTTTAATCTTGAACATACCCATACCCCCAGCGAATTCTGACGAAAATGTCAAATTTGGTAGCCTTTGCGGCTTTCAAAATATATGAGCCCGGCCTCCAGCACATTTTACATGTAATATGCAGACATAATTTTGACATATTCACATGCCATGAAAATATTAAATGTGCTGTAGACCGGGCTCTATGTTTATTTTAAACTTTTTGTTACCAAACTGGCAGCGTTTTGAACATATGAATTCCCTGTTTTCTCAACACAAAAACGCCCATATCTCCGCTCATAGACAAAATAAACATATGTTGTGGGTGTTCATTTTCTTAGTTAAACCACAAGGAATAATTTGGTACGCATCTCATTTTGATCTGTTGGAAGTTTTTGGTTAGCGTCTCTGGACTTGCAAACTTGAGTGGGTGGGGTACCTTGATAGGAATTGTGCAATGCACAGGTAATTAGCAGTGGTACCCAACGTATAAGCATTTCATTAAAAGCCTTTTCTCAAGAACTCAGTTTTTCTTGCAATTTTTCTTCGTATTATTGAACAAATATAGGCATGTCAGAAATCATGTTATTCTGAGAATTAACAAAAGTGAAACATATTATTTCTGTTTGTTCCCATACGCACAAATGATATGCAATACAATCCATGCAATTTTAAGAGAATTTGAATGGGGGGCCAAAAATGGCCCTTATCATACCAGGTCCTTTACCACATATCAATACATTTTTTCATGCATTTCCCAGGTTATTGACTGGTGCAATGCAGTACGAGGGTTTAGTAAAAGACGCTGAACGGTATCTGTTCTGGTCCATTCTGTTATATCCTCTTCCAATAATGGAACACCTTTTCACTTTTAAAATGATGAAACTCCACTACCAACCGTATATTACAATTTATAAACAGTTGTTGAAGAACGTTAAAAGTCCAGCACCATATGTACATAAAGGGCTTAGTTCTTGATGTTTGACTATTCTAAAAATTGCTTCGGATCAAGCCAGCTGATTCAGTTGATGGACAGCCTACAACTTCCTTCTTCCTTCTACGTCGACTAGGTAACAGTCCCAGTCTCTTGTGACGTTCGCAGAGAGTGCAAAACAGCCTTCCGCACTGATACTCTAATAATGTAACCTGCTCAGGATTCTTTTCATAGTCCAGTAAGGAATGACAGTCAGTTATGATTTGCTTTTTTTTGTTCAAAAAGAGTACAGCGTCACTGATAGGACATAAGTTGTTACATACGTACTTGATACGTACTTGATCCAACGTTGAATCTTTAAGCCCTTCCGGCTTGTCTTCACCGCCAATATTGGTAAAACTTTTAGTGTGATCAATCACTTCAGGTTCATGCTTATATATGGAAATACTGTTGCTCATTTCTTACCACAAGAATTGCTAGCCATCCGTTCCGAGCCCCTAATAAACTTCACTAACGTCGTAATATTGATGCTTCCAGGTTATATCAAGTTGGTTTTTAAATTCCGTAACTGTTTTCGAATTTACTACTTTTGAAGGCAAACTATTCCAAGGATCAATACATCTGATACAAAAGAATGCTGTCGAAATCCTTTAACGCATCTTGGCTTGAATAACTTTTTAGAATGACCCCTCGTTGTATTAGAAGAAAATGTAAACATAGACTCTGCCTGGATATCTTCAATTCCATTCAAAATCTTAAACAACTGAATCATATCCCCTCGTTTACGTCTGTACTCCAATGAGAATAATTTCAAAGCAGATAATCTTTCGGTATAAGACAGACCATATAATCCTGGAACTAATCGCGTAGCTCGTCTTTGGACATTTTCTATGAGTTTCTTATTCTTTTTAGTAAATGGGTACCATATGACATTTCCATAGTCAATAATAGGACGCACTAATGATTTATACAACTTCAGGAATAAACTACTATCCAAATATGCAAAAGACCTCCTGATCAAACCCAGTATCTGGTTGGCTTTAACTACTGACTGTGAAATTTGCTTATCAAATTTAAGGATTTCTTGAAAAAGTATACCCAAGTCTTTTTCCTGAATATCTCTCTTAATGGGCGAATAACTCATTTAGAATCTCTCATTTTATAATCGTATTCAAATTTAACATTCCCAAACTGGATATATTTGCATTTCTGTATAATAAATAATAACTGCCAGTCGTCAGACCAGTCGCAAACTGAAAATAAGTCCTCTTGAAGTAAAGTTTGGTCCTGAACAGATACTATAGGTATATATATTTTTGTATCATCTGCAAAAAGATTACAGAAACATTTCACTAAATCCGGAAGGTCGTTAATATATATTATGAAAAGTACTGGTCCCAAAACACTCCCCTGGGGGATTCCAGATATAACAGGTTTCCATTCTGAGAATGTTCCATCTCATACCACTCTCTGCCTTCTGTTTGACAAGAAATTTCTTATCCAATTCAAAATATTTCCATTAATTCCAAAAGATTCCAGTTTCTTTATTAAACATCTATGAGGCACGGTGTCGAAAGCTTTTGGAAATCAGGATAAACACAGTCAATCTGATTATTTTTGTCAATATCCTGTGACCATTCATCAACTACCTTCAGTAACTGCAAGATACAGCCCCTATTTTGTCTAAATCCATACTGGCTATCAGTCAAAAGATTATTGGTATTTAAATGTGTCATAATAGCTTCCCTAACAAGCTTCTCCAAAGTTTTACATAACACTGACTTACAGGTCGATAGTTGTCTGGCAATAATTTATCCCCTTTTTTTACAGATACAAGTAACATTGGCGTCCACTGACAGGGTAAAACTCCAGAATCTAAGGATTTACTAAATAAGTCATATATGGGTTTTGACAATAAACCAGCTGCCTCTTTCAGTAATCGGGGTTGACACTCGTCGGGTCCGCAAGATGGCCATGGATGGCCTCACAACTGAAGCCTGGGGAGGTTCTCAGGCTGGTGTGGATTAACTTTTCTGTTGGAAGGCATTTAAAACTGTATATACGTTCTTGTTCTGAGTTAAAATTTCACATTGTTCAGTTGGAAGTATTTCCCCTCACTTTGCACCTAGTTCCAGTGTGTGATATATACTTTATCCTTTATGATTACAGTCAAGACTGTCAAAAATTTAACAATATATTATACAAATGCTAATAACTGTATCAATATACATATGTCTTTGATTTCTTAAGAATTGGCACCCTAACATAAGCAAGTACCACACAGTCAAGGATGAAATTTTGCATAATTTCGTTCCCCTCTTGACACAGAAGACATATTTGATCAATAGCCCTCAATATCTTACGGTGTTTAGTATGACCGAACTTGGGTACTCGGGGATTCTCGCTTGAAAGCGCTCCAATTACGCAAGCTGACCGGCTAATTAATTTGTCTAAATTATCACCTTGTTTGCCCTGCTTATTTGTCATTGACAGGTAACAGTTGCTGTACACTAAGGAAGAAAAAGGAAACCTCATTCGGTTTATATTACTTTGTCACTTATTGATTTCTGCAGTTGCAAATGTTCGAACAAAAAGTACAGTGATCGTACATGTATTCGGACAGCACTGTATTCCGGACAGTCTTGCATCAGCTATTTCAGCTAAATCAGAATCAGAGAAGCGTGGTGGCTCAGTGGTTAGTGCACTTGACTCTGAAGCCAGAGGTCGTGGGTTCGAATCCCGCTCGAGGCGAAATCTTCCTATGTCCGAACGCGTTTTTCTAGCATCATTTGCAGGGATGATGCTAACAAGTGTGCCGTCCTTCGGATCGGGACGTCAACTGGAGGCCCCCTGTGCAGGGAGAGTCATCCCCTGTGCAGGTTAAAGATCCCTACTATAGCTACATGGCTGTACGTAAGCTCTCATCCTGCAACACCGGAGTGTACAAAAGTACACCGTCTGTGTCCCCTTCGGGGGTTAAGGCGTGAATGGAAGAAAGAAAGAAAGAATTGTTTACTGGTGATATGTCCAAAATCTAAACCAGAGTAGCTTTTCCCCTAGCCCACACAAGAGAAGTTAACTTAGCAACTGAATCCTTAGTCCTGCAACTTGTGCCGTTCCGCAGTGCTGCACACTAACGTTGTTTGAGAGGGTACACAACAGGCATCTGAAGGAGGTCTACTGATTCCTCTGTACACTTGGCAGCAGAAACAATGAAATTCTGGGGAAGAAACTGCACTGGTCTCAGCCAGTCCCAGCGAATGGAATTCGAAATGCCAGGGAATTATGTTTCCTGGTACATCTACTTGGGGGAACAAGGTCATTTATGAGTATACTGGCTGCACCCTTCAGACCTTGGTTAAGCTTTATAATAAGTCCACTATCTCCTCTTTTTCAGATATTCCCACTTAAGTTTCTTTAGAATGCCAGTCATACTCTCAGTTTTATGAGTGTAATGTCCTGGTACAAAGTGGCTGCCCTTTTCAGCACCTTCTCTAGTTTATCTTGAAGAAATATATTTTGTGGGTCCCAAACTGAAGTACATACTCTAGGACTAGATGAACTAGTCCCTTGTATGCTATAAAATCCTGTGGACATGCCGCCAAGTTAGGACTAAGGAAGCTTAGGCTCCTAATAGCTTTTATGCAAATATTGCTGACATGTGTGTTCCCTTTGAAATCATTGGTAGTGGTCATGCCAAGATATTTGATATTTTCTATGTTATTGAAGACTGTACCCTCTAATCATGGGAAGCTTTGATCTTCTTGATCTGTTGTGTGTGTGTAATTCAATTCTCAAAACAACATTCCCTCCCTCTTTCCACCCCTTCCCCTCAATTTTGAACTTTAAGTGTTACAGACATATGAAGATGTGCATATGCATTTTTGAAGAGAAAATTTTCATTTTTTACACAATATCAAACTTTCAAATTTTGAAATTTTTCGAGGTAAGGCTAATACAGGATGATACCATAAGTTGTATAACAAACTTCTGTCAGTTTCTAAGCTATCAGTTTGAAACTATGCACACATGTTGAAGATGTATTGAAGATGTGCTTATGCCTTTTTGAAAAGTAAAAAAATTGTTTAGTTCAAAATTACAGCCTTGTCAGGCTTAGAATTTTTCTTTTGGTTATATGTAATGGAGGATGACAAATAAACAGGTTCTAAATGTTTCACAGCTGTTATAGACATATAAAAATATGCATGTGTCTTTTTGAAGTATAAGAGTGCACAGGTGGAGTAGGGGGATGGGATGGGGGGTAGTGGGGGAACACACACAATATAGGGGCATCATCTGTGTCTTACAGAAACAGTTTTCTAGTTTTATATTAGAGTCATTCATTAATTATAATTATCAAGAGATCAGGGGTCAAGCTGGTGGAGTATATATCTCACCCCGTCCAATCGAAACGCCGGAAAAATGGTACGAACGCCGGATATGCGGTATTTTCACGCCGAATAGTGGTCTTTTTGTCAGAATCGCCGCCATTAAATTTGACAGCGGGTTACAAAAGTCGGATGAATTAATAGTTAAAAACGGTAAGTGAGTATAACGAATTAGCCTATCTGGATCTACATAAATTTCACTAACTGTCGAGACTTCATTTAATTTAGAAACTACGTTTGTTTGTCGTAACATTCAAGGTGATTTTGGTCTAATAGTTTCGGCCTTTCGCTTAGACCTTATTCACGTCCTCAAGTTTCGTACTTTTTTAATTTTCATTGAAAAGGGTCACAATGAGTTGGCTAAAGTAGAATTTTAAACATCATTATACCATTATCGGGAACCGAGTGATGCATTTTCCACCGAGGAAACCGAACTGGAAGCATAGTCTTTAAAATTAAAAGTAACGCCGGATAAACTGGTATCATTTTCTTTGGAAAGTGCTTATTTTTTCCATCAGACAAATAAATAAGTACACAATCAGCATA
This sequence comes from Ctena decussata, assembly GCA_963989385.1. NCBI lineage: Eukaryota > Metazoa > Mollusca > Bivalvia > Lucinida > Lucinidae > Ctena > Ctena decussata. Next base: position 64,624,098 of record OZ022506.1, on the reverse strand, counting down.
TATATTTCCAGGTGTAAGATGCAGTAGTATTGACGTACCTCAGACTATTTTAGTAGCTGCTGCTCTAAGTCTGTAAACCTGCCTATAAAACTGTGAAAAATGAACGCCAAAATAAAAGCTGTCATTATTACATTTGATGCTATGTTCGATTCTGAATGTTTTTATCAATAATGCAAGCAAAATGTCTTAACGGTGGTATATAAAACTAAACTTGGTAAGAGAATGACTACTTTTCTTACAGACAGCAAATGCAAGTTTCTCGGTACAAGTTTGTTGCCATCTGTGACATGGGACACAATGTAAGAATGATTTCCCTTGTAAGTATAAGATGAGGCTGCTATATTTTGCTGTCACACTATATGAGCTGTCACTATGTTTCTGGAACCCAGAACCAGTAGGCTGCCTAACTGGAGCCCACTGTTTATGTGCTGGTATACTTTCATCGGAACCCAGCCACATACACGTAGTTGCTTGCTCGTATTTATAGATTTTTGCATTAATTTACATGTTATTTTGTTATTTGTAAATATATTCAATATTCATATAAACATGTATATGACCTAACTGTATGCCTTTTTAGCTCACCTGAGCCAAAGGCTCAGGGTGAGCTATTGTGATCACTCAGTGTCTGTCGTCCGTCGTGTGTCGTGTGTCGTCCGTCGTCAACAATTTGCTTTAAATGACATCTTCTCTGAAACCGCTAGGCCTAGGTCTTTGATATTTGGTATGAAGCATTGTCTAGTGGACCTCTACCAAGTTTGTTAAAATGGTGGCCCCAGGGTCCAAAATGGCCCTGGGGCAGGGGGTCTTGGGTTCGAAATTAAAATATACTTAAAAATCTTCTTCTCTGGAACTGCTTGTCTCAGATGCTTGAAATTTGGTATGTAGCATTGCCTAGTGGTCCTCTACCAAGTTTGTTCAAATGGTGGCCCCAGGGTCCAAAACGGCCCTGGGGCAGGGGGTCTTGGGTTCGAAACTAAAATATACTTAAAAATCTTCTTCTCCGGAACTGCTTGGCTCAGATGCTTGAAATTTGGTATGTGGCATTGCCTAGTGGTCCTCTACCAAGTTTGTTCAAATGGTGGCCCCAGGGTCCAAAACGGCCCTGGGGCAGGGGGTCTTGGGTTCGAAACTAAAATATACTTAAAAATCTTCTTCTCCGGAACTGCTTGGCTCAGATGCTTGAAATTTGGTATGTAGCATTGCCTTGTGGACCTCTACCAAGTTTGTTCAAATGGTGGCCCCAGGGTCCAAAACGGCCCTGGGGCAGGGGGTCTTGGGTTCGAAACTAAAATATACTTAAAAATCTTCTTCTCCGGAACTGCTTGGCTCAGATGCTTGAAATTTGGTATGTAGCATTGCCTTGTGGACCTCTACCAAGTTTGTTCAAATGGTGGCCCCAGGGTCCAAAACGGCCCTGGGGCAGGGGGTCTTGGGTTCGAAACTAAAATATACTTAAAAATCTTCTTCTCCAGAACTGCTTGGCTCAGATGCTTGAAATTTGGTAAGTAGCATTGCCTAGTGGTCCTCTACCAAGTTTATTCAAATGGTGGCCCCAGGGTTCAAAATGGCACCGGGGCAGGGAGTCCCAGGTTTGAACCATAGAAATACATAGAAAAATATTGAAAAATCTTCTACTTCAGAACTGCAAGGCTCAGATGCTTGAAATTTGGTATGTAGCATTGCCCAGTGGTCCTTCACCAAGTTTGTTCAAATAATGGCCCCAGGATCCAAAATGCCCCTGCCCCAGGGGGTCTTGGGTTTGAACTATACAAATACATAGATAAATATTCAAAAATCTTCTTGTTCAGAACCGAAAGGCTCAGATGCTTGAAATTTGGTTTGATACATTGCCTAGTAGTCTTTTACCAAGTTTGTTCGAATAGTGGCCCCAGGGTCCAAAATGGTCCTGCGGCAGAGTCCTAGGTTTGAACCATAGAAATACATAGAAAAATATTTAAAAAATCTTCTTCTCCAGAACCATTTGGCTCAGATGCTTGAAATTTGATCTGTAGCATTGCCTAGTGGTCTTTTACCAAGTTTGTTCAATTGATGACCCCAGGGCCTAAAATGGCCCCGCCTTAGGTGGTCCTTGGTTTGAACCATAGAAATACATAGAAAAATATTTAAAAATCTTCTTCTTTAGAACCTTTTGGCCCAGATGCTCGAAATCTGGTATGTAGCATTGCCTTGTAGTCCTTTACCAAGTTTGTTCAAATGATGGCCTAAGGGTCCAAAATGGCCCTGCGGTAGGGAGTCCTGGGTTTGAACCACAGAAATATATAGAAAAATATTCAAAAATCTTCTTCTTCAGAACCACTTGGCACAGATGCTTGAAATGTGGTATGATGCATTGCCTGGTGGACTTCTACCATGTTTGTGTAAATGGTGGCCCTGGGATAAAAAATGGCCCTGGGGCGGGGAGTCTTGGGTTCGTAATTAAAGTATACTTAAAAAATCTTCTTCTCCAGAACCCCTTAGTGCAGATGCTTGAAATTTGGTATGATGCATTTCCTAATGGTCCTTTACCAAGTTTTTTCAAATGATGGCACCAGGGTCAAAAATGGCCTTGCCCCATGGTGTCCTGGGTTTGAACCATAGGAAATACAAAGGAAAAATATTCAAAAATCTTCTTCTTCAGAACCACTTGGCTCAGATGCTTGAAATTTAGTATGTAGCATTGCCTAGTGGTCCAAGATTATTCAAATGATGGCCCCAGGGTCCAAAATGGCCCCGCCCCAAGGGGTCCAGGGTTCGAACCATAGCAATACATAGAAAAATATAAAAAAACCTCTTCTTCAGAACCATTTGGAAATGATTGCAAACTAGCAGGTTTGTTCAAATGATGACTCTAGTATGACCTTTAACCTTTTTGTTCAGGTGAGCGATTCAGGGCCTCTTGGCCCTCTTGTTTCAAATCGCAAGGATACGGATGTGTAGTAACGGTTATACAGGTAAGTCGTGTTTGTTTCATTTTCGATTAGACTGCTGTGTCAGGGGTTTCTTGGTGTTGCCTTTTGACCCAAAGTATTCACGCTAGGCACACAAAAGCGAAACAACGTTAAATCAACATCGATTCAATGTCATGACGACAGAAGTACCCGAGCAAACAGTGTCGACCAAGATCAAAGCATTAGCCTGATAAGGATCTACACTGTTTTGTTGATGGTAAAATCTAATTTGTTCGAATTTAAGGAAAGTAAAAAGTATGCAAAGACCAGGAACTGAAACAATCAAAATCCAAATCCAGCCCTCAAACCATAGTTGGAAACAACTAAGATTACAAATAATCAAGATACAGAGAACATATGGTCAACCGAGTGAGCAGCTTGTTCCCAAAAGGTGGCCACTCAGCAACCCAAACCGAACCAAAAATAATAAGAACATACATAAGGTAAAACATCACAGAAACTCTGACACCAAAAACAGGCAACAGAGAACCACAACAGAACTACCGCCTTGGAACGGTCAGTAATGAATTACTGGGGGGCTTAAATCGATTTTACAGGCCCAACCTCACCCTCAGTTACTGAAGTGGTACAAAACATTTAGTTGGTTGTTCGGTTCGCATGATAACCCTCTAACTCGTCAATGAATCATCACGGTAAACACATAAATCAAATTTCAACACCATGAAGAAGCAAAGACGAGGACTCAACAGATACAACGGGCCGTCTGACAGGTGGAGATCCCTGTCCTGCCAAACAACCCCACTGGAAATCTGAAGCAAAAGAAGGTCACCAGTTGAGCCCCGGTGGACCAAGCAACAGACAAAAAGGCTCCGGATACTGAATTTATATGTCCCAGCAGGCACAGAACATTGAAACATTAAAACAACGCTGGGTCAGTCATGACGCCAGTTCAATGTTGATTTAACGTTTTGTGCCCAGTTGGTGTCCCAATATTTAGGTAAATACATATTAAATAAAATAATTGGTTCCCGGATATTATCCAAGTATTTAGGAGAAAAGACGCTATGAATAAAGTTTGTTTACTTATGTTTTTTCCTTCATACACAATATATATGCATTTGTGAATGGATACATTTCACCCTAGCAGAACACATCGTTGAGCATGATCAGCACTGATTCAACGTTGATTCAACGTCACCACATTGATTGGGTTTTGTCCAGTGGGACTATTTTCGAATAGTATCAGTTGGAGGTGCCGTGTATAGCATCCGTGGCCCATTTGGCTTTGTCATTAGATGTTGGTTGGTTGGTTGGTTGTTTTGGGTTTAACGGCCCTTCGAGACAGTATTTCAGTCTATACCGGGCCGTCTCCCAAAGAGAGGGAGAAAGAAGAGAGAACTGATAGACGAGAGAAAAAATGTCCGAACAACCCCCACCCGCACCTACTGCAAGCGCAATAAGGCCTTGCCCTACTACAGTTCAAATACCTAGGATGCCCCGGCACTGGAAGTTACACACAGCACCTTCGCACCACCCGGCCACCCCCTTGTCATTAGATGCCTTGTCACGAAACAATATTACTTACAACATATGCACATCTGCATTTTCAGAGTCAGGTCGTTTTGGACAATGGGTTAACACCTTTGATTTAAATTTCCTTCAAATTAGGATTCAATTCTGTTCTTCTCTAGCCTTTGCGCCCCTTCTTTACTTAGTAACCCTATTGACCCGATATGATAAAAGACCGTAAATCCCCAAATAATTCATCCATCAATTCATCCATCCATCAGCACAGATCAATCTTTGCCTCTCACTAGGATTCGTAGATTTTTTCATACGAGCAGGGATGAGTGACCAGACTATAAAGATGTGCTGATTGTATACACATTTATTTGTCTAATGGAAAAAATAAGCAGTTTCAAAAGAAATTGACACCATTTTATCCGGCGTTACTTTCAATTTTTGTGACTGTGCCTCCAATTCCGTTTCCTTGGTGGAAAATGCATCACTCGGTTCCCGATAATGGTATGAGGATGTTTAAAATTCTACTTTAGCCAACTCATTGTGACCCTTTTCAATGAAAATTAAAAAGTACGAATTTTGAGGACGTGAATAAGGTCTAAGCGAAAGGCCGAACATATAAGACCAAAATCACTTTGAATGTTACGACAAACAAACGTAGTTTCTAAATTAAATGAAGTCTCGACAGTTAGTAATATCTATGTAGATCCAGATAGGCTAATTCGTTATACTCACTTACCGTTTTTAACTATTAATTCATACGACATTTGTAACCCGCTGTCAAATTTAATGGCGGCGATTCTGACAAAAAGACCACAATTCGGCGTGAAAATACCGCATATCCGGCGTTCGTACCACTTTTCCGGCGTCTCGATTGGACGGGGTGTATCTGGCCTAGTAGATTGAAGTGTTTGTCTTTCACTCAGAGGGATTTGAATCCTTCTGGCACCATGTCAGTTAAATTTCTTCAGTCCCACAAGCCAGTATATCTGCACCCATTGTACTCTGAGCTGGCATCATAGTAAATATCAGGGTGGTTGTCAGTAATTGCAGTGACATTGAACAATTACAGTGATGTCCACCTTATCAAACAGGTAAAACTGTACATGTGCATGCAAAACACAACACAAACTGATGTAATGTGGCTGTTTTGGTTTCATACCTAGGGACTGTGGCATTACTGGACAAAAACAAATGCCATATTAAACCAAATAAATGTCCCTGCTATAATAAAAGCCCCATGCCTCTTTTCCGAAAATAATGTTATATTAACTTGCAAAAATGTCTGTTTGCTTCTCTGAATAAGATAGCTCTTTGAAATGGGGTTTACTCTTTAACAGTTTACCTCTACTGAGAAGAGAGGCAAAAATAGGAGAGTTGCTTTCTCTGAAAGTACATGTATACCCATCACTATAATATTGCTTGTTCAAGGTATTTTGGCAGTCACTTTAGGCTCTAAATAATGCCACCCTTTCGCAAAGATGCAATGCTGCCAGGGCATTTGATAGGATTAATATGGTAAGCAGCAGATCAACCTGGGGAGAGGCTAGGAATCAGTTGCCTACTTGCAGGATCAAACTTTCTTCTGAAGTGAAGGAGTATAGTTTTATCTATGAAGAGGGTATTATTATAGGTTTAAGGATGAAAATAGGGAGAAATTCTTCATAAAATCAGAAAAACTAGCATTTCGCTCATTCAGATCTGTTGTTCTCTGTTGATATGCATAAATTGTTTTTTTGGGAAATCATGGCAAATAGTATAGTCGAGATTAGTCCCTGGTCAGACTGCTCCTATGGTGTGAGCAGTCTGACTTGGGTCTATACTGTTTACAAGTTTTGTGTTCCCCATTATAGTTTTCACTTTATCAGAACTCCAGATAAGAAGGGGTAACAGGGATAATTTAGGGATAATAATGCTTATTTTTCCACAAAAAAATACATTGTGGCCCCTTATTAGAACTGTCTCCCCTAGACGGTTCTAATGAGGGGTCACAGTATATGTTTTCATTAAGAAATAAGGAAAATTATTTCTGAATTATCCTTGTCACCCCTTCTTATCTGGAGCTCTGCTTTTTGTTTTTGTAGAGATACCCCTATGAGTTTTGGTTGCTAGTGACCCAACAGCATGTTCAGTGCAGTGGACCATTATTTCACTGTGGCAGGTGTGAGCTGGCTGGGCTGGTACCAGCGACGCAAGTTAGAGGAATCCACAAAAGATGCCGTGAAAGCTCAGAATGAGACCCTGCTGGCGCGTCTTCAGGAAAACAAAGATACAGAATACGGAAAGCGATTTCAGTTTGCAGAGATTAAAACTCGAGAAGATTTTGTCGAGAAACATCCTCTGACAAGGTACCCTCACTATGCGCCATATATCGAGCGGATGATGAAAGGTGAGAAAAATATCTTAACTGCCGACCAGCCTGTGATATTTGCCGTTACATCCGGAACGTCGGGCAAAAGCACTGTGATACCTATGCTGAAGAAACAACAGGCAACATTCTTTACACAAGGTATAAGTGTGTTGTATGACTGTATGAAGGAAGCATTCCCAAAAACAGACAGCTTGCAGAAAAATATGAAATTCTTCTACTCTCCTCGTTTCAGAACAGCCGAATGTGGAATCCTGATTGGTCCAAATTCTTCCTCTCCTGCTAATTCTAAGAGAATTCTGAATTTATATTCAACCCCAAAGCCAGGTTATGACATCATGACTGAGCCAGAAGCATTGTATATTCATCTTTTATTTGGTCTGAAAGACAGAAATTTGGGGGTAATCGAAGCAAACTTTTCCTCCCTTATTTATGCAGCATTCAGATCTTTAGAATTCAATTTTGAAAGTCTTGTCACTGATATTGAAAAAGGACAAGTAAATTCTAAGTTAAATATCGATGACAAAGTAAGAGAGGAGTTAGATAAATTAATGTCGCCTGATCCAAAGCGTGCAGAAGAGATACGACAAGCGAGGAACGTTGGTAATGTTGGAATTGCCAAGAGAATATGGCCACGACTTAACCTGCTATTGGCTACAGACTCTGGGACCTTTGAAATGTATGGTGACAGATTGAGGGAAATATACTGCAGTGGAACACCCATATACTCACCCATATATGGGGCCTCGGAGGGCCTTATTGGGGTGAATGTATGGCCAAAGGAAAGACCAAGTCGCTATTTGCTGGCCCCAAAGTCCATGTTTTTCGAGTTTATCCCAGTAGATAAATGTGAAGAGGATCAGCCAAAGACTCTATTTATAGATCAGGTATGCGATAAATATTTCATGAGCTGCGACATGACAAAAAAAGCAAAGTGGCATGTGTGCCTAGTGAAGACTCAGATTAGCTGGGCATATGCCGAGTCAGATCAGAGTCTTCACTGTGTGCATAAACGGTAGCTTACGTCCATATCAACAGCAAAGACTATGTCCAGACTGGGTGAATGCCAAGGCTGATCAAAGTCCTCACTGGGAGCATATAACAATTTGTTTTGTTGTGTTGCAACTCAGTTGTGCAGTCCCTTTTGTAAAAGTTCTAAAAATTGCGGCTCTTAACTTTGTCCAAAAGATGTATATGGAGTGCCAAACAATCTAGGTCTTGATCGGATTGCAGTCTGATCTGGATCTGCACTGTTTGCTCCGACCTATCTGACGGTTTTTCCCAATACTTAGAGAATTTAACAGTATCTAATACTATGCTCAGAATCCATAGGAATGGACCATGTTATATATGAATCGTGTTATAAAGGGTCACTTTGACAAGGGAGTTACAGGAACCATGCAATAGATTTTCCTTTCCATGTAGTTTTACTGTGTATAATTTTACATTTCAGGATCTACCAGTAATACATTTTTTACCATAAAAATTCTAAGTATTGGGACAGAATTATGGGCTGAACAAACTGTGCAGACCCAGATTAGACTGCTCCTAAAGTCTGATCAGTGGCCATTCCATCTGCATCAGACAAATTTTAAGGGCAGTTGCAGTAATAAATTTTTTTGATCTCCCAATTTTTATGGTGTATTCATATCTATGATTATTGTTATTATGAAGCAGCTACCCTGTACAATGATAGCCAAAATATTGAGGTTACCATCTGCAGCCCCAGTGCTCCAGATGATAAGGGGTAACCAGGATAATTTAGGGATAAGTTTCCATATTTTTTCATAAAAATATATGTTGTGACCCCTCATTAGAACTGTCTCTAGGTGCTTCCATTGAGGGGTCACAGCGTATGTTTACATTGAGAAATATGCAAAATTATTTTTGAATCATCCTCAGTACCCACTCTCATCTGGAATTCTGTTACCCAAAATATTTGTATACATGTATCTTAACCCTATTGCACTCAGGACAGCCAAAACTCCATGGAGTTAAATATTTTTGGCAGTTCTGGGTGCAGTAGTGTTAAAGTGAATACTGTTTCAAGAGAATACTGTTTCAAGAGAAGCAGTTGTACCATTTACTTTTTTGCCTCCCTTCTCAGTTGGGGTCAAGCCCTTAAAGGAAAGAATTTGATCCCTTTGGAGCTCATTCTATTCTTAAGGGCAGGCCCCATTTTAGAAGAGTTTCTCTCTCCATGGAAGCCATCAAGAGGTCACAAAAATTGTTCCCCTTTGTAAAACTGGCAGAAGGAAAAACATTTAGATTTTTTTTTCTCATCGTTCAACATTCTATAAGATGGTAAAAATGACCAGTTGATAATTATATATATTCTTATTCAGACAGAGAGTAATCATTCTTATGAGCTAGTGATAACTAATGCCAGTGGGCTGTACAGATACAGATTTGGAGATGTGATAAAGATTGTAGGATTCCATAATACATGTCCTGTCATTGAATTCCAGTACAGGTAAGAAACGCCCTGAGCCCCAGATCAGAAGGGGTTACAGAGATATTTTGGGATAATTTTTCTTCTTTCTCAGTGAAAACATAAATTGTGACTCTCATTAGAACCGTCTTGCTTGGCAAGATGGTTCTAATGAGGGGTCACAACGTATACCGAAATCGACCCATTTACCGCACCGTGCGCCTAACTTTTTCAAAATTGCAACAAAAAGATGTGGTTAAAATGTATTTAATAACCGCACACTCAGAGCAATGAAATGCAGGGTGACTGGAAAGAGGCAACATCGGTAGGACTGGAAATACTTTGTGTTTATACTTTTCATGAGTACCCTGTTAATTATTGGGTTTTGTGAGAGTTTCAAAGAAAAAGCAGTGTGCGTTTGTGCAGTTTGTCCGGAAATGGCTTTGGTGTGCGGTTATAGGGGCATGTGCGGTAAATGGGTCGATTACGGTATTTTAATTGAGAAATTCGGAAACTTATTTAGAAATTGTTCCTGTTACCTTTTCTTATCCCGAGCTCTGAAAGCCCCGAGTCTGGTTTTACGATATAGCATAGCATATTGGACATTATTTGCCATTTTTAGGGTAAAAGATGTGATCATTTTATTTTTGTGCAAAATAATATCCAGGAGATCTGGATGGTTGGGTGGAGGACCTGCGATTTTATGTCCTTTTCAACAGTATTTCAGTCATATCAGGATGATGGGAGGGTGGATAATAAAAGGCTGTGTGCAATGGAACCCCATTTACGTTTGAAAAGATTCTCTCCTCAAGCGGGATTGAACCCAAGACCACTAGATCAGCAGGCCAGCACTTAAACTACTGAGCTACTTGGCCTCCTTGAGGTCTGGAAAAATTTATCAATTGTAGTTGTATTGTCATCAGAAGTCTTTTAGTTGAGTCTAATTAAAAAAGGTGTTTCATTCATATTTATTATATGACAGAACTTCACTTAATCAAAGTCTTATGTCTGCTGAATTATCAAGTGTGAGAGTATTTGCAGAGCTCTGTTAAAATGGGGACTTCAAAACAGCTTGGAATAATTTAGTATTTTCAGTTATTAGAGTTTGAATTATTGAGTTATTAAGGTTTTCCACCATTTTTACCAAGGGAAACAGTTTGAGGGCTGGATTTGGATTTTGATTGTTTCAGTTCCTGGTCTTTGCATACTTTTTACTTTTATGACTTCCTGAGTTTATGTGGAGGACAAATCCTTCTAAACTGGGGTCTGTTCTTGATGGAAAGAACTGGCTCCAAGAGGAGCAAATGCTTTTCTTTCAAGAGTTGACTCCAATTGAACAGATAGTCAAAAATGAAAATGGCAGATTTTTTTCCCCTGAAAGCTTAGTAACCAGTGCTCCAGATAAGAGGGGGTATTGAAGATAATTCAAAGATAATTTTTTTGATTTCTCAACGAAACCATACATTGTGACCCCTCATTAGAACCGTCTCAGTGAGACGGTTCTAATGAGTGGTCACAATGTATGTTTTAATTGAAGAATAAGGATAATTATCCCATAATTATCCCTGTTACCCCCTCTTATCTGGAGCTCTGGCTTACTCATTCACCTTAATTAATCCCTAGTGTCCCATAAAGGAATATTGGTGAGCAGTGCAAACCTAGATCAGACACTACAAAATGCTACATCTGATTAGGGTCTATAAGATCTGATAGACAAACAGGTATTTCTCCTGAAAATAAAACAAAAATGATAAAAATAAATTAAATCAGACAACGTTTAACCCTTTTGCACTCAGAACAGCCAAAACTCTATGGAGTTTTGGCTGTTCTGAGTGCAATAGGGTTAACTGACACTAGGGGTGACTATTGCAGGCCAAAATGACTATTGCAATACTATTACTATTGCAGAAATCCCTATTGCAATACTATTACTATTGCAGAAATCCCTATTGCAATACTATTACTATTGCAGGTTACTATTGCAATGCATTGCAATAACTATTGGAGACAGCATTCTTATCCAGAAATTCTGCTTTTCTGTATAAAATCTTGTTTGTTCACATAAGTTTGTGGCTAAAAAGCATTATTTAATGACTGTCATTTCACAATGTGCACAACATGACAACAAAATACAAGAAAATGTTATATTTTCCATTCTTTGAAATCCAATACAAGCTAAAACACATCCTTTCCTATTATTCTTTTAGTTAAAAATACTTCCTTCAAGAAAAAGGTGCATGTCTAGAAACTATTGAAACTATTGCGATACTGGAAACACTATTGCTGATAGTATTGACATTGCAGCTTTGTCTATCAATAGTGACTATTGCCAGTGTCACTATTGCGATATATCGATAGTCCGATGTATTGTTACACCCCTAGCTGACACATGGACTCATCCAATTTTTAAGGACAGAAGAGTACCACAGGCATGATTGGGGTAAAGATTTACTGTATTTTATTTAGAATGGGTCAGTTCCTGAACTGTAGAGGTGAGAAGACGTCTGAGTTTGCCTTCTATCAGGCATTGTGTGAGGCGGTCCAGAGTTCAGGGGTCAACTTGGTGGACTATTGTTGTGCTGAGAGCATCATGGTGGATGACAGCAATAGTGGTAATGACTTGTATACCATAATGATATGAACTGTGACACGAGGAAACCAACAAAGTGGTTGTGCGTCCAACGCAGACTCAGATCAGCCTGGGCATCTGCCCAATCTGATCACAGTCTTCGCTGTCCACATGGAGGTAGCTTAGACCCTTAGCTCCCTTTAAGCCCTTAGTGAAGAGTTTGATCAGACTGGACAGATGCCCATGCTACTCTGAGTCCCTGCTGGGCGCACGTTTCGGCTGGATCAATAATAATTCTGCTGTAAGATGGGGTATTTCCCTCTATAATTACGGGCGCATTTACATGAGTAAAGTTTCTATGTCACAGAAACTTTAACAAAGAAAGTATGACAAACATTTTTCGTTTGCACAGAGCAAATTATTTATTAAAGAAAATGTGCCATAGAATCTTTGTCACGTAAACTTTGGCAATGAAATATTTGCTGCAGTGTTCACACGACCAAATATTATTTGTCAAAGTTACCTGCAGCGACAAAACGAAATCTTTGTCACATTTTCCACGCTTGTAGCAATGTTCTTTGTTACATAATCTTTAGCAAAGTTCTCCGTTTACACGGATAAATTCAACTTATCGAAGTTACTTTACCATATATATTTGTCAAAGAAACATTGTCATATTTTGGCATTTACATGAGCAAATTTTTCTGTGACAAACCTACTTTGTCATAGAAACTTTGGTCGTGTAAACGGGCCCTACCTCATATATAAATCTTGCATAATTTGGCTATAAGCTGGGTTTTCCTTTCCAGAACAGTCCCAAAAATTTATATCCATCTTATGAGATGGATCTAGATTTTTAGGGTTTTGGGAGGGAAAAGTCCTGTTATATAACTGAATAAATATGGTACAATTATTGGCTATTTTCAAAAAAGAAATAAATTTTGTTTTTCTCTTGTTCATGGAAGTGCGAACATAATGGGTTATTTTCAAAGTAAGTGACATCCGAAGGGCCTTCACGTTAACTTTGCATGGGACCCTTTGTGTTCATACTTCTATGAACTGCGGAAAAATGAAATTTTTCTCTTATAATTACATTAATTTTAGAATTATTTTGAGCATCATTTTCAATTTATAAGAGCACATTTATTTAGATATACAACAGAAAGCTTCCACTAACCAACAGGTAAGCCGCTTGATTTAAACAGCCATCACCATGACGTGATGGCCAGTAGAATATTACAATGGCCAATGGTGTCTTTTGTTTACATGTGACATTGCCCAGCAACGACGTTGCATGACAGACTGTTGTTCATTGAAGTTTGAACACTGTTTGTCCGAAATAGGTTCATCTGATGAAAATCAAAGCCATGACACGGGAAAACCAACAAAGTGGCATGTGCACCCAGCAAAGACTCAGATCAGCATGGGCATCTGCCCAGTCTGATCAGAGTCTTTGCTATGCCATTTAATAGTAACTAAGGGACTAAGCTAGCTCCATGCGGACAGCGAAGACTTTAATCAGACTATAGGGCTGCCCAGGCTGATCAGAGTCTTTGCTGGGCATACATGCCACTTTCTTGGTTTTGTCATGTCGCGGCACGAATTTTTTTGTCGTCAGATGATCAAATTACCATATGATATTATTAGGGAAGAGGAGTGCCTTGGTATACAGTGCAGACTCAGTGTACACAAGCCACTGCTGACATGCTCAGAGCTAAATAAGAGGGAGTATTTGGTGATAATTAGGATAATTTTTATTAATTCTACCTTAAGACATATGTTGTGACCCCTCATCTGAATCGTCTCGATGAGACGGTTCAGATGAGGGGTCATAACATATGGTTTCAATGAGAAATAAAAAAAATTATCCCTCAATTATCATCCAGTACTCCTTCTTATCTAGAGCTTAAAATTCTGTACTTGTATAATGTATGAATAGTAATTGTTCTTATTATGTCACAGGCAAGAAAGGTTCCAGTGAGCCATGCTATCATGTGTTCTTGGAGTTGGAGGCTGGAGAATTACTAAAACAAGTAAAAATTCCAGTAAGTATCGGCTGACAGTGCAATATTTTGTAACAGAATATTAAATAATTGTAAAATGATTTATTTGAGAATTTTTTTTTTATTTGCCCATTCTAATTTCAAATGCAGTTGCACTGGCCTGTTATGCATGGTATACCCAATGCTAGCATCTTCTCCTAAATCTTTTCATAAGTTTCTGGCATAGCTGTGACACTTTGATGAATAATAGTATAAGTTTATGGCAAAGTTTCTGCATAATTCTAGCCAAATTCTATCTTTTTGGCAGAGTTCTAGTAAAGTTCCAGTGAAAGTTTAAGTTACTGGCAATATCTCAGCAAATTTTCTGATGTATCATGCATCTGCTGCAAAATTCACCTGATAACAAGATTTCTTCACTGCAAGGTTGGCACAAGGCTGCAGCAACCTTGCAGCAAAGAATTTTTTTGGTAAGGGAGGGGAAGCAATCAGGAAGTCACAAAAAGTGTCACCCTTTGAAAAATAAAAAGGTAGAAAAAATGTAGCGATGTACCCATTCATCTAAATAGACAAAAACTTGAACCTACACACCCTGCCATTTTCATTTTGACCTTCTTTCCCAATGGGGATCAACTCTTAACAGAAAGAATTTGCTCTCCTAAAAGCAAATTCTTTCCTTTAAGAGTAGACTCTGTTTTGGAAGGGCTTCTTCCTGCTGGAAATCATAGAAGAGTATGACACAAAAGTAGTTCTCCTTTGTAAAAATGGCAAGTGTACCCCTACACCTTAATTTTAACCAAATAATTATTAAAGAAATAATCTTTCTCAAGAGATTTAAAAATAAAAAAAAATGGACACCTAAACAATGCAGTAATGTGTCCAAAACAGGCAGGTAGAGCAACGGAAGGTATTATCGACAGGTAGTAGTTATCGACACCCCCTTGTGAACTTTTCCATTTCTTAACATCTTTTTGTAAATAAGGCATTATAGTGTTGCAATTTCATTTAGCTTTATGTAATAGTGCAAAAAATGCTAGAAAGTTAGGTGTTTGGAGAAAAAATAGGCATATTTGTTGATGTACTAATGAAATACATGCCTCTTATGCATGGCTGTAAGGGGAGGTCACTCAGACACATGGTAACTTTCACTCACATAAAGCGCTTTCATGTGGTTTTATTCCATAAACTAGATCACCATGGAGAAATTAAGAGCAGACATGGTTACTCTCTTCAAAATCATATATGGTACTGTGACCTCCAGGGTGTTGATAACTACTTCCCTAAATGCAGCATGGCAGTAATTATCAACACCCCAAAATTAAATGTCTCAAAAATGCACAGTTTCTAAAAAAATAGATCAGAAAAATAGTTTATTTTCAAGTAAATTTATCTCAAAAAGCAAACAAAACATCATCAAATGTACAATGTTTAATTTTATCTTTGTAAGATTTTTTTTTATTATTTTAAGGGTAAAAATTGAAAAAAAATCCACAATTTTTACAGCTACTTTTTCATATTTTTGTATATTTTCTGGCTGAGAGTGTAAAAATAAAAAATCTTGGGATTTTATGTTTGAATTTAAAGCAAATCTTTCAATCATTATCTACACTAAATGATCATAGCATAATTTTAAGAGAAGTTGTGTTAAACCATCATAATTTTTATCATAATCATTTACAGGTAATGGGGTGTTGATAACTGCTTCCGGGTGTTGATAACTGCTACCCTCCGGTACATAGCATGAAGCAAAAGTTATTTTTGAAATATAAACAATAATGTAAAGAGTTCCTTCTCATCATCATGGTAGATAATTGTGTTAAGTGAAAACAGGTCAATCCAATATGAATTTTACAAAAGTGTCTGCTTAACACCAAATAGTAGCTTAAGGTGTCGATAATACCTTCCGTTGTTCTAGAATGGCAAACAGTGTATAGCCCCTGATTAGACTGTTGCTCATCCTTATCTGTCCCAGTACCGGTACTTAGAAATTTTACAGTGTAGATTGCTATTAAAAGAAAGCAGCGTCAAAATATTGCTTCCTCTAAGTTTACCCTTCCTGACAATAATAGAACACTGTTAGTGTATATGTTACTCTGTGGCATTTGTGATTAGAACTCTATAAATGCATTGTATAGTCACATCATTTGGCCATTTTATATTTCAGCTGGATGAGAAGTTACGGAAACTCTCCTACGTGTATTCTTCATTCAGACGAAAGGGCAGCATGGGGCCAATGAAAATCTACCTAGTAAAACCAGGAACTTTCACCGATCTCCGAGCTTTCATGATAGAGAACACCACAGGGTCGCCAAACCAGTACAAGGTTCCACGTGTTCTTAAGAAGAAAGAGGCTGTAATGTTTGTCATGAATCGAGCAGTCACATGTTTGCTTCCTTGAACAAGACTATATTGACATGTGTGTTGAAACTGTTGTGTTATAAATGTACATGGACCCACTTCACAAAGCTATTTATTGTACAATGTTTGAAAGCCTCTCAGAGCAAATTATTTCCTTTAAGAAGTAGAGCCATTTTTGGAAGGAGTTATGGTCCACAGAAGCAAACAGGAAGTCACAGAAGTTGCCTTCCTTTGAAAAATGGCCGGGCCGCATATAGCGCAATTGGTAGGGCACCTGACTCATAAGTCAGAGGTCCCGGGTTCGAAACCCGGTCTGGCCACATATGAGGGGCGTTCCAAAAGTTTTGCAAATGGCCTCATGACTTTGTTCAGGAACACACTGGGTACAACTGCTATGCATTTGCTGAAAGCACTGCATTTTGTCTTAAGAATTACACCAAACACTATACAAAGACAATTTTTCTTATTGAGTTATACCGCATTTTAATAGGTCCAAGTCATACCACTGGGCTAATTTTATATGTAAAATCTTTTCAGTGTTAGGCATTCAAGTCAAATATCCTTGTCAATACAAAATTAATTTTTGTCATTTGCTTGTCCATCGTTGCCTACAATATCCATACAAAAGTTAGAGAGCGGCAAGTGTTATTGATTTATTCCGTGCAAAGCAATGCTTAGTTCTTATGAGGTTACTGATATTTACGTTAACGTCATTTTTGGAAGCTTGTAGAGGCTTCATTTTTGGCATGAATTTGAATTTATTGACAGGTTTTCGTTGACCAATGTAAATGCTCTCGCTGACAAGATATTGAATGCTTATACACTTGTTTTCATTGCAAAATAATAAAATTTTAGTAGAAATGGAGAAATTGCTACTACATAATGTACGGATAATCCATATTCCCGGGCCCGTATGGAACCTAGATTAAAAATCATTTCCGCTATATTTACAGAACCACATGGTCTGGGCATTGTCTTTAACAAACAAAGATAAAAAAATCAAAGACTGCTGATATATAAATTACGGCCTACTAAAGTAAAATTCTGCAGTGTCTTTAGGGTATACCTCTTTCAAAGAAGTTAAAAATGCGTCCTTTTTAGCTCGCCTGAACGAAAGTTCAGGAAGAGCTTTTGTTGTCACCTTGGCGTCTGTGTCTGCGTCCACATCAGCGTCCGCGTCAGCATCCGCGTCCGGATTGGATGTTCTGGTTAAGTTTTTTTAAAGACCTATATCTCCTTAACCCATGGATGGATTCTTTTGATACTTGCACTGTAGTTAGATATTGGGTCCAAAGTTTAACAGGGAACCACCCCAACCCCACTCAGTGACCTTGATGTCAAGGTCATGGACTTAGAAAATTGGGAGGGTTTTTTTTGGACTGGATGTTTTGGTTAAAGTTTTTTAAAGCCCTATCTCTCCTTAACCCATGGATGGATTGCTTTGATACTTAAACTGCAGTTAGATATTGGTCTAAAGTTTTCCAAGATACTACCCCCACCCCCCTCAGTGACCTTGATGTCAAGGTCATGGACTTAGAAAATTGTCGTTTTATTGATTGATTGTTTTGGTTAAAGTTTTTTAAAGACCCATATCTCCTGAACCCATGAATGAATTCTTTTGATATTTGCACTGTAGTTAGATATTAGTTCAAAGTTTTACAGAATACTACCCCAATCCCGCTCAGTGACCTTGATGTCAAGGCCAGGGACTTAGGAAATTTTTGTCTTTATTAAAGTTTTCTAATTGCATACTGATCGTAAAGCTTGGCAGAGATGCAGTTTACACTGGAACTGATGTTAGACACTTTTTTGAGTTTTTATACCCCGCCACACGTTAGTGGCGGGGTATTATGTTTTCACGTTGGCCGTCCGTGTGTCTGTCCGTCCGTAGTACGTCAGTCCGTCCGTCCGTCCGTCTGCACTTCGTTTCCGTTCGATAACTTAAGTATTTATCAACGGATTTCCTTCAAATTTTGCATATGCATTTGTACCAAGAATGTCTCGCTTGGGATTGTTAATGGGCAAATTTCGTTAATTTCTGACAGAGTTATGGCACTTGTCAATGTACAAAAAATGGTTTTTGGCCTCTAGTTCCTTTACTACTTGGAGTATCATTATGAAACTTCACAAACATGATCGAAGTAACAAAAGCTTTTTATGAGCACAGAAATTTTATCATCAGGGGTTATCTGCCCCTGCCCTGAGCCTATAGACATGTGTAAAATCATGAAAAATTCAGCACTTCGTTTCCGTTCGATAACTTAAGTATTTATCAACGGATTTCCTTCAAATTTTGCATATGCATTTGTACCAAGAATGTCTTCCTTGGGATTGTTAATGGGCAAATTTCGTTAATTTCTGACAGAGTTATGGCACTTGTCAATGTACAAAAAATGGTTTTTGGCCTCTAGTTCCTTTACTACTTGGAGTATCATTATGAAACTTCACAATCATGATCCGAGTAACAAAAGCTTTTTATGAGCACAGAAATTTTATCATCGGGGGTTATCTGCCCCTGCTCTGAGACTATATACATGTATAAAATCATGAACAATTCCATATAAAATCAGAGTTTGAAGCAATTTTTCTGAAACTTTCAGCAAATGATCAGAGTGATGAAAGCCTCCAGTGATGCTCAAATTTACCCCATGGGAATTATTTTCCCCTGCCCATTGGGCTATACACATGCATAAATCTGGAAAAATCGATGTGTGAAAAAGGTTTGCAGTGGCGGGGTATCACGCAGTCGTTTGCGATGCTTTTATTACAAAATACTTTATACTTAGCCCATCGGATGACCTTTAAGTCAAGGTCATTGACTTAGAATTTTGTCTTAAAGATTTTAGTTAAAGTTTTATATTTATGAAGACATAATTTCACAGTGCCACGATGGACTCAGTTGATACTAATACTTGGACTGATGTTAGATAATGGTTCAGGGTTTTGATACATCTTGCGTCCCCCCTCCCCCCACCCCCTACCTAAAGTTCTTTGACCTTAAGCTCATGGACTGTGAAATTTCATGTGGATTTTTTTTATGCCCCCGTGACGATAGTCTACGATAGTCAGGGGGCATTAAGATTTGCTCCTGTCTGTCCGTCCGTCTGTCTGTCTGTCCGTCCGTCCGTCCGTTCGTCACACTTTACGGTATAGAGTTTGTGTAATCAACTCCTCCCACAGTTTTCAGTGGATCTTTTTCAAACTTTGCATACATGTTGTGGACATATTGAAGATGTGCATGTGGGTCTTTGTTGGAGCTAGAATTTATTTTGACAGAATTACGGCCTTTTGAACTTAGTCATTTTAGGCAAATTTTTGCATTGTAGGGTATGTAGTTTGTGTAATCAACTCCTCCCACAGTTTTCAATGGATCTTTTTCAAACCTTGCATACATGTTGTGGACATATTGAAGATGTGCATGTGGGTTTTTGTTGGAGCTAGAATTAATTTTGACAGAATTACGGCCTTTAAACTTAGTCATTTTAGGCAAATTTTTGCATTGTAGGGTGTGGAGTTTGTGTAATCATCTTCTCCCTCAGTTTTCAATGGATCTTTTTCAAACCTTGCATACATGTTGTGGACATATTGAAGATGTGCATGTGGGTTTTTGTTGGAATTAGAATTAATTTTGACAGAATTACAGCCTTTTAAACTTAGTCATTTTTGGCAAATTTTCACATTGTAGGGTGTGGAGTTTGTGTAATCAACTCCTCCCTCAGTTTCCAATTGATCTTTTCCAAACTTTGCATACATGTTATGGACATATTAGAGATGTGCATGTGGGTTTTTGTCGGAGCTAGAAATAATTTTGACAGAATTATAGCCTTTTGAACTTAGTCATTTTAGGCATATGTTTGCATTGTAGGGTACTAGTACTTTGTGTAATCAACTCCTCCCACAATTTTCATTGGCTGTTTTTCAGACATTGTAGACTTGTTGTGAACATATTGAAGATGTGCATGTTGGTTTTGATAGGAAAAAAATAATTCTGAAGGAATTATGGCCTTTTAAACTTAGTCATTTTGGGCTGCATTTTGCATCCTAGGGTATAAATGTGGTGTAATGTTTTCAGTGGATTCTTTGTAAATAGCATTTGTGCTTGAAAGGTGCTTTAGGGATGTATGCATGTCCTGTGACAGGCGCTGCACGGGGGCATCATTAGTGTCTTACAGACACAATTTTCTAGTTTTATTTTAATTTTATTTTAACACTGATTTCTGAGATAGCTTTTGTTTATAAACATGTTGTCATTGTGGACATGCTTGCCTGAAGTTTTATGCATAGCAGTCCACACCACCATAGCGACTGTGTGATGGGCAAGCACCAATTCAGGCGAGCTATGCTGTCAGGCGACTGCTCTTGTTAAAAAAATGTACCGTGTTTGCAGACTTCTATACACATTTTATAGTTTTATGTGTTTTTGCAATCAGAAGCTCTTTTTGTGTGGTGGTTACCGAGACATTACATCATTTGCAAAACTTTCCGAACGCCCCTCATACTTTTGTTTCTCCTTCCACTGATTCAAGAAGGGCACTTGTCAGTACTGGTGAAAGTATGTGCACTTGGTACTGGTAACCGCTAAGGAGGTCTAAGCCTGCCCAGGAATAGTGTGGTTAGGTTAACTGACCGTCTCGACATGACCATTGCTGTTTACTGTGGATGCTAAGCAATAAATCAATCAATCAATCAGTTGAAAAATGGCAGAAAAAACATGGAGGTGTACAGCACACGTTCATGTGATCTACAAGAGAGAGTTAATCATGGAGAGTGGATAAGAGGTATTTACATATGAACATAAATAAAATGCACAAAAGCAGCATGCATTGTAGTAAACGTATCTTCTTTGATCCCCAAAATGGTTACTTCTGGAAAAGTCTTTAAATGGTTGTCATAGTTTCACACATACTGAATTCTGAATAAATATTCATATGAGCTGCGACTTGACAAAACCAACAAAGTGGCATGTGTGCTCATTGAAGATTCAGATCAGCTTGAGCATCTGCCCAGTCTGATCAGAATCTTTCCTGTGCCCTTAAAGGGTAGCTAAGTCCCATAGTCTAAGCTATCTCCATGCCAACTGGGAAGGCTCTGATCTGACTAGGTGGATGCCCAGGCTGATCTAAGTCTATGATGGGGTCACCTGCCACTTTGTTGGTTTCGTGGTATCCTGGCTCAATCATGAACATACATGTATAAACTAAAATGCATAACAGCAGCACTCTGGAAGTAACCATATCTTCATTGACCCCCAAAATGTTTAAATCATGGGGGAAAAATTGTTAATAGTCATATTTTCACACATACTTTTGAATTTTGAATAGGTTTCACATGCATATTTAAGATGCACAAATAACCCAGCAGGCACACAACATCGTAATGATGTCATACTGACGTCGGTGCGACGTCATCACATTGCTTTGAGGTCAATATGATGTCATTTCCACTTTATGTGCCTCCTGGGAAAATACTGGCAACTGAGGTCATATTGCACCCAAGTAGGATATCTAGTTTATACTTTGCATGTTATCTCTACAAAGGGCAGCTGGCTGCTATGGGCAACTGTCACCTAAATAGAAGTGGCCACAGGTAGTGCTGCAGATAAGAAGGGGTAAAAGGAATAATTAAAGGATAATTATATATATTTCTGCATAAAAATATTCGTTGTTACCCCTCATTAGAACCATCTCGCCAAGACAGTTCTAATGAGGGGTGACAATGTTTTCATTGAGAAATAGGAAATATTATCTCTGAATTATCCCTATTAACCCTTCTTATCTGGAGCTCTGGGCCCACAGGGTAGGCTTGTGGCCATGTAAACATAACAGTCTTTATTAATATACAGCCCTGTTAGAAAGAAAAAAAAATAACCCTATGAAATTTATGTTTATAATGGGCCAAACCAAAACATCAAAGGCTTTTGTACTCTACAGCTGTATACATAATCGACTAACCCATACTTGGTACTTGTGTGTTCTGAGTTTTGTGTAATGACATATGTATTCTGAGTTTTAATTTTTGTGTTTTGTGTTCTGACTTTCCTATTTTGGAATGTGTACAACTTTAAACGACCACTAGGAATTAGTATAGAGTAATTTGTGATTAAAGGATGTCGTATATCATAAGTATGAGATTTACTCAAGCAACACAAGCAATGAATAATTAAATTGTACATCAGAAACCGCATTCAATAACTAGGAAAATCAGAACACAAAACACAAAGTCAAAGTTCAGAACACTCCTTATGACAAAGCAGTACTCGGTAGCTGATGGCATAATTTGTTACTGACGTGATGAGCAGTAAGTTCTGGTAGCGACAAAGTGGTAATCTGTAGTTGCTGACGTCGTTTGCCACCAATGAGCAGTGACTGCTTGCAGCAACAAATAAACAATTGGTAGCTGCTGGCAGTGTTTGTCACTGATAGTGATCAGCAATGACTTCTGTCAAGGACAACAACAAAGCAATACTCAGCAGCTGCTGGCAATGTTTGTCACTATTATTGGTGAGCCGTGACTGCTAGCATCGACATGGCAGTAAGAACTAAATAAGCTAACGCTTTCGTTCTTATCCTACTGATTACATTTATTATATCTATGTATATGTATGATATTGTTGAAATAAAATGTTTAAACTGAATGATGAGAAGTGACTGCTAGACGGGACAAAGCCGTCATCAGTATCTCCTGGTAGTGATAAGCAGTGGCTTCTAGCATCGACAAAGCAGTAATCATTATATGTTGCCAGTGTTTGTCACTTTTGGTGATTAGCAGTGACAGCTAGCAGTTTTTAAGCAGTAATCAGTTGCTATTGGTAGTGTTTATCAGTGTTAGTGAAAAGCAGTGGGTGTGGCTCTCTGTTTTGGTTTTTTCCTGCTAGCTGTAACTTGGTATGTATCATTGACAAACTATGTCAGCAGCTACTGATTACTCCTTTGTCAGTGCTAGAATTCACTGCTCAACACTTAAAGTGACAATCACTGCGGCTACTCTTTGCTGCTTTGATATTACTGGATGACTAAAAAATTAAATGTGGCAAACACTGCCAGTAGGTATGGCTTTGTCGCTGCTAGCAGTCACTGCTCTTATTGACATTAATCTAACATGAATGTATCTCAATAACCGTGAATGAATACCTCAACAGGCATTTGAAAACAGATTATGCAGAATGCTCTGTTTATTTCAGACTATATACACAGAAATTACCAGTGCAGAAAAATACATGTTGTATTATTGGTTAATGTGTTAATTGGTAATTAAATACAAATCGTCTTTCTCGATATTGAGTTAAGAGTGCCTTCTCGTTTCCAATATTCTTTTCACATGGTCTGTCAAAACGATTTGTTTTCCTTCTATCTGTCCTTATCAATTATTGAAAAAAAAACTGTTTAACAAACAAAATACCATCAAAAGGTAACCAGGCCCAGAGGTTATAAAACTTGAGTAGATTCTCAAACTCAAAATAAAACACACTGATTGGCTGCTTCCGAGCACATGCTCGGAAGCAGCCAATCAGTATGCTTTATTTTGAGTTTGAGATTATTCTCAAGTTTGATAACCTCGAACCCAGTATAAATGGGTGTCTGCATTTAATTTTTAGGTGAATGAGTACACTATCATGTTTTCCAACAATTTTTCAAAGGGAGACAAATTGTATGACTTCCCTTTCAGTTTTCCTCCTTAAACCGTGAAAACTTTCCAAAAGGAGAGCTCAAGAATAATGCTATTTGTGGATAAATAGGTGACAGTCGGGTAACTTCGGACATGGGGGTAAATTTGGAAACATTGCACCATTGCAAACATTGAAAATCCAGATGAGACGGCTCATAATGAGCCGTCTTATCAGGATTTTCACTGTTTGGCCAGGTATTATTGTTTTTTCCCTAACAACTCACATATAGAGGAAACAATGTCACTGTCCGAATTTAACCGCAGTCCAAAGTTACCCGACTCTCCTCTATATAGAAAAATCTCCAGTTTAAAGCACTCCATGCTAGAGGTAAATCATAACTAAAACACGTAACTTACAATTAATGTTAGTTGTCTTGTATTTGTGTTTTGAATCATTTGGCAATAATTTAGTTTAAGATCTCTCCCATCTTACACCCTTATTGATAATTTTGCATAATAATTTTTTGAGCCGCGACACGACAAAACCAACAGTGTGGTTGTGCGCCCAGTGCAGACTCAGATCAGCCTGGGCATCCGCCCAGTCTGATCAGAGCCTTCGCTGTCCGCATGAAAGTAGCTTAAACCCTTAGCTACCCTTTAAGCGCTAAGTGAAGAGTCTGATCAGACTAAACGGATGCCCAGGCTGATCTGAGTCTGCACTGGGTGCACAACCACATTGTTGGTTTTGTCGTGTCACGGCTCAAATAATAATGACAAACAGTTAGGAATGGATGAACCGTCTGTCCAACTGTTTCACTCTTGCACATGTTAAATAAGAGCCATGACACGAGAAAACCAACAAAGTGCTTGTGCGCCCCGCACAGACTCAGATCAGCCTGAGCATCCGCCTAGTCAGATCAGATGCTTCGCTAAGCACTTAAAGGGTAGCTAAGGGCCTAAGCTACCTCCATGCGGACAGCCAAGACTTTGATCAGACTGGGCGGATCTGAGTTTGTGCTGGGCGCACAACCACTTTGTTGTTTTTTTCGTATCGCGGCTCAATTAATGTGAATGGGTACACATTACGAGAAGCATCTTCGCCATTTTCATTCTGTGTCTCTCTTGTAATTGGGATCTACTCTTAAAGGAAAGAATTTGCTCCCTTGTTGATCCCATTTTTGAAATAGCTTCATCAGCCAGGGAAGCAATCAGAAACACATAAGAGTTTTCTCCCTTTGTAAATAATAATGATGAAAACATGGACATTTAGCCGTTCATCTTATTTTGATGTTTTGGGTTTAAAGGGCTCAAATAGAGTCTCAGGTACATAGCTAAATCATAGCTGCATCAAATAGAACTAAACGCCGTAATGTGATAGTTTAAAACAGTCTACAGTACCAGAAACCATACACGATATGATAAATTGATGTTTTGTACGAGTATCATCATACGCTATGGCTTGTGGGAGACCACTCAGGCCGTCCTTTCCAGACAGCAAAATTGTCTCCTCAGACAAGTCTCTTGACAGAAATGACACCTCATCTGTCTCGTAGTAACAGGCATAGATGTTACCAGTAGAGTCAGTGGTAACACCTTTGGGATACTTCCCATTCAGCTGACGTCTAGTGATAACGTCTCCGGTGTCACCATTAAACAACGTCAACGTGCTGTAACCCTCGTCTGCTACTATCACAGTGGATGAGCTCACATGACTACTCACGTACGAAGGCCAACTAAACAATGTCTCTCTGTGTTGCTCAAACGGCACTGACCAGTAAACTCTACCAGTAATGTCAATCAACTTCACAGAGGGAGGTTTACTATCTGGACTGGTGACAACACATTTGTCCTTATAGCTGCTGATACCATAGACATCGTATGACAGTTGTGTTGTTGTCTTGACGCTGATCTTATTTTTAGATATATCCAATATGACCAGTGAGTTGTTGTCGGTTGTAACAGCAGCTTCAATGTCACTTATCACAGCAATATCCCGGGATCCGCCAGGAACTGACACATAGGACAAGGCCTTCATATCACGAGAGAACAACTTGACTTTAAAATTGCCATGATCAGTAATCAATCTTCTTCCATCTATAGCTATTGCCAGACCAGTTATATCACAGTCGCGCTTGTCTTCATTCACTTCTACCTTGTGTGTACCTTCTTTGTCCTGTTTCAGTGTTATTAATGGTCTCGTGCCTGGCCAAATGGCTTCATGAGCAGAATATGGAAACAGCATGTCATTGACCACAATGCTGGTACCCTGCTTTGTATCTGACTGACACGGAACCCAATGTCGAAGTTGCAGAGAGAAAATCTTCAGTAGTTTTGCTCGGGATAAGCGATAGGTCCATGAAACGCAGTGATATATTTGATTTTCTTAACTCGCTAGCGATTTCATTTGTATCAGTCACACTGTCTTGTATCTTAAGAAACAGTTTAGTGTCAATAGGTTTTCCTCTGAACTTTTCTATATCATTCAGTGAAGAATCAAGCCTGGAAACTAAATTATCAATTATTTCTTGATGTTGTGACAATACCAATGCTTGGGACTGGTAGGCCCAAGCATTGGTATAATATAATTATTTATACATCTCCTGTGCTTCCTTCAGAATTAGTTTCTTTCTTTCTCTCGTTTTCTTTATATTCGCTTGTACTGAAAATAAAACTGACTTTCCTTTATCTTGTAAAGCTTTGACTGCGTCGTACAATAAATCTGTTTCAGACGAACTAACAGTTTTACATACAACTGCTACAGTTTTAACGACACACTGGCTGTGATAAGAAGAACATAAAGAGCAAGTCAGAGTTTTATGTGTAGAGCAAAACTTATTGTTCACCAATTGTGGATGGAAGTAACAATATTTAAACTTTGGCGGTTTATCCGCCTGGGATTGCGGCATACTGGCACCCTGCAGAATAAGATGACGCCTGGATACTTCAAGTTTTCCGTGGATTATATGGCAGTCAAAGCATAAGAACTGAAAACAGTCTTTGCAATAGCTATTAGCCTTGACATTGAGTTCTTTACCTTCAAAACAGGGATCACAGAAGGGATCGTTATACTTGTCGCTAACCCCATGCGTGCCATATAGGCTATATGCCATTCTGAAATATAAACCAAGTTATCATGTTCAACTAAGTATAAGTCATATTTGTCTTAAAAGGTCACCCAATGGGACATACGAGAACTGGCTGCTTAAGACAGGTGACCCCCTAATAAAAATTCACTTGCACTGTATTTTGGTATAAAGGATCCAATAAATGTTGCTGCCTAAGACAGGTGACCCTTAATAGAGTGACCCTTTAAACAGATTTGACTTTTATTTCTCTGTTAATAGGTAGTTCACTGATTTAAGTGTTTGAAACTATACAGAATGAGTGTTTGAAACAATTTTAAGATAGTTTTGCTCTACAGTTACTGAACGCAACTGTTGAAACTTGCATAGAATACTGCTATGCTGTTAATATAATTTAGGTTAAACAACGTAAACTAAGTTTCGGAGGGAAAGTACTGCTAGCCTAACCAGTACACAGATGGAATACAAAGCAAATAGTTAATATGACGTACTACTGATATATCCTTGCTGTGACTGGCTTAAAATTTAATTTTCACAGGTTCTCACAAATCTTGATGTCCTACTAATGTCAATGTCAGGGACAGCATATAAATGAAGACAGAAGATTAATCAGTGCTGCTAGATAGCTAACAAGAGCATCGCAAGCGGAACAATATAACCCATCTCACAACCAATTACAGGCCACAGGTCCATTCAATTATTCATGGCTGTTTCAAAAGTCTAGCTAAGGCCCAGCCATTCGTAAGCATCATAGCTGCACAATTATTGCAAACAGGAGCAATACAATTATTGAAAGCAGGAGCAATAACTCTGTAATACACAAATTAGAACTTCTTTACATTTACATTATTCATGGCTGTTTCAAAAGTCTAGCTAAGGCCCAGCCATTCGTAAGCATCAAAGCTGCACAATTATTGAAAACCGGAGCAATACAATTATTAAAAACAGGAGCAATAACTCTGTAATGCACAAATTCAGAGCCTCTTTACATTTACCAGAATTCTTAAGGTAGATGGTTACTGAATAAAAATATTGGCGGGGCGTTCATTTCATTTTATCAGCTGAATAACCCAAAGGACTATAAAACATTTGGATAAGAAAAAAATTCACCGTTTTGTTTTCCTATAAAACAAAATTGTATATTTCTACATACATTTTTACACATTTTCCATTTAAATTCATATCTCTACACATGAATGCACTTTCATTTCTGCAAATCATATCTATAGTATTGGATATTTGAAACAAAATGGTGAAAAAAGTAATTGCAGTTATTTTGATAAGTATTTTTTTTTTTAACATTTTTTAAAAGTACTAGAAAATTGAGTTTCATGACAAATTCACGAGAAATATATTTGATCGATGGGGCATGCTTTTGCACATTAGTTCAGTAAAAGTTACATTGTATGTCACAGAACAAGACAAAAAAAAAATGAAAAAAAATCACCGTTTCGTCTCCTGGCAAAACAATGTGTAAGTTCGAAAATATCCCAAA
This sequence comes from Ctena decussata, assembly GCA_963989385.1. Lineage (NCBI taxonomy): Eukaryota > Metazoa > Mollusca > Bivalvia > Lucinida > Lucinidae > Ctena > Ctena decussata. The sequence goes on along the minus strand of OZ022506.1, from coordinate 64,595,756 downwards.
ATCTGAGAAACTGGCAGAAGTAATGTTGCAGCTAAGTCCCTTGAAAAGCTGATTGGTTGGCCGTTTTGGATTTAACGGGTAAAAGCATTTCAGCTTATATCAAGCCATCACCCAGACAGAGGGAGAAAGAAAAGAAAAAAAGTGAAAGATCGAGGATAATGGATACCAAAAAACCCTCCAAACATAGACAACCCCCATTCTGCACATGCTCCAAGCACAGCAGGTCCTTTCCCTACTTTTTATTCTCCTGTTATTCTAGTTCTACCAAAGAATAATGCCTATGAGAGTGGCAACTGTGTAGACCGAGATCAGACTGTATTACTTGCCTTTCTTTCATCTATTTGTTCTTTCAACATTGGGGAAAAAGTAAACGCCAAAGCGCACACTAAAACCATCATTAATACCTGCAAGAGCTTCAGGCATGAAATATTAGACTTTGCTTTAACAAAATGATGTAAAAAACTGCTTTAAAAGCTTTTGACACAAACGTTACTGTTAACTCTCCTTTCGACATACTTGAAGTTCCCCACAGCAACACAAATGGCCAAAGGACTTCGTACATTAAGGCCAAAAAATCCTCCCAAGCCCTCTTTTTTTAGAATTTAGTATGAGCAGAATCATTAAACAATAAAATCATTCAATACGATATGGTTTGAAAAGTAAACATTATTATATTAAAAGGATCTTTGCTTACTGGTTCTAATTCTAATAATTCTAAATTTCCAGCCGAACATCTTAAATGGCCAAAAAAGATTTAAGCCTTTTCAGCCATAGTTTTATATATAATGAACGGCAAGATAAAATGAAATTGAAGTGAAACACTAGAAGTGTTGGTCCAATGAAACCAGCAAAGCGATAGTCTTTTCTTTACCTTTCATTCTTGGCCACAGATGGGGGCCTAAGTACTCTGACTTACTTTAAATATGTAAACTGTACTCCTTTTTGAAAGATTGTCAGTACCAGTAAGAAATTCCTATACTACAACAGCAGGTATTTCAGCTCTCGTATCAGCCCCAGTACTTGTCCTTGCCTTGAAACTGTATATATATATATACAAGTTTACAGGTCAGTCAGATCTAATATCCCACATATTTTTTTCCAAATCAGATTCCTGTATCACTCTGCACTGAAATTTATCTGAGTCTTATTTTTGTGTAAACAGTGTTTTTGTGTAAACTGATGACCTGTCTGGGAAAGAGATGCGTGTCTTTTGTGAACTATTATACTTTTCCATCTTGGTTTTGAGGGCAGGATGTAGGATCTGACCGTAATTACTTTTAACAAAAATATGCATGATATACGCATTCTGATAGATTATTGCGACGTTGAATGAATGATTCATTCTAAGCAGTGGTCTAGAGATGAAGAATATCAATGAGTGCAGCCGCAATAAATCTTCAGATTTTCACTATATTTTATTACGTCTCAGGCACCTACATGCCGACAAGAGCGCCTCCAGTTGTTGTTTTTTACACAATCCAGCCTTATTTGGAGTTTATCGGTATTTATATTTGGGCAAGGAGGTTTACTTTACATCAGTGAGTCCAGATAAACAGATTCTGATGCAAGAAAATTCCATTTAGGACCTGAAACAACCGATTTATTCTTGTTTTGTGTACTTTCGACTGACTTTAAAGCCACTTCAAAGGTCATATCTTCCGTATATATGAAATGTTCCCGGGGATATACTGTGTGGCAAAACTTATGTTTATAAGGGTCGAATAGCACTCTTTTTTGATTTTCAATAAATTCCTTGGCTATTATGAATTTTATCAAATAAAGACGAATACCTACCTTTCTTTGTCAATTTTTATTATCTTATTATCAGTACCTCAGCGGAGGTACCTATGATAGTTTTTCCAGACGTGGAAACGTGGCTTTCATAAAACACTACCAACTACGACGTAAGCGTACCAAAATCTCACCACAATTGTCCTAAAATTTGACAGTTTGGTTTTAGAATGCGATAATATGTCCAAAATATGCAGATGGAATAGCAAACAGTGTAGAACCTGATCAGACTGCAATCTGATGTGGGGATGCACTGTTTGTTCAGACCTGTCTGTCCAAATCTGTAGAATTTTGACGGTAATTACGCTACCTACTCTTATTTTGGGGCCAGATACCCGACTTCATTCAGAGACACATGTAAGCAAGTCTTAGCCATGTCAAATCGGAAAATACTACAGGTCCTTTATTTTATAGATCGCGAATAATTTCCGATTTAACTGAAAACATACATACAAACACGCACATACACATGGATCCGGGGCTAACAATATAATCATTAATCTAGGACACGCAAAATGGATGGTGATCGTCACGGGAGATTCAGAAGGAGCTGTAATATTTGTTATTCCTTTCGGTAGGGACAGTCCATATCAAGAATAGCACAGCTTCTTTTGTTTCATCCTCATCTGGAATTTAACTAGGGTACCTATATTGTCAAGTCGAGTAAAGGATTTCTATGCTTAAGGCGTGAATTTTCCCCGCTATTAAAAAGTTATACGGATCATTGACTTTTGCTTTTTATTTTTGCCTTTGACATGTAACATGACGTCATTGTTGAGATTAATTGTAAATTATACTCAAATTAATCGTCGAAATAATGATTTGTTGAAAACATTTCACACCTTGTTTAGTTACATTACTTACATACAGACAACACTTGATAGTTTTGATCATATGTATATGACCTTGACCGCATTTCAAGGTCATGGTACACAATTAAATCCTTTAAGATCACAGTACTACTTTTGACCATTCTTTTTCTTTGGCTTACGGGTATCGTTTCCCCCATAACTCAGCTACCCACTCATATATATTGTGTACTTGCCATATACAAGTCTGCTGCATAAAGGAAATGCTGTGTCACAGTGGGGAAAGTACTTGTATTTCAATTATAGTGAAACGTTCCCTTTTGGCCGTTTTGACCGGAAGTGTAACTATGGTTTTGCAAGTTTGAATGCCAGTCAGGCGTAACAAGAAGAAAATCGCTGCTTTGTATTGTGATATGCATGTATTCAGCATGAACTTCTGACAAAAACATTTGGAAGGATTGACTGATTTCAATATTTTATTACCTCAAAAACTGAGGTATGAGAAAACCTTGAATTTAGGGTAGGTAAGTTCAGCCTGGATTATCTCCCCATGTATTCGAATCTGAATCACAAATGTTCTGATTTCATACGGTTTACATATTTGTGAATGCCTTGCTAAGGAAAATATATACACTTTGCACTTTTGAAAATTCGAGCCTGTCGTGCCGGTCTAATGGGGAAAATCCTCGCCTTAAGCGTAGAAGTCCTTCGGACAGCAGGTAAATTCGGACAGTGACAATGTTGCCTTTATATGTCAGTTGTTTGGAATTAAAACAAAAATAACTGGGCAAACAGTGAAAATCATTACATTGAAGCACCTATAAATTCTCTTTGTTTTCTTTGGTAAAGATAATCAGATATCTAATGAAGAAGGTCCCCACGTATACTATTTTGCCTCAATTTGAAAATTAAACCCTTATACCATACACGGTCAATCGCTTTCGAGATATCACATAAAACCATATACATGTATGCTGTTTCGTATCTATACTCTTGCATATTTGTCATAGTTATTCCTATTTTTAGAAACTGAAAACGGGCTAATCGAATCAGATCAAGATAAAACTGAAGTCTTGAATGATTTTTATTTTATTGAACAGTCTACCATAAATGATACTAATGCTACTCTTCCGCCTTTTGTTTCCCCAGTTCATAACACAATATTTACATTCTCAGTGCATTTATTGAAAATCCCTGTGGTGAACCATTAGAACGTAATGTAGTTTATACTTCAATATTTACTTTCTAATTGAATTTATTGAATAATAGCCCAATGGTAAACCATTAGAGCGCAATGTAGTTTCGTTTCACGCGACTTCAGATGACGTTAAGTGACGTCCAAATTAACGATGGTTCTCTCCAATCTGATTGGACGTAGGTGACGTTATGGCGTCGTTGACGCTGTTCTGCTGTTACAAAAGAAAACTACGTATATTTTTTTTCTGGTTCGACTGTTGTCCCTTACGCAAATTTTAGTCAAATAATGATTACAAACGAATGTAAATATAAGCAATGAACCCAATTTTTATAGTGTTTATCGAAGTATACACTACATTGGGTCGCTAGCAAAGTTTACATGAATCCCTTCGGGGTTCACTTACTTTGCATGCGACCCACTGTAGTTTATACTGCGATAAACATCAGAAAAAATAAATTCATTTCTGAAATAACAACATCGGTTCGCGCGACGTTACATGGGGTTAAGTGACCTCAAAATAAACCATTGTTCTCCCCGATCTGATTGGACATTGGCGACGTTATGACGTCGTTGACGCTGTTCCGCTACTAGTAGAAAAACTGCGTATAAATGTTTTTCTGCTTCAACTGTAGACCCTATCGCAAATTTGTGGTCAATTTATGGAAAGAAAAGAATGTAAATATAAGCAATGAAATTAACTTTTCTGGTGTTTATCGAAGTATAAACTACATTGGGTCGCTAGCTAAGTTTACATGTGGTTTATACTTCGATAAACACCAGAAAAATGAAGTTCATTCCTTAAGTAAATAATGTAAATATTATACAAACTGAACTACTCAAGCTGAAGGCTATAAAATCTCTCTACGGTAATAAAGCATCTTATCTCAAACATTATCAACCCTAAAGTACCAAAAAATGCATTCACCAACTAGTTTACCCTTTTACTAAGTTATTTAACTTGCCACTTACATTAAAATACACTATGTTATTTAACTCGTCACTTACATTTAAGATATACACTGAGTCATGGAAAAAGGCAAATGTAACCGCAATTTCTAAAAATACAGCCCTAATATTCCAAATAGTTATAGGCCCATTTCCATTTTCAGTTATAAAGGCAAAATAATGGAAAGGTGCATGCATTTAATGTACAACAGTATCTCTTGGAAAACAATATGATTACCACATTTCAGTCCGGTTTTAGAAATAATGACTCAACTATAAGCCAACTTCTTTTTCTATACCATGAATTTTCTTAGCATGTCGACGCATGTTCATAATTGTCGAGAATTCACTGTCTTCAGCTACGCAGTTAAGCACATATTTAGGGAAATATTCGATTGGGGACTGCATGTATCTTGACTTTAGTTGATATCAATACAAACAAAACTGAATCCCTATTAATAACACAAAAACACTGCAACCAATTTCACACTCGCCTCAAAATGGGAAGTAGTGAAGTTAAAGACGTTACACAGCACAAACATTTCGGACTCACAATCTCAAATGCTTAAGCATAGAATTGTCACATTAATCAGATTTTGGAAAAGCACATGGAATAGAAAAGGATCGTTACGAAGGAAAACGTTTATCTTAGACAGGTGCACATTGAATGAATTATATATAATTTATATTAGACCCCCCTTAGAACATGGAAATATGATAGGGAACAATTGCACACTTACGAATAAAAGATATATAGACAGATTGCAGGTTGAGGCTGCTCGAATCGTTACTGGTGGCACAAAATTATGCAGCATACATAGATTATATAGCGATCGTACAGGTTGGTAAACGCTCCAGTTACGTAGAAACAAACACATACCTTTTCAACTGTATACATTATTAATTGTCAAACTCCCGGCTTCGCCGTAGTAGATCAATATTTTGCAGTCTGCCCGCAGTTATCTTGGGTCCCCTTATGAAAAATGTGGGTGCAAACTGGCGACGGCTGTTGGAATATACCACTGCCTTAGTTACATTTGGCGCAGGGGGCGCTCCCGAAGGACACTATATGTAGTGATCTTATTTTCACTTCTTCTCTATCTCTTTTCTTATTTTTCTTCTGTTAAATTCGTGTGTGAATGTGTCAAATATGTACGCCTTGTCACTGGATGCCCTATCGAAAGTTAATAATTGAGCCGCGACACGAGAAAACCAACAATGTGGTTGTGCGCCCGGCACAGACTCGAATCAGCCTGGGCATTCGCCCAGTCTGATTAGACTCTTCGCTAAGCGCCTAAAGGGTAGCCAAGGGACTAAGCTACCTTCATGCGGACAGCGAAGACTCTGATCAGACTGGGCGGATGCCCAGGCTGATCTGAGTATGCGCTGGACGCACGACCACATTGTTGGTTTTCTCGCGTCGCGGCTCAATTTGTTTATGATGTATGGGTGAACTTCATGATTCTCGCCATTTTTTCAGGGGTCAACACTGTTGTGATTGCCTATTCTTTTCCCTGGAGTATGCAACCCTCCAATAATGCTCATGGAGGGAAGGGTCTGCTCCTAAGAGAGCAAAATCGGAAGAATATCCTTACCTTCATGAGTTGACACGTAGTCAGAAGATAGGCAAAACTGAAATTGAAAGAGTGCTTTCTCTGAAGGTGTACCCATAAACCGTAAAGTAGGGCTCGAGCATCCGATGACATTTGTTTGTTCGGTATTTTCTTCTTTTCCAAAAAGGAGCAATAACATTTGAATAATATATTAGTCATGCTGTTACAATGTACAGAATATATGGTGTAAATTATTTGAACGAGGAAATGAAGCAATATGCTTCCGTTCAGATCTTCAATGAGTGTTACATGTATATCTTGTCAGTGAATTTTGTATGAGTAAAATAAAGTTTAAACCAAATAGAAGTACGTGACAAAAACAACATTAACCACAACAACAAAACCCTTAAAACATATACGATAACTTTGATGGAGTGTAGATTACGGGAACCTTGACACGAATATAATGTTAACAATTTCTTAAAACAGTGCATGAAAAAGTGCATGTTAACTGTCATATGAAGGACTGCCCTACCATGTACCTACCGGCAATTTATAACTGTAAGTGTTATTGAATATAAATGTATCCATACCTAATGTAGTGCGACAGATGCGCCTTTCTGTATTTAACTTCTTCAGTGTCGCTAAAACCCCAAAAGTTTGAAAGAAAAGATATGATGGCAGGTCTCGGCAGGCAACGACCATCCCTCTCCGAGTCACACTTACTGTCGCATTCCGCGGGACACATAAGCTGCAGATATCAGGTAAGAGACACTAGAACACTTGCTTTGTAATAGGGTTAAAATCAAATTTACCATATTTTCAGAAGCTGAGTTTTCAATACCATAAAATATTCGGCCAATAATTTTTGCCAGACATAATAACCACAGCAAGAGTAAGAAACAGCAAAATAATCAAAGCAATCGGGCCTTGCGTTTCAGAGAAACAACCGGGTAAAAGTTGATAGTGGAAACAGTAACACTTGCTTTCCATTGGATTTCCCATAGACCGTTTAACACTCTGTGTCTCTTGAAAAGAAAAAAAAAAGGATTCAAACGAAGAGTGCAAATGAATAACAAGAGTAAACTGAAGATATCTGCAACGAAATATCTTGTAGCACTGCAGAATGTTTCATGTTATTAGACTTCCAATTTGCCTTTTGTTTAATTGCATGGAAGATCATTTGACGAGTGTTGAAGAACATCAAAATTATTTTGGTAATAATCACGGCTTTTTTTTTCATAACCACACATTAGTGCCGCGTTTCGGAGATATTTTTTTATACTGGGAAAGGAATTACAACTCTTACAACAACTTTGAATGTTTCACGATAACTTTAGATTACTCTTTAATCAAGATTTAATTCTGCAAGAAGCTTATAAGTATCTATCATGGGTGTGAGATGTGGATAGAAAAATCTGTCTCGAGGGTAACCTTTCGGCATCACGAGGCTTGCCGAGTGATGCCGAACAGTGATCCCGAGTGACGGATTTTTCTATCAACCCCTCACACCCATGAAAGATACTTTTTCTTGCACACCACGTTTTGTTTTAACATTAGATGTTTTTAAAATGTGTAATTTTAGTGCTTAAAAAGTTTCTATTTGATTTTGAAAGAAGGCGCCGCTTTCAACGACCTCCATTCGGTTCTTTACGTCAACGTCTGGTGTGCATAAACTGACATCATTTTGCCATCTTCTTTCTTTCTTTCTTTTCTTTCTATACTTACTGCTGCATCCTCTTTTAAGAGTATTATGAGCAGGTGTACTTTTGTACACTCCAGTGTTGCAGGATGAAAGCCTACATATACCCATGTAGCTATAGTAGGGATCTTTAACCTGCACAGGGGATGACTCTCCCTGCACAGGGGGTCTCCAGTGTACGTCCCGATCCGAAGGACGGCACACTTGTTAGCATCATCCCTGCAAATGATGCTAGAAAATCGTGTTCGGACATAGGAAGACTTCGTCCTGGGTGAGGCTCGAACCCACGACCTCTTCGTGACGTCATTATCTAAAATCCCAACGTCACTTGACGCCACAGATACGTGACCTCCAATACAACCAATGCTTTGACAGCTTGTGATTTTTATCCGGTCCTGGGTGAGATAACATGGGTGAGATAAGATTTGTAGGTACAGGGGAAACACGTGGATATCCTTACCTGGTGTACAAGAAATGTTTATATTGTTGGCAGACGTCAGTAGTGTTTTCTGCCGTATGTGATTTAAAACTGTAGATCAACGGACAGAAGAAAATCGAACTTAAACTTGTTCGCGTTTCTTTTGATGTTCAGTATATTTTAGTTTCCCTGAACAGAAGGTTACGGGAGAGCTTATAGTACAGCCCTCAGTGCTGGACGTACGGTTGGGAATGACCTCCCCCCTCTCCACCAGTAAATCTCACAATGATCAGGAACAACAACAACAAAAAAAAAACTTCAATGGTCCTCACCACGCAGGTGTAGGTCAGAGGTGCTCCACCCCGCTCCGCAAACACAGAGTCCGACGCCGTAAATATACTCTGACCAGGAACAAACAAAAACAAAAAAACAAAAAAACACTTCCGTGGTCATACATTACATATACCCATATAAATACAAGTTTATATAATATTTTACAGCTATGCGTTCATCGTAAACACTTTCAAACGACGCCTGAATGCCTTTTGTAACCTAGTCGGCGGGGGCGGGAGTGGGGCAATGCATGAAAAATGACTGTCACAACATTTGACAGCTGTTTACAGAAATATTCAGTAGATACGTATAGTCCTTCATCAAAATCATGGCTTTTGTGCCAACAATTTTATTGGCTTGGTTGCCCCAGCAACGGATATCGGGAAACCTTTTGTGACATCTTTCTTTCCATCAATACACACTTGAGTGGACTAACAGTTGTGCAAGGCATTGTGACTGTGATAAAGCATTCCTCGGAGTTCCGTATTACCTAATATTTACATTCTCCTACTGGACTTATGTCTTCAATGCGCGCTAAGTAGTGTAATCGATTACCTGTTACCTGTAGCGAGTATTAATCTGAATGCAGTTATTTCCCTTAGACCCGCGCAGAGATAGGCGTTAATCGATATTAGAAATGTCAATATCAACGTATCATATCAGCATAATAACAAGACGAGGAGCTGGATGGAAACATTTTTTGTTTAATTTTAACAATATGGGGTTTCATTTTCTTTTTCTCATATCAAATCAATTTATTTTTCTCAATTGCTCCTTTTCATTGTAATAAATCTTTATTCTCCTGATATTTAAGTCAAATTTCGTAAAGATTGGTTAGAAAATAGATCTGATTATTGGTCAGTTTCAGCGGTTTGTTTTAGTTTCTGACAACAAAAATGTAAAACAATAAATACTTATAATAATGATATTTCGATCCCTTTGACGGTCTCATCTTTATAGAGAGATTAAGCCTGATACAGATACCCATCCACCCACATGGTTTTTCTCGTTTCTTTCGTTTATTTATTTATTTTTTTTTTCTTTTTCGGGGCTCGTAAAATCAATTGGTTGCCTGGTGCTTCTGCTGCAGAGCTGCTAGACCTGGATGTCATTTGCCGCAGGCCAAGCAATACTAGTAGTCCTACAAATTCAGAGAAACATCTCAATATGACTAAAGTATGGTTTACTGGCACGTTAAACTACAACTCAACAGCAACGAAAACCTTTTTTCTTTTTCTTTTCTTTTCTGTTTTGATAACTGAACTGAACTGAACGGAAAGTTTAAAAGTTTTATGTAAATTGTGTCTTTCGGCATGTTGCTTAGCTGCGCTATTTAAAACATTGAAGATAAAAATTTAAGATTAGTATGATTTTCTAAGTTTTCAGCGAAAAAAAATATACAACGACAAACAAACAAATTGGCATGTGCGCCCTGTGAACACTCAGATCAGCGTGTGCATTCGCCCAGTCTGATCCGGGTCTTCGCTGTCCGCATAGAGGTAGCTTTAGAGGTGGCTGTCCTGTAAGCGCACGGTGAAGATTCTGATCAGTCTGGGCGACTGCCAAGGCTGATCTGAGACTTCACAGGGTGCTATGGCATTGCGTTGGTTTTGTTGCAACGCGGCTCAAATTACTGTTTTATACAAAAATAATCACCAGAATGACGTTCTTTAATTAATACTTATCGGATTAAATATCGATTTCTGAACTTCACTGCCGTTGGCAGGACTGGTGTTGATTTTAAAATTGCATTGTTTTGACAAGACGTGTGACCAAATTGGTTTCCACACCTTCCGAGCGACTACTCAGTCGATGACTATAAATGAGCCGCGTCAAAGGTACATGTACGCGCCCCGTCACTGCGGCTATGGATTCGTTCCGCTGATGTGCGGGGGCAACGTCGATATGAGAATTGAAATTTTTACATGTACGCACAGCGAAGTCTCAGATCAGCCGGAGCATCCGCCTTATTTGACATTTACTGCACGAATTTGGCGCAAAAATTAAGAAGACTATTTTTGTAAGCTGTAAACATTTGGTTACATGGGTACAAAATAACACACGTGCCAATCAATAGACTATTCAGGAGACTAGTACAGGCAATCTAGTTCCTACAGCTGACTTATAAATATATCTACAACCTATATACATAACTGTTACATATAAACAAATTGGCACACGCCATATTTGATGCCTAATATTTATTATTGTGCATCTCAGAAAACATACCTCGAAATATGTGATTACACAGCGTACAATGCGTACAAAGTGCAAAATAGAAGAGGGCATGTTTTGAAAAGGCTATATACATATTATACAGCCTATCTACATAAGGATACAAAGTGGCACACGCCTTGGTTGATGTTTTCTGCCAATACTTATTTATGAGCATCTCAGAAAACCCGGGTACACTGCGTACATTGCTCACAAGTGTAAATAGAAACGGCCACCCTTTGTAAAGTGTATGTAAATTGTCTACAAGCTATCTACATAAAGGTTACAGGTCGGCACAATCACATACTTGATGATTATAGATAATATTCTTATCCAATACCTCGAAATATGTGCTTACACTGCGTACAAAGTGAAAATAGAAGAGGGCATGTTTCGAAAAGGTTATATACATATTATACAACCTATCTACATACGGGTACAAAGTGACACACGCCTGTATTGATGTCTTCTGCCAATATTTTATATTGTGCATGTCACAAAACCTGGGTACACTGCGTACATTGCTTACATGTGAAAATAGGAAAGACCACCTTGTGTAAAGTTTATGTACATTGTCTACAAGCTATCTACATAAAGGTTACAATTCGGCACAATCACATACGTGATGATTATAGATAATATTCTTATCCAATACCTCGAAATATGTGCTTACACTGCGTACAAAGTGAAAATAGAAGAGGGCATGTTTTGAAAAGGTTATATACCTATTATACAGCCTATCTACATAAGGGTACAAAGTGGCACGAATGTAGGACATTTCGGCCACGGACGTTTCGGCCTAGGACATTTCGGCCTAGGACAGTTCGGCCATGGACATTTCATCCACGGACATTTCGGCCATGGACGTTTCGGCCAAATCTGAAAAAAATGGGGACATAAAAACATGCTACTGTAAACCTTTAAAATGACATATATGTTTTTTTCTGCACACATTACACCAAAATATGTGACTGGGCTCAAAATAGCTCCAACCATAACTCTTAATGCCAAAAATGGGTGCACCACAGATTCATCAGCCATATGTTTGTTTATTAAGATATGATAGGCATCACATGAATGATAAAGGCCACACTGGCGCGTGGATGGGGATGGCAGATGTGCTAGATTATGCTCAAAATGACTATAAAAGTGTTTAAGGGATATAAACCTATCAAAACTCTTAAGCAAATATCATATAAGGCCCTAGTTAAAGTAGTTGAAATAGTTGTTCACCGTGTTTTTCATCTTTAGGTGCTCACAATGTGACCTTAAGGATGTTGAAGGTCCATAAAACTTCAAGACAACAACATCTCATTAGCATTTATTAAGACTTAGCTTTAAGTTACTCATATGACTCCTGAATTTAATTATAAAAAGTTATTTTTGATAAAGGCTGAAATGTCCACCCTTGACAATTTCTGTGGCCAAAATGTCCGTGGCCGAACTGTCCTAGGCCGAAACGTCCTAGGCCGAAATGTCCGAGGCCGAAATGTCCGAGCACCAAGTGGCACACACCTGTGATGGTGTCTTCTGCAAATATTTTATATTGTGCATCTCAGAAAACCTGGGTACACTGCGTACATTGCTTACAAGTGAAAATAGAAAAGGCCACCTTTTGTAAAGTCTATGTTCATTGTCTACAAGGTATCTACATAAAGGTTACAGGTCGGCACAATCACATACTTGATGATTATAGATAATATTCTTATCCAATACCTCGAAATGTGTGCTTACACAGCGTACACTGCGTAAAAAGTGAAAATAGAAGAGGGCATGTTTTGAAAAGGCTATATACATATTATACAGCCTATCTTCATATCGGTACAAAGTGGCACACACCTGTGATGATGTCTTCTGCTAATATTTCATATTGTGCATCTCAGAAAACCTGGGAACACTGCGTACATTGCTTACAAGTGAAAATTGAATCGGCCACCTCTTGTAATGTCTATGTACATTGTCCAGTGTTTCGCAAGTGCATAAGCTGGTCTGAGTCAGTTTGCATATTGATATATTGTGTAACTTAAATGTATATAGTAAGTCATGCCCGAAACTCATACTAATTTCATAAATTGAATATTGCAGCTTTATATTTTTTTGCATTTATCTTTGTTCATATCATGATGACTTTATAACAAACTTTAACGTGCCTGGGCGTCCTACTGATTTGGATAATGATAGGGTAAGGGCCTTCTGTGCTTGCAGTAGATGCGGGTAGGGGTGGTTTGGACATTTTTCTCTCGTCTATCTTTTCTCTCTCTTCTTTCTCCCTCTCTTTGGGAGACGGTCCGATATAGACTGAAATACTGTCTCAAATAATAAAACCCCAAACAAACAACCAACAACCAAACTTTAACGGTTTGACAATTACGATAACTGTTTTGAGGTAATATCGGATTTTATGATGGAAAACGGATTAATCCTCGTGTAATAAACATGTTACTTATACTGTGTATTATAGCGTATCGTCAACAAATTCGATCAGCTGGCGCAAACTGATCAGACACTGTTCAGTTCTTATCAGCTCGCACATATCAGAGGATGCTAAGTTTGCGCAGATGCACATGTTTATTATCGTAAGTACTCGTATTAGCAGAATAAGAAAATAGCGCAAAAAATATCTTTCAATATTCCTTTTTATCTTCACTTAAAGGGACAAACTTTCATTATGAACAGAAATATTACAAATAGAGTTAAGCGCTTGCGCTTAAAGGGTAGCTAAGGGTCTAAGCTACCTCCATGCGATCAGTAAAGACTCTGGTCAGACTGGGCGGATGCCCCGGCTGATCTGAGTTTGCGCTTGGTGCACAACCACTTTGTTGGTTTTCTCGTGTCGTGGCTCATATACAGTCAAAGCTGTCTACAGGGATCACTTTATTAAGGAGTCTCCTGTCTTTAGCAGCTACTTTTAAGGGCCCATTAAACCATAATACAATGCAAATACACCTGTATTAAGAGGTCACTGGTCTTAAGCAGTCACTTTTTGTGTGTCCTCTTGGGTGACCCTTTACGGCAGGTTGGAGTGTGTATATTGTGACCCGCATAAGAACAACAGGAACGCAGTTTCAGTGATGGGGTTATGTGTTTATGGAAAACATATACTGTGGCCCCTCCATAGGCATTTCTCTTGGGGTAGTTTCAGTGAGGGGCTATAAAATATGTTTTTATAGAGCTCAAACAGAAAATTTAATGATCTCAGAATCATTGCAAAACCTTAACTGGAATCTTCTGCTTTCGAATTTGGGCTGCTGGTTGTACATTTTTATATTGAAACTGAAAGCAAATATATCAGACTGCTCCAATCTGGTCTGATCTGGTACGATAATGTTTGCAAAATATATCACGTTTCCTCTAGCATGATAAAGACTGAAGGTTGAGACTACGATAAATCTAACCCATTTATCCCCAGTGGACTATTCAATCCTTATCATAGGGATGGCTCCATTTGTCAAGTAAGGGGTGTCTGCTTTAGTTGTTTGCGTATCAGTTTTATTTTATTTTAAGGAGAAGCACCCAATAGTGCAGACCCTAATCAGACGCCGCAGGTTGCGGCGTCTGATCTGGGTCTGCTCTGTCTCATAATGTCCTATTTATGGGAGGATAGGAATGAATGGATTAATGTTCAAAGGTTCAGAAATTTATTAGGAAAGCCGATCATATTACAGCAGTGATCATATTACAGTGCTCACTATATTACATGTAACAACATTATAGTGCATTCATAAATCCAAAACAAAAAGGGAACTATGGATCCAAAAGCAAATTGTAGCAAGGGAGTCAACAGTGAACCTTATCAGGCAGAATGTGCTTATAATTTCTTTCCCATTCTTTTGGTACATATTTTAAAAAGTACATGCTTTCTTTTTTTAAATATCAGCTAGCTGTACTTATAAATTTGTTAAATAATAATATGAGCCGCGACACGACAAAACCAACAATGTGGTTGTGCGCCCAGCGCAGACTCAGATCAGCCTGGGCATCCGCCCAGTCTGATCAGAGTCTTCACTGTCCGCATGAAGGTAGCTTAGACCCTTAGCCACCCTTTAAGCGCTTAGCGAAGAGTCTGATCAGACTGGGCGGATGCCCAGGCTGATCTAAGTCTGCGCTGTGCGCACTACCACATTGTTGGTTTTGTCGTGTCGCGGCTCAAATATACTTAACAAAACAGAAACTTAACAGTTTTTGTTTTGCTGTCATTTCTTGAGTTGCGAGAAATCAGACATATGATATATGTCAGTATAAGTCTGTTGAATAAAGGTGTTTGACAATATCCGACACACTCTCAAATTATTACTTCTTCTCCAATATTATACATATAAATAAACTGTTTACATCAAAATGGTCAACAGACATCACTATTTTACATGCAACCTAAAAATTGGGAAACGTTGACGTCATGAGGTCATACATGACGTCATCAAAAGTTGTTATTTTTCAAGATGGCACTATCTATGGAAACGTTCCCAGTATGGTTATGTTTCTTGGTCATTTTGATGTAAGCAGTGTCTGTAGTATTAGAGAAGATGTAATAATTTGAAAGTGTATGAGATATTATAGTACACCCTGTATGTGCATCATGTGCACTTATTTTCCACTCGAACGAACTTGTAAAATCTAATGTATGCTACATTTATTTACCTACATGTTTTGCATGTTTTGCACGTGTGCAGTTGTGCATCATTAACTTTGATAGCTGGGGCCGTATTCATAAAACGACTTAAGTCGTTGCTATGCTGTTGCTAAGGCTAAATTTCTTTGAAGGAGATTCCCTACAACTATGAAATTTGCTCTGGAGGAACAGTCTTACAAAGACTGTTCCTCCAGAGCAAATTTCAGACAGACAGACAGACAAAACTTTATTCTCTCGAGACATGAGACATGACATATGAGGAACAAACATTAACACACTTTAGCGAAGGTGAAATAAGGTTAGAAAATATGTTGATTTTTTGCACTAGATCAGGCGACTATACGGACAGTCTGACATATTGATGTTCATCTGAGGGAGAACATGTTATTTTCGTAGCACTAATTTCAAAATTTTCACAGAATGTGATGCAGTGAGTATCCGGACGCACGTCGGTAAGGCACAGTCTGATCAGCGTATGCTCTGCACAATCCACGGATCTCAAGGAATCTATAACCCAAGATGTTGGTACCCTGATCATCCTGTGCCAGTGCAACGGCTAGCCCGAGCACACAGCGCACGACAATCATTCATGAATCACCTTAGTCTTTAGAACAGATTCAACGAAAACAAAACTGTGATGAGCAAAAATGAGAATAACTATATAATCAGTGGTTGGTCGAGGTCAACATCATGCGAATTTATTCCCGACATTGACTTGAGATAAATGATTGTAAACTCATTCAACAAATTATCAAGGTCAGATTGCACTAAAGCGTTACATTCCTGCACGGACTTTTCCAGCTTGGCACAGATTAGAAACCACACCTCTTCAACGCGGTCGCCATAAGTTGAAGAAGTTTTAGTGTTTCAGTTATAATAATAATAATAATAATTATTATTATTTTCTGTTGTTTTGAACATGGATTAATATTTCATAAATGGATTATGATGGTGACTTCGAACAGGTATGTACAAAAATCGCAGCCCAACAGGCACACAACGTTGAATAAACGTCAGTTCAACGCCGATCCGACGTCATGACGTCGAGCTAGCATTGATCAAACGTTGATTCAACGCTGCGTGCCCTGTGGGTGAGCTGGCAAGGGGGCATTGAGCTCCATATTAACAATTTCTATATACAGAGTCACAGGATCATGTGCCCCTCCCCAGAGCCGCCTCATCGACTAGGCTCCGTGGAAGGGCACAAGACAAGGCTTTATGGGCCTCCGCGTTGACATGAGTTCGCGACTGGAAAACAGTCGGCAAAGCTGATTTTCCTTGACATTTCTTTTGTAGAACTTTGTTTAAATCTTGCTGGCTCCGAAAATCACCAGCACCGCGACCAGTTGTACAATCAGAGTATTTTGGAGCCATCCCCATTAGCAACTCACCTAGCTATATTTTATATGATAATATCAAGATAAACATGTACATGTTATATCATCTGATTTGAGAGGGCGAAATACTTTATACAAAAAACATACTATACCTCTCAACTTTTTAGGGAAAATTTGACGGTTACCACCCTTTGACTTGACTTAAACCTAGCAAGCATACATTGCTAGCTCAACATTGCATCAACGTCGATTCAACGTCGTGACTGACGTTTAATCGACGTTGATTCAGCGCTGCGTTATTAGTAAGAAATCGGAGCTAAGTAATACAAACCAGGGGATTTAATGAAGCTGGTATATTCTCCTCTAACAAATTATTAGGACGAACTGACACACCCTCAGTGGAAGCGACTTTGCCAACTTCATACTCGCATCCTTCCCAAAGACGGTCAGCTCCCAGAAGGAAGA
This sequence comes from Ctena decussata, assembly GCA_963989385.1. Classification (NCBI taxonomy): domain Eukaryota; kingdom Metazoa; phylum Mollusca; class Bivalvia; order Lucinida; family Lucinidae; genus Ctena; species Ctena decussata. The sequence continues at coordinate 64,578,361 of OZ022506.1, read as the reverse complement.
ATTTGTTCCACAATGGGACATTCTTCCCTCTAAGAGCAACCTCTCATTTCGGAAGGATCCACCGACCAGGGACGCACATAAGAAGTCACAGAAATTGTATCCCACTATAAAAATGGCAGGGAAGAAAACATGAAGGAATACACATAAGCCAGAATTACGTTTTTGCCATTTCACACAGCTCTGTCAGCGCGCAGAAAGCCCCTGGTTTTCATTGATAGTAGGTAAACATAGTGGTATGTCTTCCCAGCAACTTTTTTTAAACTAAATTGCTTTAACTCATTCCCTTGTTGCGGTAAATATAATACACAATCTTGGATATTGAAAGCAGCAACAATAATGAATAATAATGGTAAAGCTATTTGCAGCAGGCGCTGGATCAACATTGGCCCAATGCCGACCCAATGCCATTAGACCAGTGGAAATGCTATGAACTCTGCGACATCAAAGCTTCTACATATTTGATTATCATGTCGGAAACTTCTATAAACTGCTGTCTGGTCGGAAGCTACTGCTGGCACAGACAAGAGGCAGTCTGGTCTGGTCCTACAGTACCTTCTTTATGTTATAATTATTACAGTTTATACCGTATTAATTAACAGGTCCGAACATAACAAGGTAGGCAATACCCTCGAAATACACAAAGAAAGAACCTAATCTTCAGGATGCAGAGGGAAGACATTTAAATGAGTAGTCTCATTGCGGCTGCGTTTCGAGGCTAAACATTTCTTGCTTTTAGATGGATAAACTGACTGAAAAGGCTACATTTGCATCCCAGAGAAATGGGTTCTTCGGAGATTTTCACTGCGTTGAAACAATAAACAGCCGGATCCATATCATATAGTACGTTAGATTATATACACTAGACAATGAAGTTAAACAACATCACATATATATTCATATATTTTTTAAATTACAATTATGCACAAATCGGGTTCAATGCGACGTCACATATAAATAATGTATAATCATGGGCGGTGTCACCAATTCACATGACTGACGCTGTCTAGCGCAGTAGCATGCAGTTGGTGGCACCTAAGTACATTTTCTGATAAAGTATTCAACATGTGTTTCAAAATTACAATGGCTAGTACCATTTAAACGGAAAACCACCACTCGCAACTTACGAAAACTGGTTCATTATTACTCTCATAAATTTACTTAAACGTTTCAATTTTATTTCGGACTGTATTTGTAAGAGCTCTTTATATTTTATTATATTCGGTGACCGATAGTAATACTGATTGATATACAATGTCCGTTCGTTTTTGAAAAAAGGGCAGATTAACAAGAAGTGGAATTCATCCCCAATATCGTTTAGTTGGCAAAGATTACATTTCCTGTCTATCAATTCGGTATTGTTCCATCGTCCGACTTCAACTGGAAGCTTATGGTTAGATGTTCTAAATTTTAACATCGAATATAGCATTGATCCATTTAGGACAGTTGTATACTTTTCACAACAAATACCGGATTTAAATAAGCTATAATTTCGTGCTTTAGATGAGGTGTCCAGTTGTGAATTCCACGACTGGAAGTACTGATCTTGTAAAATTTGTTTAATTAACTTCCCTACTAAAACAGACGTTTGATCTGACTGTCCTAACCATATATCGGGCCTTCCAGTGCTGTTTAGTATTGATTGTATATAATGAATCCATTTGGAATGAACATGATTCGAATGTAGTATAAACAGATACATATTATAAGACAGCTTAGATTGTTTCCCGTTCAGTAATCTAACCCAAAAGTTTATCATTCTTTGCTTAATAGTGATTTCTATGGGATATCTTCCTAGTTCTGCATATAAAATATATTTAGGAGTGCTTTTCCTACTTCTTGAGATTCGTCTTAAGAATTCTGTATGTATTCGTTCTATGATATCGTTATTTTCGTAGCCCCAGACTTCAGAACCATATGTTAAGATAGGGAGGACTGTGTTATCGAAAAGTTTTAATTGTAGGTCTAATGGTAACTCCAGATTATTTGCTCTGATGAATAAAAGATGCATTGCTTTTCTTGCCTGCTCTGCTATATGTTTTCTTGCTTTTAAGAAGCTACCGGACTTAGATAGAATCACACCTAAATATTTATAGGTATCAACTACTTGGATATCATTTGCTCCTAATTTGAATATGGGGTTGTTTTTAGATTTCGAATTAAAAATTACAATTTTTGTTTTGTCAAAATTGATGTTAAGTTTCCATATCGTACAGTATTCATAAAAGTTATCTAAACATGTTTGAAAATTTTCTTTGTCATTTGAAAAAATCACTGTATCATCTGCATAGAGTAACAATAGCAGTTTTAAGTATACGTGCATTTCTTGTGTAACAATTTCAAGATCCAAACTTTCAACGCCACCAGATAGGAGAAAACTCTCAAGATCATTTAAGTACAGAGAAAATAATAGCGGTGAGAGATTTTCACCCTGCCTAACCCCACATTCACTAGCGAAAAAGGAGGACGATTGATTACCTAACTTAACACATGATTTAATATTTTCATACATGGAATGGATAATACGAAAGAATTTACCGTCCACTGCGTTAAACAGTAGTTTTCTCCACAAACCGACTCTCCAAATGGAATCGAAGGCTTGGGAAAAATCTACGAAGGCACAAAATAGCTTTTGCTTGCTGGCTTTCAAAATTTCAATCAGCGAGTTTAAGACAAAAATATGATCTGTTGTTGAGTAGCTTTTGCGAAAACCTGCCTGGTTTTCTAAAAGAATACCACTATTATCTAAAAATAACGTAAGTCTTCTGTTCAGAACAGCGGTGAAAACCTTACCAAGGCAGCTTAGTATAGTAATTGGTCTATAATTTTGCACCAGTTTTGGATCACCTTTATTTTTATATATTGGCCTAATCGAACCTTCAAGCCACGCATTAGGAAGTATACCAGATTCAAACACTATATTAAAATGCTTCTCATAAATAGGTAGAAATAGTTCCTTTGTTGATTTTATATATTCGTTTATTATTTTGTCTTCACCAGATGATTTACCATTTTTAATGTTTTTAATGCAAATACTAATTTCTTCTATAGATATTTTTCTATTTAATATATTATCCTCTTGATCTAAGTTAATGTTGGTAAATCTTTCTTGCGGCTCATTACTTTTGTTGATATTTTTAAAGTATTCATAAAAACTGTCTAATGTAGGTTGTTCATAGTTGTAGGGAATCTCCTTTATAGATATTTAGCCCTAGCAACCGCATAGCAACGACTTAAGTGGCTTTATGAATACGGCCCCAGATTGCTACGTAGACACGCTACGCTGATAGCAAAAGTAAATTCCTGCATAAACTTTCATTTCTGCATTACATTCATGTAATGTTGTGCCTCTCTGAAAATTAGACGAGAACTAAAATTGCGATTCTGTTCACTGACGTTACCGTTGCCAAATACGTAGGACGTTCAATTGCAGTCGCTAGATAAGCTATCATCTCATAAATCGTTTTCTGACAGCCAGATATCATACATTGAATCATTGCATGAAAACAACCAAGCACAGGATACAGACCCCTTTCTCGCAGTATGTTTATTTAAGGCTATTTAAGGCTCTGAAGCAGGCTGATTCTTATCTTCATTATCTGGTTATACGTGTTAAGATTAAGGTTTAAGTATTTAACTTGAGAAACATTACTCAACTTCTATTAGCAAAACATGTGAAAACAAATTATCATCTGAAAACTCTAAAGTGTGCCAAAAATGAAATTAGTTGACTATGCAAGCAGCATAAATCCAGATGAGGCGGCTCAATATGAGTCGTCTCATCTGGATTTACACTATTTGCCTTTTAGTCTTTGAATTCTGAATAATAATGATGATATAGCTTTTTTGAAATTAAGCAGACGAAAATTTTTATTTGCATTTTTGCCACTTTAAGGTTCAAAATATCTGACATACAATGAAGGTCAGTTCCAAGGATTAATAATATCAGGCATTTAAACAATAGCTGTAAATTAGAACTACCCTAGCCATGCATACAACAGGCTCTGAACTGAAGTCTATGAGGCCTAATGAGTTTTTAAAGTGAGATTTGAAACAAAAAATACCAACATTTTTTGTACAAATTTCTCTCATTTTAATCTAAACATGATTACTTTTTTTCGGTGTAATAACATGCAGTTCTTAATTAGTTCATAATTTGTAAAAATGAATGGAATAACCCATCCAATTTTACATTTTAAAAGTAACTTAAAATGCACTACTCAACAAATTTAAAGGGGCAGCTGATAATTTTTCATACTACAACATACACCCAGTTCAACGGCCCACAAATCCAGTCGCCAGCTTTCAAGAATTCTCTATTCCATTGAGAAGGATCGAAGTTTAAGGTAACAAGGATTTCATACATCTGATGCCCTGCTAATTTCCATGGAACAAAGTTTGCAATTTTTTAATTTTCTGAAATTCAGGCATTATTTCTGGAAGTTTATAAAATTTCATAAACTTGAGTTCAAAGTGATCATTTCCAAAAAGTTACCGTGTAAGGCATTAAGTGTCATAGACAAACTGGGTGCTTTGATTTCGGTTAAAAATTTTACTCTTTTCACCTGTTCTGAAAAAATTGCATTTGCTACCAAAATTCCATTTGTTACAAAAATCAGTGCATGTGTAGCGTGTTTCAAATAAATTTAACCGAGCTATTTGCTAAATCTAAATGTAAGTGTCACCTGGACACAAAACTATGATAAATATATTTGAGCCGCGACGCGACAAAACCAACAATGTGGTTGTGCGCCCAGCGCAGACTCAGTTCAGCCTGGGCATCCGCCCAGTCTGATCAGAGTCTTCACTGTCCGCGTGAAGGTAGCTTAGACCCTGGGCTACCCTTTGAGCGCTTTGAAAAGAGTCTGCTCAAATCGGGCGGATGCTCATGCTGATCTGAGTCTGCACTGGGCGCACAACCACATTGTTGGTTTTGTTGCGTCGCGGCTCATTTTTCTCAGGGCTTCCTTGCGAGTGATTGGTACAAGTTAGGAATATGGACAATAATTTTGATTGATAAGAATTTGATCAACGAAACTGATTAGAAATGATTGTGAAATGAATTCGTCCAATAAAATCAGCAAAAGGAAATCACTTAAAATGAAATAGCTGCTTTGCTTTATCAAAAATCACACCACTAAACTTAGTGCACACGGCTCTCTTATTCTACAAAACAGGAAGCTGTTTAGTCCGGAGTTTAATTACCTGCAGTAGCTTCTTCTTTCAGACTTGCTTCCTCGGCTAGGCCGAAAGCAACTAAAACTCCCCTAGTAATAAATTCATAGCAGTTCTACTACTGAAAGTGATTCTCTCAGCTACCGAACGTTGCCTTCTTTTCAATGATAATTAGACCCGGGCAGCACGGCACTTTCCGATCTCTTTCAAGCGTGGAAAGGTCACATAATTGCCCAGCAGTCAAAGTTAGAGCGCGTTTACACGAGCAAAGTTTCTATGTCACAGAAACCTTAACAAAGAAAGTATGACAAACATTTTGCGTTTACACGGAGCAAATTATTTGTTAAAGAAAATGTGCCATAGAATCTTTGTCACATAAACTTTGGCAATGAAATATTTGCTGCAGTGTTCACACGACCAAATATTATTCGTCAAAGTTACCTGCAGCGATGAAACAAAATCTTTGTCACATTTTCCACGCTTGTAGCAATGTTCTTTGTTACATAATCTTAAGCAAAGTTCTCCGTTTACACGGACAAATTTAATTTATCGAAGTAACTTTGCCATATATATTTGTCAAAGAAACATTGTCATATTTTGGCATTTACACGAGCAAATTTTTCTGTGACAAACCCACTTTGTCATAGAAACTTTGGTCGTGTAAACGCGCCCTTACTTCTTGAATAAAACACTTTTTGAACTGGTGAGGTATACCTTCCGACCACCGAAGTGCGTGGTACAGTAGCTACCAGTTTCTGTAGACTGTCCCCTTCGAGTGTCAGATACAAAATGAATTTTCATTATTGTAGCGGTGATGACGGATTATGAGCCTTGACCAATCAAAATTCGGTTATGATCCATTTATATCGGGTGAGCCTATTTCCTTATAATTATTGGGGCAACTATTGTAGGTAAAATGTAGATCAGGTTGTAAATAATCTTTAAACGGCATAAAATGCGCATTTAGCAACTTAATCATTTAAAATATGATTTGCTATGATAAATTATACATGCTTATGCTATTCCTGCTTCATTTTAGCGTAAATCGAATGGTGAACTATATGAAAGAACGTTCTGAGCTCTTTAAATTTGTCACACATGGACATGGGCAAGATAATTACTGGTTTAAAATAAGTTCTGAATAGTAAGATCCTTTGCGAGCAAGGAATACATAAAACAACAGAAAATAACAGACTCGGTTTAATTGAGTCTGTTCATGGCCAGTAATGAAATGTGCGACACCAGCCACGCCCCCTAGCAACGGCTTAAGCCGAACTCTATTTTAAAAATAACTCAGATGAACTCAATGATCCCAAAGGAATAGAAAATATAATCTGCAAAATGATGATGTACGGGGAGACGTTTTACGGCCGCCACACGGCACAAACACCAGTTGCAATGAAGATAAATAAGTTCTGAATTGTAAGATCCTTTGGAAGCAAGGAATACATCAAAGAACAGAAAATAACAAACTCGGTATAATTGAGTCTGCTCATGACCAGTAATGAAATGTGCGACACCAGCCACGCCCCCTAGCACCGGCTTAAACGGAACTCTATTTTTAAAATAACTCAAAGAACTCAATGATCAATAAACCCGGCGGTGTCACTCTTTATTTTATTTTTTTTTAAACCATGCGTGTTCTAAAAATGCGGAAAAGGGGTACTTTTTCATGCCAAAACGCGGACCGTGTTTTCATGAAAAAGGAGGTATTTTAAAATCTGTCTCCTCGTTTTTCATTTAAAAGGTTTTTTTTTTATTTAATCTGCGTTTAGGGGTACCCAATGCGAATAATCTCCGCGTTTTCGGTATTCCGTCTTTCTAAATGACCACCTGTTTGGGAAAGAGCTGCGCATTTCGTGAACTTGTGTCAATTTTTCCGTGTGTGTGGGCTTCCTGCCCTATTGGTTTTGACAGCGGGATGTGGGATTTGATTATATTAATTCCTGATCATTGCCTATCCTATTACTTTTGTCCCGTAAGATCAGAAGATATTTTGAAATCAGATTTTTTTCTTGGTTTAGACTCTTATTCTAGATCGTTGTTTTTTAATCTTTGGACCCGTTTTCGTACTATCAGTTTTTGAATCGACTGCTTTATAAAAAGTAAGAATTACAATATGTTTCACTGGTTTTCGTCACCAGAGTTTGTGAGGCTTTAGTAGCCAAAACTTCGAAGTATAGCCCATGTTTCTTCTTTAGAATGTATTCGCTGCTCTTGAAGGTCCTTTTTTATGATTTTCGTTTGCTTTACGTGTCATCTCCTAGTAAGACCATCACACTTCATAATTTCAACAGAAAATGTACATCTAATTAGTGCACCGGTCAACACAGCAAACATATTGTAAATTCAAAGATAAAATCTTAACACAAATATCTATTATTATTGTTATAAAAGGAGGATTTGAAATCTTGACTTTTTTATTGTTTCGAATTTCAAAAGACAATTTGATGTAAAGATTCAATGATTTAGGCATCATTCCAAACCAATTATGAAACAAATAAAATAAAATAAATGCATGACAGTTAAATGAGGTGCGACAATTAAAAAGAGTTCTAAACATATAGTGCTTCAGCAAAGACTGAGATCAGCCAGTGCATCTTCGCGGACTCATACACTGGTTTGAATCTTCCCTGTTCACAGATAAATAGAATCTATCATTGGTCTCCGATGCGGACAGGGAAATCCCAACCCGAGGGCATACGGGGTGTGTCGGAAACGAGGCTTGCCGAGTATCCGACACACCCCGTGTGCCCGAGGGTTGGGATTTCTCTGTCTGCATCGGAGACCAATGATTGATTGTTTTTCTTACCTACGATTCTTTAAATTGAAGGGGGAACTAATACGTGCAAAAGCAACGCGCGTGAGCGCGCGAAGCGCGTCCGTGCTACTGCACGCCTATAGATAACATGCATCATTAAAAAAAAAGCTACTTCCACAAAGAGCAAACCCAACACCTTCCTTTGTACAAATATGGCTGCGCTCTTAGGCTGTTTACATTGGATTTGTCCCGTTTCTGTAATGCAAAGTAACACTGAGCCGAGAGCCATCCTCGATCACATGCCCTTCCTTGACGAAGTCCCGCTTCTGAGAGAGTGACCAAAAAAAGTTTTCTTCAACATCTATTTCTTTTTGTTTTATTTTTAAAAGTTGTCAATCCAACTTAGAAGTCCAAATAAGTAAACGGTAACTGATTAAGCTGTGTATCAGCAAAAGGATAAATAAACAAACAATAGGGGACACTACGTCATAAATCACATGCCATTAACCTCGTGCGTCGATGCGATTGGATATGATGGCCGCCATCTATTAAAATTGGCCTCGATATTTCGAAAAGCGACTATTTTAAAGACATCATGGTCGATGTAGAATACGAAGGACACGGAAATTCGTGAATAGAACCAAATACCTCGATGTGCAATGACTTCCATGCAGAGCAAGAACCTTTAGCCGGCGCATGATAATCTCCGGTATTCCCGGTATCCATGTCCCGGTATTCATGGGGGTACATGGGTTTGACAGGGTATAGATTCAAAACTGCCGCACAGAATTTCATAAATTTGGTGTCATTTGAAAGGCAATACACCAATCTATAATATGAAATAAATTTTGTTCAAATTTATTTTATTTTCTTCTATTTATTTGCAACTAAAGTCCCGGTATCCGGATTTTGCTGTCCCGGTATCCATGGGGTAGGCGTGTTTAACTTCAAATAAAATCCAAACTTCTGGACCGAATTTAGCATAGTAAATATCAGATAAAAGATAATGTTTTAGTCTAAACACTACATTTAAAGTTTGTAAATTTAGCTGTGTTATTTTGCAGAAATAATGTTTCAAAGTCCCGGTATCGGTATTTTTTGTCCCGGTATCCATGTGGTAGCTATCATTTGCCTTATATAACACCTAAACTACTGAACCGAATTTCAAAAGTAGAATATCAGTGTACAGGCAATGTTTATATCTTAAAGAAACATTAGAATTTTACAAAATTTACCAGTTTATTTGGTAGCAATAATGCTTCAAAGTCCCGGTATCCGCTCTTTTCATTCCCGGTATCCATTGGTATGATGTATGTGACGTGAAATAAGATCATAATTTCCGAGTTAAAATTAATTAAAATTGCTTTAACAGAACTAATTTCGTAATAAATAAAGGTTAAGATAGATTCAACGTGCTTCAGCAGCCGTATACCACCAACATCCTGATATTCGGATAATGGTAGGGCACGGACCGACCGTGTTTGCAGCAGGTGCGGGATGGTGGTTATTTAGATTTTTTTGTACTCTCATCTATCTGGTCCATTCTTTTTCTTTCTCCCTCTGTCTAGGAGACGGTATGATATAGACTGATTATTGTCTCAAAGAGCCGCTATATCCAAAACAATTTAACGTGCTTCAACAGTGTATCAACAAATGGACTGGCATGACTTGTATCATGAATGGTAATCATTGGATATATTGAATGGAAACTGCGAACAGGAGACCTTCATCGGCTAGCGTTTTCATGAGAACCTTCTATTTTCCAGACAACCAAAAGCCAAGAAACTGACCAGTATGAGTGGATACGCAAGCTGATCAGAATCCCAATCTTAATGCAATCCATGTTAGGTAGAGCATAAAAATATTATGTTTACAGTTGTCGAACAATGATAATTTCATAGGGTAGGCAGGTCGGCTTTTTTTTTATTCCTGCAAAACGTAAAAGCAGCCCAAATACTACATAACATGTTAAAATATCATATTAATTATCCATATTACATTCGAAGAAAACAGCATCCTACAAGATGAACGAACCTAATTTACCCACAAATGGAGTACCCATGAAGTGCTAGTGGCAAGGCAAGCAGTGTAGACCCAGGTCAGACTGCTCTCCAGGAGCAGTCTGATCTGGATCTGCACTGTTCGGCCCAGACCTGTTTGTCTTACTATTTACATTGATCGCCTTGACATTCGCTGTTCATAAAAAAAAACTTGTCAGATAAATTATACGGTAATTAAATAATATGTATATAAAATATATCGACAAAAATCGTTCTGAGAGCAAAAAAAAAAAAAAATCTGGAATAGCCTATCATAGAACAATGGAATATAATTTGATACTGTTATTGATATAGTCACGATCTGCTGAATTAATATGGTATATACTACAGTATTATATGAGAGTCTTACAACATTAAATTCAAACACATTTTACTATCATAATTTATTAGCTCACCTGAGCCTTTAGGCTCATAGGTGAGCTTATAGTATAGCCAGGCATCCGTCGTCCGTCCGTCCGTCGTCCGTCGTCAACATTTTCAAACATCTTCTCCTCTGAAACCACTGGGCCGATTGAAGCCATATTTCATGTGGAACCTACCTAGGTCGGGGGAACGAAAGTTTGTTCCGAGTATCTGGGTCACATGACCAAGATGGCCGCCACGCCCATATATGGTAAAAACCCTTCAAAAATCTTCTTCTCCAGAACCAAAAGGCCTATGACCTTGAAACTTGGTATGTAGCATCGGGCATTTGGGCCCATCATAGTTTGTACAAATGATGACCTTGCGGTGACCTTGACCTAATTTATGACACGGTCAACTTTGGAATGTTAGGCTTTTATACGAGAAAATGCATAATCAGTAGATTTCTCAGGAACTAATTAAGTCTAAGGTACAATACTTGGTATACATGGTCAACTAAATGAGCAAATGAAGATATTATGTCACTAAAGGTCAAGGTCATTCCGTCGGTCCATCCGTCGTCAACATTTTCTAACATTTTCTTCTCTGAAACCACTGGGCGGATTGAAGCCAAATTTCATATGGAGTCTCAGTGGGGTGGAAAAACAAAAGTTCCTACCCGAGGTCTGGGTCACATGACCAAGATGGCCGCCACGCCCATATATGGTAAAAACACTTCAAAAATCTTCTTCTCCAGAACCAAAAGGCCTATGACCTTGAAACTTGGTATGTGGCATCGGGCATTTGGGCCCATCATAGTTTATACAAATGATGACCTTGCGATGACCTTGACCTAATTTATGACACGGTCAACTTTGGAATGTTAGGCTTTTATACGAGAAAATGCATAATCAGTAGATTTCTCAGGAACTAATTAAGTCTAAGGTACAATACTTGGTATACATGGTCAACTAAATGAGATAATGAAGATATTATGTCACTAAAGGTCAAGGTCATTCCGTCGGTTTATCCGTTCTCAACATTTTCAAACATCTCATTCTCTGAAACCACTGGGCGGATTGAAGCCAAATTTCATATGGAGTCTCAGTGGGGTGGAAAAACAAAAGTTCCTACCCGGGGTCTGGGTCACTTGACCAAGATGGCTGCCACGCCCATATATGGTAAAAACACTTCAAAAATCTTCTTCTCCAGAACCAAAAGGCCTAGGCTTTTATATGAGAAAATGCTTAAACGGTAGATTCTCAGAAACGCCGATATATGGTAAAACACTTCAAAAATCTTCTTCTCCAGAACCAAAAGGCCTATGACCTTGAAACTTGGTATGTAGCATCGGGCATTTGGGCCCATCATAGTTTGTACAAATGATGACCTTGCGGTGACCTTGACCTAATTTATGACACGGTCAACTTTGGAATGTTAGGCTTTTATACGAGAAAATGCATAATCAGTAGATTTCTCAGGAACTAATTAAGTCTAAGGTACAATACTTGGTATACATGGTCAACTAAATGAGATAATGAAGATATTATGTCACTAAAGGTCAAGGTCATTCCGTCGGTCTATCCGTTCTCAACATTTTCAACATCTCATTCTCTGAAACCACTGGGCGGATTGAAGTCAAATTTCATATGGAGTCTCAGTGGGGTGGAAAAACAAAAGTTCCTACCCGGGGTCTGGGTCACATGACCAAGATGGCCGCCACGCCCATATATGGTAAAAACACTTCAAAAATCTTCTTCTCCAGAACCAAAAGGCCTAGGCTTTTATATGAGAAAATGCTTAAACGGTGGATTTCTCAGAAACTATTTAAGTCTAAGGTACAATACTTGGTATACATGGTCAACTAAATGAGCAAATGAAGATATTATGTCACTAAAGATCAAGGTCATTGACCATTGTTTTGAAGTGTGTCACGACATGATGACGTCATAAGACAACGCGGGCAACGCACCATCATCTAAGGACTTTTCATAAAACTTGTGGCCCGATTTGACAATCAGTTGGCATTCTTGGATTTCCAGAAGCCTACACATTGGGCTATCGACGTTGAACGACGTTGATTGAACACTGTTTCAACGTTTGTGTGCCTGCAGGGTACCCCTTTGTATGCATGACGTCCCGATTCTGGGAGCCTGCAAATCGGACCTACAACATTGAATCAGCGTTGTGTGTCTGCTGGATATGTACCCTTTGAAAGATAACATCCCATGCATCGGACACTCAACGTTGAATCAACGTTATGTGCCTACAGGATAATTATTTCTTTGCATGCATGACACTTCCATTCTAGGAGCCTACACATCGGGTACACAACGTTGAAATACCGTTGTGTTCCTGCAGGATATGTACTCTTTGTAAGAAGACACCCCCATTCTGAGGGCCTACACATCGGACACAAAACGTTGAATAAAAGTTGTGTGCAGACATGGTATGTACCTCTGTGTATGCATGAAATTCCATTCTGGGAGCCTACAGATTGGACACACATTATTTTTTCGAAAACTACGATTTACTAACACTGAAAAACTGAGTTTTGCATAATGAAAATCTGCCTTTTTTACACTGTGAAACATAGTACTGGCCGATGAATTGACGGCCAGCTCTGTGCGCATGCGCCAAATTTACGTCATAATGGAAATCCCTAAAATCTCCTATATGCCCTCAGCTTTGTAAAAGAAAAAAAATCTGCTTTTGCACGCATTTAGGTAGCACCTATTTCATATTAGCGAACACACGAAGTATGTTCGCTGTACTGTATCAGTTTTGGTCCTATATACTTAGGCAGATAAAATGTGTGGTAACGACCATGGTTGCGGCCATCTTGGAGAACCGGAAGTTCGAAAGTTATCGCGAGACTAGTAACGAATCAAGTGCTCTAATCGAATTTTTTACACAAACTTATTTTTGCAATCACTCTATAAAGGAAATGTACATTAAATATTTCTCGCTACAATAATTCTCGTTTTTGTTAAGGATGTTCGTAGAAAGGATAGCTCAAACTGTAAACGTTTTTAGTTTGAGGTTTTGTCGTCTGCTTGGGACCGGAACTTAGTCTAGACCGGAACTGAGTTCCTAGGTAAAACCCCGTACTGTGGCGCGTCAGGTGAATTGGAAATGACGGCGCACCCGAGAGCGCACCAGAGAGCCCACCTAGGTTAGAATGGAGCAGCAATTGTGTGTTTGGCCTGTGTTAACAAGCACTTTGATGAAAAAGTTGATTTCTACGATTTTTTAAGTAAAATAATCAAGACACAGCCTTAACAGTTAACATCTATATTTTAGCCCATTTCAATTATCTTTGGAACTGAATAAATAACAATCAGATACAAAAACGAATTCTTTGATTTGCTAATCAAAGCAATCATCATGAGTACAATTTTAAACACCATATGATTTAATACTCAGAATTAAACGAATTATCTGAAGTGTCTCTCAGCTGCGGAATATAAGGACTGCTGAGAGAGGGCAGCAGGACTGACTTCCGATAATATTATTTTGAAGACGGTTGAATCCCTGCCTCTTAATGGTGCAGATCGCTGAGGAAAGTGTGGACTTTCAGATGATTAGTGCACCCCACCACTGTCACAAAGCAGCTTAATATTGTGACAGCAGACCATAAAGACACCTTAAGAAGGCAAGCCTACATATGTTTCCGTTCTGTCTGCATACCGAACAAGTCTGCTATGGTTCTTTCTTAATGGGCACTGCGGTTCTTCTTGGACATTTAAATTCAGACTCTAATCGATACTGGCATGACGTTCAACCCGTCTTAAGGATTGTAAAACCAGCCGAATAAACCATATAAGGTGTATTTTATTTTATTTTAGTTTTTTTTTTTTCGTTTTTCATTTCATTTTTTTTTCTTAAACTTTTTTCTTTATTCTTTCTTTCCTACTATGCATTACTCCAATGCCTGATCCCGTTGCTGACGCCTTTTCCTCACAATGAGGCTCATGTCGCTCATGGGTACTGGTGGCTTAGCAACGTCTTCAAATCAAATCAAATCAGTTAACTGTTCTTAAATCCAGTTACAGGGCTGACCCCAAGTACAGTACAAAACATACAACACATAAAAACATTCGGTACATGCAAGTGATGTATTTTCTGACCATGACAGTGTATGGCTTACTTACTATATATAATGTTAAAGTGAAACATCTCCAGAGGAAGCAATTTAGCCATCCCATCTCTGTGCCCCCTTCAATGCAAGACCAGCTCCCTAAGAAAAGAATTTGCCTCCATTCATTGAAGCAAACGCTTTTCCCCATAGAAAACCCACCTGGAAGGGCTATGCCTCCCGAGGAAGCAAAGAAGAAATCATAAAGGCTGCCTACTTATGTAAAAGTGGCGAAAAATATGAAGGTGCCTCACAGTTAGTTGCTCCTGTAGTAGGAGGAGAAAATTCTGTAAAGAAAATTTCGTTGAGCGCCGGACCGGGGATCGATCTCACAACCTCAAGATTATAAAGCGAGCACACAACCCCTAGGTTAAAAGGTCCGGACCAGTTGGACTAGTTCTTTTTGACTCTGCAGCCATTGCTTCGCCCTTGGGCTCCAACGGTAATCATCCTGGTCACAGCACCACTGTAGTAGGAGAAAAATCTGTACAGAAAATTTCATCGCGCGACCCACCGGGGATCGACCTCTCGACCCCAAGATTATAGGGCAAGCACACAACCACTAGGCTAGAAGGTCCGGACTATTTAGACTGGTCAGTTATATACTCTATATACCTATATACATATTTACACATAACTAATTGGCCGTACTACTACACTCCATTGAAAAGCTGGTGGTTTTTCACACCTAAACTGTTAAAGCATCTGAATGATAACGATAAGGTTAATGAGAACACCCTCCGGTAAAACAGGTTGGCAAACCCAGGTTCTGTGACTTCAAAACTGGGGCCAACACCCAAAGGATTTGATTGTTTTGGGTTTAACGGCCCTTTGAGACAGTATTTCAGTCTAAATTTCGGGCCGTCTCCCAGAGAGGGAGAAAGAGGAGAAATGATAGACGAGAGTAAAAATGCCCAAACAACCCCCACCCGCACCTACTGCAAGTACAGTAGGCCATTGTCCTACAATGTTCCAAATCAGTAGGACGCCCCGGCAATGGAAGTTACACACAGCACCATCGCACCACCCGACCACCCCCAACACCCAAAGAGAAGAATTTGCTCCCTATAGAGCAAATTTCCTCCCTTCAGAGTGGACCCCCAGCCACCCACCCACACACATAAAAAAAAACATGCAAGAAGACACATAAGTTGACTCTCCTTTGTAAAAATGGCAGAAACTTGCACACACAGCTATAGTTGCCTTATTTTAGTGCAGCATGGATGTCACACGAGCTGCACCGGTCTCTCAAGGATGTCATCATTACCATTATAGCATGATACAGTTTGCTAATCCAGGTGAATGCCACTCGGACCAATTTGATCGAAAACTACAACGACAAGGTGGTCCCTAGGGTAGCACTTCACCCCCATCAAAGATCTTCAAGGACCGTAAAGAGTGTGTTCGCGCAAAGGCAGTGCCTTAATTTCATATTAGGCCAGTTCATGCGAACGTGTACAAGTGTAAGTAGTACAACCGTGTCACCCTCATGGCTGCTGTAGTGAACAGACAAGTAAAAAATAGGTCCTTGACAAATCCGCATTTCTAGATTTTCTAATTGAAATTTATACTAAAGAACAAAATTTGTATTGAGACGACTACAGAAAGCGCGTGTATGACGTTAATTGTGACGTAACGTCAACGTCATTTCAAACGTCAGTTGGTAACGTATTCAAAATGGCGGCCTCCTCGACAGTGTTTGTCACGGTGAAACATTGATTATTTTGGATCTTTTTCGGACTTTAAGATCTTGAAACAGGCTAAATGGGATTATAAAGAATGAATAACCTTTCTTGGGTTGGATTTTATCGATGTGGCAATTCATTCCTATGAAAGAATAATGCATAAAGTATGAAATCGCCAAGCCAAAGAGCGCGTAGTGGTACACAGAATTCAAGCTCGTGTGAGCTGTCCCAGCCCATGGGCAAGACAGAATTTTCCAGCACCGCTAAAAATAGAACAAACTCTGTCTCGTAGGTAAGAAATGTTTACTCATCTCTCTGCATGACAGAAACAGGTAAAGGTTTACCGTAGCCGTGTGGCCATGGGGCTAATGGGATTTTAAAGATCGTGTCTTGATTGCAGCCAATATTAGACAGAGACCAATCTTACTCTCTTGTTGAGGCACTCCAGCAAGTGGTTTTTAGTGGAACTTTTTTCTTTAAAGATGCTTGAATATCAAAATATTAGGTTTAACATACCCAAAACCATTTCTCGTAGCTAAATACTGACTTGCAGCATATTGCATGACCTCTTTTGTCTACTTTTTTCATTTTTTGTTTGGAGGTGGTTTTTCCAATAGTAAAAATATTCATTCTGGTTTCCAGCCTTTGATGAGGTTCATTTTAATTTTAAATAAGCTGGGAACCACCCATTATGACATCACAACAGAAATGATGTCATCACTAATCACCTGATCTGTTTTGGAATGTGATCATTTCAGCAAAGGGTTGCTTGCAGTGTCAGCTACACTTATGCTTCTTTTTGTTTTCCAAAAAGATATTTCTTATATGAAAATAACTGCTATAAAATATAAGCATAAATTCTTCTGAACTGATTCCATGTTAATTTTATATGAAATGGTAATTTTCAAGAATGTGCTTGAAACATGCCACCCCTACAGCAATAATCGGTTATCTTGAGGCGGCCATTATGAAACTGAGAAAATACATTGCAAGAGACTACTTTCCAAGCTCAAGAGCATGCCAATGAATTTCAAAAACTCTACTGGACAAATCTGACTACGAGAAATGGTAGTAAACTGAACCATGTAAGTGGAATTTGCTGTTTCTTTATCCTTTAAGTATAAACTTCGAAAAACCACTTGCTGGAGTGCCTCAACAAGAGAGTAGGCTTCACAGAAGCAAAGATCATCGTGGGAAAAAAAGTGTGTGCAAAGTTTGATGAAATTGAGATAATCGTACCTATTAGCTAGGTAGGATGAAATTGACGTACCGTAAATTCCAAAGTAAACAGAATTTGAAATACAAAGAGTATAGGCAAGGGTATGAAATAGTCAAAACTTCCAGCTGACCAGTTTAAGAATGCCTGATAAGTGTATGTGGTGTAGTTAAAGAAAAATGGACTTAAATGCTAGGGTCCAAGCAATTGTTGACGCCGGAATGATGAAAAATCCAAAGCCATAAGAGCATGAAATATAGGTCATGGGCAAACATGATATTAACATCCCAGAAGGTCATTCTAAAAACTACTTTTTGCCAGGTCTGATGATTTTATGCAGTTTAGTTTAAGAAAAATTGACGTAAGCGCTAGAGTCAACCTTATATTTGACGTAAAACTTTACAAGTCAGCTGAGCGTAAAATATAGCTCACAGGTAGAAATAAATGCAACATCACTTGCTATGATTTTTAAAAGATGAGTGTAAGTAGCATAGGGTGAGAGAAACTGACTTAAACGCAAGGGTCGACGTTATTTTGGATGTAAATTTCATGAAGTCAGCAGAGCATGAAATATAGTTTAAGATAAAATTAAATGCGACATCTTAAGATCATTCTTAGAAGAAAGTTTATGACGGGTCTTATGAGTGTAATATCACAGTTAAATAGACATGGACTTAAACTTCAAGGTCGACGTAATTTTGGATGTAAAATTTTAGAAAGTCAATAGAGCGTAAAATACAGGTCAATGATAGAGGTAAGCGCAATTTGCCTTTAGCACATTCTAAGAACTTTTTTTTTATTTTTAGATTTGATGAGTGATCGTCTCATAGTTTCAAAAGAAAAAGGACTGAAGCGCTAGGATCGAGATGTAATTGTGGACGGGAGGACGAACGGAATGACTGCCGGACAGAGGAAATAATATGAACTCCTATCTCGCACCTTCCTAAAACAGGTGCGACGAGAATGAAGATGCAGCCATTCCCCCCTGAATTGTATTTTCCATTTTTATTTATTCATTTTTTCGGTGGGGGGGGGGGGGGCGGGGGTAGGTGGGGGAGTCAAATAGAGCATCAAATAGCTAAATTTTTTCATTTGTATTTATTCGTTTTTTTGGGGTTTTTTTTCTTTCTATTTTTTTTTTTTTTTTTTTGGGGGGGGGGGGGGGGTCAAATAGAGCATCCGATAGCTAAATCATATCTTAGTCAAATACGACTCTTCGACAATTATGACAGTTTAAAACAGTCTACAAAGTTACAAAGTACATAGGATATGATAATTTGATGGTTTGTATTATCATACACTATGGCTTTTGGACAACCACTAGGCCCGGCCTGACAAGACAGCAGAATCTCCTCCCCAGATATGTCTCCTGATAGTACTGCTACCTCTTCTGTGTTATAGTTACAGACATAGACGTTGCCAACAGAGTCGGTGGCAACACCACATAAACCTTTCCTTTCCTTCAGCTGACGCCTAGTGGAAACCTCTCCAGTGTCACCATTTAACAACGTCAACGTACCGTTATCCGGTTCTGTTACTATCACAGCGGATGATCTCCCATCACCATGACTACTCACATGCCAAGGCGTAGAAAACAGTGGCTGTCCTTGTTGATCAGTCGACACCGACCAGTAAACTCTACCAGTCTGATCAATCAGTTTAACAGATGGAGGAAGGCTGCCTGGACTGGTGACAACTAATTTATCATTATATCTGCTGATACCATATACATTGTATGATAATTGTGTTGTGGTATTGATGCTGAGCCGCCTACCAGAGATGTCCAGTATGACAAGTGAGTCGTTGGCAGTAGTAACAATAGCTTTCTTGTCACTGATCATAGCTACATCCAAGGGTCTGTCAGGAAATGAGACAGCGGACAAGAACTTCAGGTCATGAGAGAACAGCTTAACTTTACTATTGACATGATCGGTCATCAATTTTTTCCCACCCTTAGCAATTGCCAGACCAGTAATAAAACAGTCGTACTTGTCTTTCTTCTTTTTTACCCTGTAAGTACCTTCTTTAACAACTTCCTTCTGTTTCAGTGGCATTGATGGTTTAGTGTCGATCGAAGTGGCTCCTAGACTATGTTCATTCGACAGTTGTAGTGGCAAAACACTAATATGTGTTGGACCTGGAAACAGTATTTCACTGACAACAATGTTGGTATCCGGCTTGTTATCTAGCTTTGACACGGAACCAAATGTAAAAATTGTACATAGAATATCATTAATAGGTTTACTTGGGATTAGGGACAGGTCTGCGAAAAGCAGTGATTCATTTAAACTTCTTAACTCGCCAGTGACTTGATTTGTATCAGAAACACTTTCTTGTATCTTGAGAAACAGTTTAGTGTCAACAGGTTTTCCTCGGAACTTTTCTATATCATTCAGTGAAGACTCAAGCCTGGAAACTATACTTTCAATTCTTTCTTGTTGCTGCGACATTAACAATGCTTGGGACTGGTAAGCTGCTTCAATCTCAGACTGCATGTCTTGAAATAGTTTTTTCATTTTTGAAATAACCTCGTCATACAGTAGCTGTGCTTCCTTTAACATTTGTTTCTTCTGTTCTTTCGCTTTCTTTATGTTTGCTTGTACTTCCATTAAAACTGACTTCCCTTGATCATGTAAAGCTATGACTGAGGCATATAATGAATCAGTGTCAGAAGATTTGACAGTTTTACAGATATCTGCAACAGTTTCAACCACACATTTTCTATGAATAAAAGCACATGAACAGCAAATCAAAGTTTTATGAGCATAGCAAAACTTATCTTTCACTGATTTTGGATGGAGGTCACAATATTCAAACTTCGGTGGTTTATCCGCCTGGGACTGAGGCATATTGGCCCCTTGTAGAATAACATGGCGTCTAGATACATGAAGTTGCCCATGGATTATATTGCAGTCAGAGCATAAGAACTGAAAACAGTCTTTGCAGTAGCCATGAACCTTGACTTTGAGTCCTTTTCCGTCAAAACATGGATCGCAAAAGAGATCGCTATACTGGTCGCTAGAGTCCTGCTTGTCATCTACGCTATCTGCCATTCTGAAATAAAACCCATTTTTGCCTAATGTCCTGCAAGAGGGACACTAGCAAATAATGCAGACTCAGGTCAGACGCCGCAATACGCGGCTGATCAGGGTCTACACTTTTTGTTTAAACGTTGCAACAATTTCTATAAAACTAGAAAATGTATTTATGAAACACTATGCCCCCAACCATATGCTTGCATCCCTCTAAAGAAGGTTCATCCAATACTGCTTGTACCTTTGTACCATAGGCTTCAATGCACTAAGTTGAAAAAGGGGCTTAACTCAGTCAAAAATTTATGAATTGTTTTCGAAAGTTAATCAGGTCATCTACACCTTGGGCAATATCAACCTGCAATAAGGGCCATAACTCCTGAACGACAAGACCGTTGGAGGAAAAAAAAATACGGGTCCGCTTATTTTTCATGCACATGCCACACATAAAATTTCAAGATTCTAGCATAAGCCATTCTTGAGTTTCCCAGCTGCCAAAATGCATTACGGACGAACAGACAGACGGACATGCCCAAACCAATATGCCCCCCTCAACTTCTCTGAAGTTGGGGGCATAAAAATTAACCAATGTTTTTTCAAAAGTTAATCAGGTCATCTACGCCTAAGGCAATGTCTGCCTGCAATAAAACATGATCCTAGCATCAGGGGTTCTCAAGATATTTTGTTCAAAAGGTCCCATAGGCCTACAATGCACTAAGTCTAAAAAGGGGCATAACTCGGTCAAAAATACACGATTTTTATTCAAAAACTAATCAGGTTATCTACACCTTGGGCAATGTCATCCTGCAAAAGATGATGATCCTAGCATCAGGGATTCTTGAGATATTTTGTTCACAAGGTTCCATAGGCTTACAATGCACTAAGTCAAAAATGGGGCATAACTCGGTCAAAAATTCATGATTTTTTTTCAAGAGTTAATCAGGTCATCTACGCCATAGGCAATGTCTGCCTGCAAAATTTCATGATCCTAGCATCAGGGGTTCTCAAGATATATTGTTCACAAGGTTCCATGGCTTACAATGCACTAAGTTTAAAAAGGGGCATAACTCGGCCAAAAATGCACGATTTTTTTTTCAAAAACTAATCAGGTCATCTACACCCCGGGCGATGTCATCCTGCAAAAGATCATGATCCTAGCATCAGGGATTCTTGAGATATTTTGTTCACAAGGTTCCAAAGGCTTACAATGCACTAAGTCGAAAAAGGGGCATAACTCGGTCAAAAATTAACGATTTTTTTTTTCAAAAGTTAATCAGGTCATCTACACCTTGGGCAATGTCATCCTGCAAAAAATCATGATCCTAGCATCAGGGGTTCTTGAGATATTTTGTTCACAAGGTTCCATAGACTAAGTCGAAAAAGGGGCACGACTCTGAAAATACGTGACCGGCAGAAAAAAGAAAAAATACGGATCCGCTTATTTTTCATGTACGTGCCACACATAAAATTTCAAGATCCTAGCAAAAGCAGTTCTTGAGTTTCCCAGCTGCCAAAAAGCGTCACGGACGGACAGACGGACAGACGGACGGACGGACAGACGGACGGACGGACAGACCGAAACCAATATGCCCCCTCAACTTCTCCGAAGTTGGGGGCATAATTATTAAAAATAAGCACGCTAGACACCCCTAGAATGATGAATGGACTTATAGAATGTATAAGGCTAGAAGAATCTGTTAGGCATAATTCGGTTAAGTATCAAGTTTGTCCCTGAAGAGGCTGCTCATCGATATAAGTGTTTGAAACTCGAATGAGAGTCTGGAATGATTGCAACACAGCAATTTGATAGACGATAGTAAATACCAAAATGCCTTGAGGTTTGGATTAAATACTATAGAGATTAAGTAAACGCACTATGCGGGATTAATTGCCCTCCTTATGTGACCTACTTTTAGCCATTTAGGTAAAACGTTAAGTAGTTGGAAAATGCCGAATTCGAACATGAGGCATAACAAAATTATGGAATAAGGTCAAAAGTAAAAGAATTAATGGTCTGCAGGATAGTCAGATAGCGCAGAGAACTGGCCCAGAGGTTATAAAACTTGAGTACATTCTCAAACTCAAAATAAAGCACACTGATTGGCTGCTTCCGAGCATGTGCTCGGAAGCAGCCAATCAGTGTGCTTTATTTTGAGTTTGAGATTATTCTCAAGTTTTATAACCTTTGACCCTGAGCGTAGCAGTTAATTTGATTTTAATCATGAATGGTATATAATCTAAACAGTATAGACAGAGTGACAGGAGGGCGGGCTTTAATCTAAATTCGTGTTTATACCATTTAAAGTGCATATTCAGAGAGAGAGAGAGAGAGAGAGAGAGAGAGGTGCAAAAGGAAAACCATTTCCTCTAATGAATGAATATACAGCGTTTAATCATGTTCATTTACAAACACACAAATTTATTTTATGTCTATAATCTACCTGAAAGCTTTTGCATAAAAATTTAAAAAGCTGAGAACACTAAAATGTAAAAATATAATCTCACCTTTCGCATAAAATAGCCTGACTTCAAAAATTCTCCTTAAACAAATAATTTCTTCAACTGTTCCCTTCAGAGTATGAACTGAACAAGGCACGAAACACATATAACCACCGTTTTGACTTAAAACAGATTATCTTGATCTTGAAACGAATATATTGGTAACAATTCAATGAAAGAGTGCATGTTAATTGTCATAAATGACTGGTCTAACATATGCGTACGAGGGCCATCCAATAAGTCCTGCAAACGTTCAAGTTTCAGGGAAATGATAATTAAAAATGAATCAAGCAATCCATATTCCTACATTGCCTTCTTTCCTTCTTTCCAGTCAACAAATTCCAGAAACGTCATGATCTTGCAAATGGCGTTGCTAGGCAACTGAAGAATACTACCGTTATGGGTGCGGCGGTGGCTTCTTGTTGTCTGTTTCAGATCCCCTAGCTTAGTTCAGAACGTTTGTAAATATCTGAAGATTGCTGGGAGATACGGAAAATAATGCTGAAGTATGTACACGGTACCAAGGTTAAGATATTGCAGTCAGTCAAGATATGATTATAGTTCAAAGGAAGATCACCATATTCTTCGGGCAGCTGAAATATCATATAAAATGAGTTTATGAAGAAAAGGCTTACACAGCAGATGAAATGGTTCCTAAACTGCCATTAATTTATCAAAGAATAGTCCTGAGATGCTGAAATGTAGATATTAGAGAAAATGTAAGCTTCGAGCTTTGTTTAATATCGTTTGCAGTCTTAAGAAACCAGGCCCCGAGGTTATAAAACTTTTTTCATGCTCAACTCAGCTGAGCATGAATTTTTTTCTGCTCATAAATTTTAAAATGCCAACAATTGTTGGCATTTTAAAATTTATGAGTAGAAAAAATAGCCTTCTTGGCTTATCTGAGCCTGAAAAATGCTGAATTTCTTGGTATTTTTATATTAATGGGCATTTTAAATTTCATGCTCAGCTGAGTTGAGCATGAAAAAAGTTTTATAACCTCGGGGCCAGATGTAAACGTCATAAAGTAGCATTGTGCTGAAACTCTGTCATATTCTCTTGTTGCCTTGCAACCACATTTGTTTGGTAATGTGAGATAACTGTCTCTTATCTGAGTCCTTAAATATAAGGCGATTACTTAAGAATATGATTTCTTGTAATTTGAAAGAATTATAAACATATACGAGGGGTGTTCATGAAGTAATGGAAACTAGCATTTATTTCATTAGCTATGTATAAAAACAGTATTCCAGATATATAAAACGTAAGAAGCAAGCATATGACACATAGTTAAATTCTTAAGTACCTTTCAGGAATATCGTTGCCATGGCAACGATGCCTTAAAACTTTTAAAGGTTTAGCCTCTAAATTTTTGCATATTTCCATGTATATTTGCTGCTGATAAGCAACAAAGAATGGATAAAGGTTCGTTATTGTATGATGGCTTGATGCAAGTCTCAGATACTAAAAGTAATGTACAGTTATTTATGCCTTGCACTCAAGCCTGGCAGAAATACAGACCGTGAAAGACTTTTGATCGAGCAAAATTTGACGTTTTTCGCCGATTTTCATCGGGAGGGACCAGAATTGTGACGTTATTGCACTTAAAGAAGCAGAGTCTTCGGAAAATTGTATAGCAGAAAGAACCAAAATTATCTTGTTCTTGATAACCGATCAATTAACTTTAGCATAATACTGGAAATCACGGAGTAAAATGTCAAGTTCCCTAAAAATCAATTATTTTGACCCCCGCTTTAGCTTAAATTAATGCCAGATTTCAGAACATTTTCATTAACAATCATTAGATGCGTGTTTCTAAAGCCGAAACCTAACCTTAACCTTAATCTTAACTTAGTGTTCCTAAATCTCCAATACCTCTTTACATATCGTACATAATGAGCATAATAAAAACACCTCCTTTCCAAAATGACGTCGAAAAAAATCACACGTGGTACCCGGGATGAACGTGACGTCATATGTTGCTATAATAACACGATAAAATTTTGATCTCAAACATGCATTCGAAAGCTCCAAAGACAGTCTTTGGTGTTACACGAAGAATACTTATTTCCGTATAAAATCAACTAATCAACAAAGGTGTTTCCATTACTTACTGAACACCCCACGTATGCAGGAATTTTCTTCCTCTCACCTCTTGTAAAAAACGTCGTGTTTGAGCAATTTCACCGCCAGTATCGCTCACACCTTTGCATTCAAAAGTCTCCCATATCTGAAAAAGGAATGTCACGTGTATGATTTTTAGCACATATGTGTATTATATACATAAGCTGTAAATGGTATAATTTGATTACCCTACCTCAATCAATAAAGCAGTAATGACGGCGTTTGCAAGACTTATTGGATGACCCTCGTACCAGCGATTGAAAAGTTCTGAGCCCAACAATGTACTGAAAGCTTTACACTTCACTTTTTAAAGCTACCCCAATGAGTGCACTGTATAACTCTTTGACTAACTATAGCCGGGCCGGGTAGCGCAATCGGTAGGGCACCTGACTCGTAAGTCAGAGGTCCTGGGTTCGAATCCCGGTCTGGCCACATACTTTCGTTTCTCCTTCCGCTGATTCAAGAAGGGCAGTTGTCAGTTACTGGCGAAATTATGTGCACTTAGTACTGGTTAACCGCTTAGGAGGTCTAAGCCTGCCCAGGAATAGTGTGGTTAGGTTAACTGACCGTCCCGACGTGACCTTAGTTGTTTACCGTGGACGTTAAGCATCAAATCAACCAACATTGACCAACTATAACTTCAGCAGAGTCAATCGTTTTGCAATTGTTTTTGCAAATATATTTCATAAAGCATGTCTGTAAGTAATGATATATTCAGACATAAATCTATTTCATTTCAGATTTAAAAACAAATATTTAAATTGTTAGGAAGTGTCAATTTTGAGATTTGCATGCTGTGAGTGCACAGGAGTGAAAATCATTTCTCTTTTTGACAAAAATTGTGCCAGATATGAATGTTTATTTGTGTGTAATACTCACGAGGTTTCTAACAATCACGAAAGTAATTTGTTTTGTTCTGTTCGATTCTCCTAACGACGTTCCCCAAGTGGCTCAGCGGTACGTAACCATAGTTGCACGCACTTGGCGCCATGTGTCCGTCCAAGTCATCACGAAAGTAAATTATGGGTCTCTGTATTTCAGGGGTTAATACCTCGAAGGCACCGTAAGCCTTAAGGTGATCGTAAAGTCATCGTAAGACGCTCGTAGTGGTTTTTGGCAGTACATCGACCGCATCGCAATTAAAGAGGTCCCCGTAAGTCTGTCGTAATTTACGAGGATCAAATCGACCTCTTAACTGCATCGTAAGTCACCACGTTGCAATTTACAATAAAAACAGCAGCAGAAATATATGGTAAGTAACGGAATTAATTAATATTTGCAAAATTATTTTCTCTAGTTTTGGATGATGCGTACATTAGATGATTTTTACTGTGTCTTCATTTGCAATAATTGAAAACCGCTGGCCGCACAGCTGCAGAAATATATATAATTCGTCAACAGTGAATCTATTTTTTTTTTCACAAATATTCGGACAACCTATTTACCTGCAGTTCGGGAAACTTTATTGTCAACTTCATGTCAGAAAAAATGACACAAACCTATCGCATACCGTTTATAATACCCTGATAAAATTATTAAAGGAATGCGTTAATTAGGGCCCCGCCAGACGAAGTCTGCGGAGGCCCTATAGTAATCACCTTGTCCGTCCGTCTGTCCGTCCATCCGTCTGTCCGTCCGTCCGTTATCATTTCGTGTCCGCTCAATAACTCTTAAACCGTTAGCGATATTTTCACGAGACTTGGTACAAATGTAAAGTATCATCCGACGAAGTACAGAGAACAAGAATCATAACTCTGCCTACATTTTTACTGAATTATGCCCCTTGAAATTTTGAGTACAGAAATCGTGTCCGCTCAATAACTTTGAAACCGTTAGAGATATTTTCACGAGACTTGGTGCAAATGTAAAGCATCATCAGACGATGTGCAGAGAACAAGAACCATAACTCTGTCTACATTTGTTTCTTAATCATGCCCCTTTGAAATTTTGAGTACAGAAATCGTGTCCACTCCATATCTTTGAAACCGTTAGAGATATTTTCACGAGACTTGGTATTAGGGCCCCGCCAGACGAAGTCTGCGGAGGCCCTATAATAGTCTGTCCGTCCGTCATCATTTCGTGTCCGCTCAATAACTCTGAAACCGTTAGAGATATTTTCACGAGACTTAGTACAAATGTAAAGTATCATCAGACGATGTGCAGAGAACAAGAGGCATAACTCTGCCTACAGTTTTTACTGAATTATGTTCCTTTGAAATTTTAAGTACAGAAATCGTGTCCGCTCCATAACTCTGAAACCGTTAAAGATATTTTCACGAGACTTGGTACAAATGTAAAGCATCATCAGACAATGTGCAGAGAACAAGAACCATAACTCTGCCTACATTATTGATTGAATTATGCCCATTTGTAATTTAAAGTACAGAAATCGTGTCCGCTTCATTTCTCTGAAACCGTTGGAGATATTTTCATGAGGCTTTGTACAGAATTAGTCCACTTTGTAGTTTACAGTCTAGAAAACTTATTAACTCTCTAACTTTAAAACTGTTGAAGATATTTTCACAAAACTTGGTATAACTATTAACATCATCAGACAGTGTGTAGAGAAAAAGAACTTTTCTTTTTTAACAGAATTATAACCCTTTGTTATTTTAGGTATGGGGATCTTGTCCGCTTTATAACTTTAAAGCCTCTGAAGATATTTTTATAAAGCTTGGTACAAATATACTGCTCACAAAAAGTAGGGGATATTATGACATAGAAGCGTGTACAAAAATTAATAATGATGGCTGGGCTAGTTTATTATTGTAGATTGACAGAACACTATTCAAGTAACAATATTCAACTTAAACAGAAACAGTCAATGCAGGTCATGTGACCAAGAGCAGCACATAAAGGACTATGGGATCTACACCTCAATTTCACATCGGCGAAAAGAATTCTTTTGGACCCTCAGATTATGCAAATAATAAAATTCTCCATAATTTTCCAAACTGAAAACACCCGCTTTGGTAGGCTTTATTGCGTTATTTAAGGTGTAGGGCTGTTACAAATGTCACCATATGTGAGACAATGCACCATACAATGGTATCGTTTATGCCTATCATTTTCTCCTGTGATAAAACCGCATGCAAAAATATCTGTATCTTGTTAACTGAGACATTAGGCGTTTGCCTTAATGAAGTTTGCATAAAAAATTATTAGTCATTGTTAAGCTGGATCCGTGTGAAATTTGGGTGTCGACCCCTTGTCTACTTCCAATTTACTCTAGGTCACGTGACAAGCTTAATCATTTCAATATTCATATTGTGGGTCCCTATGAATATTTGTTTCATGAATTATAACAGTTTAATATTCATTTACTTATTTTCCTTACTTCTGCTGCTTAAATGTCTTTATATACCTTACTTATTTTGAGCAGTATATAAAGCATTAGATGATCGTAAGGTGGGTGTGCAGAATGCAAGAATGGTAACATCAGTTTCCTGCTTTACAGAGTTGTTGCCCATGTTTTAATCAATCACGATTTTGTATTTTGCCCATATCTTAATGACACTACCAGAGGCTTACTTTCAAACAACATATTGAATATGAAGGAACATCATGATGATAGAAAGCTGTTATTGTTATTTTATATTGTTGGGCACATATGACTTAAATGTCGTCAACAGTTTCACAAAGGCGGGGCCCTATTCGTTACCATGTTTCTAGTTATTTTAGCCATGATTTAATTTGATTTCTGACATCTCTTAAATATTACATGTATATAGTTTAGGATTGGCTAAATTAGACTGAGTTGGTAAACATCCATTTTCCACCATTTTTACAAAGGGAAACAACTTTAGTGACTTCCTGTTTGCTTACCTGGACGAAGAATCCCTGATTAAAAGGGATCTATCCTTAAAGGAAAGAACTTACTCCTAGGGGAGCAAAGTCTGTCCTTTAGGAAGTATAGTGTGGAGTGCTTCCCCTGAAAGTGTACTGATCCACCTCAAAAATTGAATAAACTGCCTTTATAACTTGGTACTGTAGGACAGAATTAGTAAGCAACTCAAGTCAACAATAAGTTTGGGTACGGCAGGATAGGGTAGGTTGAGGTGCGATAGGGTAAGGTTAGGTGGAAACAGGATACGTTAGATAAGTTTCGGATAGGAATTGATAATGTCAAGTAGGTATTGGGTAGGTACGGGCTTGGGTAGGGTATTAGGTTAGGGTATGGTAGGGTAGGATATGTTAGACTGTGTAAGGGCTAGGTTTGGCGAAAATCTGGATAGGGTTAGGTGGGTATGCAGGGGTTAGTCAGGGAAGTTTTGGGTAGAGCACTATAGAGTAGAAGTAAACTTTTCCGAGTGACAACATGCAAATGGTAGCATGTGGAGGGACGGGAGAGACATTCAGTAATTAAGCATATTCTTTTGCACAATTTTTGCAGGCTTTTCCTGATGGCGCGGTACTTTTATCATCCATATGCAAGGCGAAATTATGCTCCTCGCATTTTTAGGTTCTTATGAACCCTTACCTTCTAAATCTTCATAACAAAAATTTGGGCGCCTTTTACGCTTGCTGATAGTAAACTCAGCCATCATATACAAAACACAGAGTCTCGCGACAACAGTGTAAGTTGATTTTTTTTTCTACACAGGACCACCTTACACTAGTAGCGAGACCGGTACTAGAACGTAAAGGTTGCTTCGAGGTAATAAAGTAGCCCGCTCTTAACAAGCTCGTAACATTATCATAAATATCACCTTAACTTACGATTTTGCTGAAGTTTCGAGGTATTGACCCGAGGGTTGCAAAATTTAAAGATTTATGGTGGAGCCGTCAGATGTAAAAATATTTTGCTTTTCCATCAAACCATTGACAAATCATCATAATTGCATGTACTTCAATACGAACCATTTAATTTTTGTATACGAGGGTCATCCAATAAGTCCTGCAAACGGCATAGTTTTAGACATGTGATATTTAGAGTGACAGGTTGCAGATTCGTACAGGCTGCAGAATCGTACACTTGGAGTTTTAGGGCCTCTACTGAATGCATCATGTCCATTAAAAAGAAATTAATTATACGACTGTTTACACAATCTATCGTGTCAGTCATTTTCAGTGCACGCTTGCGCGTGCTTTGTAGATTTCACACATTGCAGACGATTTTTTCCGACCGTCTTCACTGCTGCCTCTTTAATATGTAGCAGTTTGATTTCATGATCGAGGAGCTGAATGGCCAAGTTCACAGCTTATTATGATAACAGATGTTGAGAAAATCATTCTACTTTAAGGTACACACTTTTACTTCAGTGCAAAATGTCATGAATATTTTAAAATTTCCATTTTCTGAGCTGAGTCCCGCTCGCTGACTCATTCGATTCAGTTCTGTTATGCTAACAGAGGTTGTCGGGAATTCGTTGTACCAGCTATATTGAAGTGCTTTAGTTCTTATTTTCTTATTGAAAGTCGGCCTTGATGTTTTGCACGTCTTTCTGAAATATATTAGTTTTGGTCAAAATTATGTTGCTTTATCTGGCTCTTGTTTTGTTATGCAAATATAGTGGTGTACGAATCTGCAAACTGTGTCAAGAAAAATTCTCCTCTTTTCCGGCAGCTGCCTTATGTTAGCCCCCGAGCCGGGTACCACAGCTGGATCTAATTTCAACTTTTCAAAATAAACAAGGAATGTGTATTAGGTTAACGCTGACATATAAAACAGTAATTCTCAAGTGTAAGAAAAATACAGTAAAAACACATGTAAAACTGTACGAATCTGCAACCGCTCAGTCTAATAGCGAATCAAGCAATTTACATTTCTCAAATGCATCGTCTCTTCTTTCCGGTCAACTATTTCTATGAACTTTATCAACTTGCATATCTCGTTGCTAGGCAACGGCAGAATATTAATATTAGGGTCGCAGCGGTGGTTTCTGGTGGTCCATTTAAGGTCCCGTACCATAGTTCTAAACGCTGGTACATATTCGAATTTTATTTGAATACATGAACAAATATCATTGAAGTAGAAATACGATACCAAAGTTAACATAATACCGTCAGTCATTATAGTATTATTGTTTTAAGTGAAACCATCATATTTTTCGGGGCACTGCAGTTTCAGATAAAATGGGGGGTTTCAAGAAAATATGTGCACATATATGTGTAAAATATGTTTAAAAGTTAAAGAATAAATAAACTGCGAACGCCGTTTCATATCATTTGCAGCCCTTTAATGTCGGAGGCACACGTCCAAATGCAGAAAACTGTTAAAATTCTGTAATATTCATTTGTTACCTAGCAATCGCATTTGTTAGATAACATGGAATGATAAATGTCTCTTATTCTGGGTCTTAAATAAAAGACAAAGGTTTAGCAACACAAATTTTTATCATTTTAAAGAATTATATACCGATATGTAAGAATTTTGTTCCCCTTACTTTTTGTAAAAGACGTCATGTTTGTACGATTTTACCTCCGGCACCGCATAGGCCTTTGCATGCAAAACCCTCCTTTTTCCCACAAAGGTATGCCACATGTATGATATTTAGCACATAAGTGTATATGACGCATCGTCTGCTTGAGATGTAATTTGATTACCCTAGCTCCGCTAATACCAAACTTATGATGGCGTTTGCAAGACTTCTTGAATGACCCTCGTAATGTAAAGAGTGATTTTCCAAAGTAATGCAAGACAAATAGATTTTAAGTGCTACTTTGAAAATATGCCACTCCTATCACGTTGAAGGTGCTGTGTAAAAGTAGCCTTCCACCAGAATTTTTTTAATCTTCCACAGAAAGCTAGTGAATGACAACTAATTACATTCATCTTAAGCATGCAAGCACAGATTCTAGATAGTGTATATTTTAATTCGGCTCAAAACTTTTCAATGTCCCTCGTTTAACTGCAAATTTTATTGATCCATTTATCCAAAATTAAGGGCATCTTAACTTTACTGTTTGGAATTCGAAGGTAGTGTTTTATACTTCTATGTTAATAATAATTATAAAATATTAAGCTTTTTATCCCTTTTGGGAAGATCTAATCGCTTAAACACAAAACTACCTCGAAATATAGTTTTCATTACACTTTATTACCTCCCTGAGAGTTAATGTGACCTTAACTTTTAGGAATGATTGTAGCCCAGGACCAAAGAGAGCTTAGAGTATAGGCCTCGGGTGCCATACAATCGGTTGGGTAGGCCCCTCCCCCTCAGTAAATTTCACTCCGCTCTGACCAGGAACAAAAAGCACTTCCGTGGTCATATATACTGCTCACAAAAAGTAGGGGATATTATGACATAGAAGCGTGTACAAAAAGTCATAATAATGGCTGGGTTAGGTTGTTGTTGTATATTGACAGAACACTATTCAAGTAACAATATTCAACTAAAGCAGAAACAGTCAATGCAGGTCATGTGATCTAGAGCAGCACATAAAGGACTATGGGGTCTACACCTCAATTTCACATCGGCGAAAAGAATTCTTTTGGACCCTGAGGTTCTGTGAATATTAAAATTCTCCATAATTTTCCGAACTGAAAACACCCACTCTGATAGGCTTTATTGTGTTATTTAAGGTGTAGTGCTGTTACAAATGTCATTATACGTGAGACAATTCACCAGACAATGGTATCTTTTACGGTTATCATTTTCTCCTTTGATAAAACCGCATGAAAAAAGTATCTGTATCTTGTTAACTGAGGCATTAGGCGTCTATCTTAAGAAAGTCTGCATAAAAATTATTAGTCATTGCTGCGCCGGATTCGTGTGAAATTTGAGAGCCGACCCCTTGTCTGCTTCCAATTTACTCTAGGTCACGTGACAAGCTAAATCGTTTCACTATTCATATTGAGGGTCTTTATGAATATTCGTTTTATTAATTATAACAGTTTAATATTCATTTACTTATTTTTCTTACTTCTTCGGCCTTAAATGTCTTAATATTCCTTACTTATTTTGAGCAGTATATAAGATACAAGTACAGGTTTTTATCGGATACAAATTAGCATCCATCGAAAACACTTCAAAACGACGTCCTTATACCATTTTGTAACCTAGGCGAGGGATGGTGGAGGGGAGGCGTGCTGGGGGCATTGAAGTACTCTGATTTCTGCCAGTAAGCCCAGTTACTTGTTTAAGTTGCCATTGACCTGAAACCTGCCTGTCGCAGCCTTTAACAGCTCTTTCACAGAAATGTGCCATAGATAGTCCTTTATCATACACATGATTTTTGTGCCAAAAGCTTTATTGGCCGGGTTGCTATAGTAACTGAAGTGCAGAAAACTTTTTTGACTTCTTTTTTCCATTTATACATACTTGAGTAGACTAGTGTATTTGCAAGGCAGTGGGACATAGCATTTCTTGGAATTATTGTATTACCAAAGACACCAGAGTTAAAAACATGAGTCGTTGATGTTACTGGCTTCTTTCAAAATTAATGGTACTCTTTTAGTGGAAAGAACCCTGTTGTCATTTTCAAGTTTGGCTGCTTTCCCTATGCAAGCCATTTCTTAAAGGAAAGAATTTGCTCACAGAAAAGCAAATTCTTTCCTTTGAATGTAGACCTTATGGTAGGGCTTTTATCCATTGAGGAAGCATACTGGTAGTAACAAAAGTTGTTTCCCTTTGTAAAATAGCAGAAAAAACATTAAAGTGTATCTATACACCATAATTAATAATGAGCCGCGACGCGAGAAAACCAACAATGTGGTCGTGCGTCCAGCGCAGACTCAGATCAGCCTGGGCATCCGCCCAGTCTGACCAGAGTCTTCGCTGTCCGCATGGAGGTAGCTTAGTCCCTTGGCTACCCTTTAAGCGCTTAGCGAAGAGTCTAATCAGACTGGGTGGATGCCCAGGCTGATCCGAGTCTGCGCTGGGCGCACAACCACATTGTTGGTTTTCTCGTGTCGCGGCTCGATAACATTATGCTTATAGTTCTTCGTTTATAATCCAGTATTTCTAATCAAAAGGTGTGCAGGAACACTTTTGATAGATATGAGGTGCAGATATAAAAAAATAATTCCTTGGGCTCCATATTTGGCAACACGCAGCAAAGCAGATGATGCCAAAAAGTTATCCTGAGACGTTTTCTATCTGCACCTGACTCCCATGAAAGATTCCTCCAGTATTGCAAACTTGGAATTTGCCATAATTATCACAGATACTGGGAGACATTATGCAATCACTACAATTATCCCTAAACTCTGAATATATGGATTGATGACTTGTAGTTTTACAGTCCTTTCAACAGTATTTCTGTCATAACTAAGCAGATGAAGGGCATTGTGCAACAGAATCCCGCTTACGATTGAAGAGAAGTCCGTCTCCAGCTGGATTAGAAACCGGACCGCTAGCTGAGTGGACTTTGGCTTAACTCACAAGACAACTGTTACCCAATTTGAACAAGTTCATGCCAATTATGGAAAGTGTATAGAATGGTAAACGATGCAGGCTCAGTCCATACTTCTGTTTGATGAGCTTTCTGATCTGAGTCTACATTGTTTGTTTCACGTTTTAAATCATAACAGTTTTCATTGTTACATTTAATAAAACTAAAGAGTTACACTTTCATGGGAAGCAACTCTACCAATTTCATTTTGTCTTTATTCTCAAAGTTAAAGGGTTACACTTTCATGGGAAGCAACTCTACCAATTTCATTTTGTCTTTATTCTCAAAGTTAAAGGGTTACACTTTCATGGGAAGCAACTCTACCAATTTCATTTTGTCTTTATTCTCAAAGTTAAAGGGTTACACTTTCAGTGGAAGCAACTCTACCAATTTCATTTTATCTTTATTCACAAAGTTAAAGGGTTACATTTTCAGGGGAAGCAACTCTACCAATTTCATTTTGTCTTTATTCTCAAAGTTAAAGGGTTACACTTTCATGGGAAGCAACTCTACCAATTTCATTTTGTCTTTATTCTCAAAGTTAAAGGGTTACACTTTCAGGGGAAGCAACTCTACCAGTTTGCTTTTGTCTTTATTCTCAAAGTTAAAGGGTTACACTTTCAGGGGAAGCAACTCTACCAGTTTGCTTTTGTCTTTATTCTCAAAGTTAAAGGGTTACACTTTCAGGGGAAGCAACTCTACCAGTTTGCTTTTGTCTTTATTCTCAAAGTTAAAGGGTTACACTTTCAGGGGAAGCAACTCTACCAGTTTGCTTTTGTCTTTATTCTCAAAGTTAAAGCTGCATCATGCGACGATGTGATGAGCTGTGACTGCTAGCAGCAACAAACCAGAGATCTGTAGTTGCTGACAGTGTTTGTCACTGTAAGAAGGGGAGTGACCGCTAGCAACGACACAGTAATGGGTATCTGCTGGCAGTGTATATCCCTGTTAGTGATGAGCACTGAATTTTTTAAACTACAAATCAATAATCAGTAACTATTGGCATTGTTTGTCACTATTGTGATGAGCTGTAACTTCTAGCAGCAACAAAATAGTAGTCAGTAACTGCTGGCGGTACAAGAATATCCTATGACTGAGACACAGGGTGTAAACAGATTCTGATGCCCAGCTCATTACTTTTGTTTTACATGACACGGCACATTTAGACATAGTTTGGGTTGGTCAACCATCATGAGTTAGCTATGTTGTTCCTATGAGTTTGCCATACTGGCGTGCGACCAGTGGTGGCCGCGTACCAGTGGTGGCCGTTTGCATTTTGCACGCGCAATTACGCATTTGATCCGTCTCAAATTTGGCCATTTTGTAAAAGGAAACAAAAGGAACTCCAACAATCAAGACTGGTTAAATTATCTCCCCGGAAGGCAAAAGGTTAACATTTTCCCAAAGCTGCCCTCATACCAACATTATTGCCTTGCCGGGGATCACAACCCTTGATACACACATAATCAAATACAGAAATAAATATGAACAAATTGCTTTATAAATGATTACCTATGACGAAAAAGGTATAACCTGCAACCAGCTTGCAAAAAAGCATCTAAATTCTTGTAAATGACAGCACACGTGTAACCATTATTTATGTTTGTTTTCGACGTAATGTAGCGTGCGCCTACGAAATGACTACGTCATAGTTTTAAAGTCCGTTTCTGATTGTTGCTTATATTCTATCTGTGCTGAACGCGCTAAAACTATTAAACTCTGACAAAGACCACAGACTTACAATGACATATCATCAAAGTTTAAATCCACAACATGGTTTCGAAAAATGCATCGTTCAACGCATGACATTCGTGACGGCCATCACTGGTACGCCACGCTCGTATATCAATGCGTTTTGGTGACCTAGTTTGAGGATCTGTCACAGGCACATGTTATAGGCTATTTCAAAAAATAAATCAGTATTATAACGACAATTACCCCTAGTTTATTAAACCAAAATATAGAATCACTAATCACTATATGTCCGTTACAAGATAAAAAGGGTAACAAAAAAACGGCCACCACTGGTCGCCAGCCAGTACAGTTTCCAAAAGTAAGTATCGGTCGTTTGCAAAAAAAGTGGAGTGCAAAAATTCGATATATATTTCTTTAATACTGAATAGATTTTCTTAAAATTTTGCATCTCATAATTTGTTACCTTCACGAACTCATGCTAGGAAATGTAGAATATTTTGGCCTTTGAATAAAAAGTTTCCTTATTAATCATTACCATTTTTCTTCTCAGTTTTATGCCATTCTTACACAGGAGGTAATCATTATGGTACAACAGCCATTGTTGTTTTATAGTTACTATACTAATACTATTATTCATTCACAAATTACCATGTGGTCTGAAATGTGTCCACTCACTACTGGGTACACAAGAGGCTTTAAAGATAATGGGCCAATCATTTGAATAGGATTTTCTTATGTGTTTCTCCTATATATAAGTAAATGTCCATATAAGGGACATATTCTGTACAACGCTGGTTGCTCCAAAAACTGCACAAACCAAGCGTAAAACTTCAAAGATTAGGGACAGATTTAACGTGTACATGTAGTTGATCTGACAATATTTTATTTAACTCTCAAAAAAATCTGAGTTTCCTTGCATTATTTCATTTAGGTAATAGATTAAGGTCTGCAAAGTTTCATGAAAATTTGTTCCGTACTAAAGAAATAAAATCAATTTTTTTGCCCTCCACTTTTTCGTAAACGACCTCTATCCCGTTCAAATGACATAGCAACGAGTTAGTATAACCAATCAATTTTTGTGTGATTTGGGGTAGTTTAGGTGAGGGAGCAAAATAATTCAATTCAATTCAATTCTTTATTCACTCTATTTTACAAATCATGTAACAACAAGAGGTATACATATATATAGTCCAGATATAGTGACATCATGATAAGTAATATACAATTCAATGGTGAAACAATTATCTCAGCCGTAGGAGCGGTGCAAGCTCTTATAATAAAAAGTATTTCATGAGTTACATATATATATAGTCTAAGAAATTGAAATACAGATGTACAAAACATGTAAACCTACTGCACTGTAGTATAATATGGCATACACTTGTTTAAAGCATTGAAAACAAGCGGCTTACACAAAACAAACTGACAGGTGATTGGGTCAGTCCCCACCCACCTACAGAAAGCATCGTGGAAACCGCGCGTGTTAATTGGTGTGTTCTAAAAGGAATTTCACCGTCTCTAT
Organism: Ctena decussata; assembly: GCA_963989385.1. NCBI lineage: Eukaryota > Metazoa > Mollusca > Bivalvia > Lucinida > Lucinidae > Ctena > Ctena decussata. The sequence continues at coordinate 64,540,779 of OZ022506.1, read as the reverse complement.
ACTGACTTTTGAATATAGTAAATATTTCATGAGATATCGAAAATTTAATCGGGTGCGTGTATCTATGAACACTATAATACACGAAGAACATATATACAAACCCCATGCAAAAGTGTTTTGACCACCACTAATTCGACTTTGAGTCAACGTAATAACGTTGAACCATAGCCGAATCAGCGTTGATCAAATGCTGCGTGTCTCACTTGGAAACTAAATAAAACAAACATATAAAGAACTATATGTAATATAGGTATATGATATACCAACTCCAATCCTGCTATATACGAATCGGAAACTTTAAAGGTTAACAAATGTGGACAGTGCAGTGGCTGGGTCAATCCCAGCCTGCTTACTGGTCACCTGTGTAAACCACGCGATGTTGGTGGTTTTGATAAAACAATTGCTTATTCATCGTATTAATATTAATTTTGGATAAGTTTGGAGCTAGTAAACTGAGAATTTCGATGAAGCCTACTTACATGCCATGTGATATAATTATTTCATTCAATACAGGTACAAATATATATTCTAGTTCTAAGTATCTGGAATACTGAATATACAAACTAATTGTAATATATATGATTCAAATATGTAACGTATGCTTCTTGTGTACAAAGCATGGAAAGAGAAATATGTGTATGAAGTGACGCCGGCAGACAAGTGGCTAGGTCGATCCCCATCCTCCTGCTGCCGGCGCCGCGTGAACCACAATGTCAATTGTCTTTTTAAGTAAAATGCATACTCGTAGTGTGTACTAATTTTCTAAATAAATTTAAACATGAACTCGACATTCCTTATTTATTACTTTTATAAAATGATCAAGCTTTTTTAACTGCTTAATATTTGGTTCATTCATAAGTTGGTAAAAAACCTTACATTTACACAATCAGTCAAAATAAACACATTATCATATTAGCCGGGACCCGACAAAACCAACAATGTAGCATGTGTGGCCAGCAAAGACTCAGATCAGCCTGGGCTTCAGCCCAGTCTAATCAGAGTCTTTGCTGTCCATATTAACTAGCCTTAAAGCACACAGCAAAGATTCTGATCAGACTTGGTGGCTATCCAGGCTAATCCGAGTCTTTGCTCGGCACACAGGCCACTGTTGGTTTGTCGTGTCGTGGTTCATATATCTTAATTTGTAACATTGACTTTTGGGGTGGAGAATTTCCTTTTTGATACATTGTCTTGATGTGGCTAACATTTGTTTGCAGTTATCCTAATATCTACCAACATATGACAAAGCTACAGGTCAGACATGACATTCTGTTTGCCAGAATCATGTAGCAGGACACCATTATCTTTGATAGATTTCTATGATCTTTATCTTTGAGTTGGGAACCTAGGCCTTGCGCGCGACAGACCAAATTGACCTTTGTGCCAAGTTATCTTAAAATCCGCCAAATAATCAGAGTTGTAACAGATCGGACACAACATTATGTATGCCATTAACATATTATAAAGACAACGTTGGTTCATGGGGAGTCATACTATTATGACCGGGGTCATAAATTATGACCGGGGTCACTATTCTTAAAAGAATAAGGACCGGGGGTCAATATTTTATAGATATTTTTCAGGGGTCATTATTTTTAAAGGTGGGTAGTATTCTATAGACAAGTCGCCCAAGGGCAACGATCGCTCACCTGTCAGTATACGCTCAATTTATATAAAATTGGTAGTACTCCAGTCCCAGTTGCTAGATACCAAGTTTCAAGGCAATTGGCCCAGTGGTTCTGGAGAAGAAGATTTTTCAAGGTTTTTGCCATTATATGGGCATGGTGGCCATCTTGGTCATGTGAGTTGACCGAATATATAAACTTTGTTTCCCGCTTTGCCTGAAGGCTGCATTTGAAATTTAATTGAAATCTGCCCAGTAGTTTCAGAGGAGAAGTCCTTTAAAAATGTTGACACATTACAGACAAATGACCTTTAGCCAAGATAACTAGATAACCTTGACCCCAAGAATTCCTAGGGGTTCAAGTTGTCTGCATTTCCATATCACAGAGCACTACAGCAACAAAAAGCGCTTTTTTTTTAGCTTTTCCCATTCAAAAGCAATAGAGCCCAAATTTGAGCTTGTAGTAAAACAGGTCAAGGTCAACCCAAGGTCATCATCTATATAAACTTGGTAGTACTAGAGTCCCAGATGCTACATACCAAGTTTCAATTGGCCCAGTGGTCTTAGAGAAGAAGAATTCTTAAGGTTTTTGCCACATATGGGCATGGTGGCCATCTTGGTCATGTGACCTGGACCAAATATATAAAGTTTTCTTTCACGATTTGGCTGAAGACTGCATATGAAATTTAATTAAAATTGGCCCAGTAGTTTCAGAAAAGAAGTCCTTTAGAAATGTTGACACATGACAAATGACCTTCTGCCAAGGTCACTAAATGACCTTGACCTCCAGTATTCATAGGGGTTGATGATGACTGCATTTCCATATTACAGAGCACAAGAGCAACAGAAAAATGCACTTTTTCAGCTTTTCCCATTCAAAAGCCTAAGGGACCAAATTTGACCTTGTGGTAAAATAGGTCAAGGTCAACCTAAGGTCATCATTTATATAAACTTTGTAGTACTGGAGTCCAAAATTCTACATACCAAGTTTCAAGGCAATTAGCCCAGTGGTTCTGGAGAAGAGGATGCTTTAAGGTTTTTACTATATATGGGCATGGCGGCCATCTTGGTCATGTGACCTCGGCCAAATATATAAACTTTAGTTCTCCTATCCTGTTAAGTCTTTATATCAAATTTGGCTTCAATCCGCCCAATGGTTTATGAGAAAAGATGTTTGAAAATGTTGTCTCCCAATGGACAAATAACCTTTGGTCAAGGTCACTAAATGACCTTGACCTCTAATATCCATAGATGTTGAAATTGACTATATTTCCATATCACAGAGCACAACAGCAACAGAAAAATGCACTTTTTCAGATTTTCCCTTCAAAACCCTTAGGGACCAAATTTGACCTTGCCATAAAATAGGTCAAGGTAAACCAAAGGTCATCATTTATACAAATTTTGTAGTAGGGAGTCCAAGATGCTACATACTAAGTTTCAAGGCAATCGGCCTAGTGGTTCTGGAGAAGAAGATTTTTTAAGGTTTTTACCATATATGGGCATGGCGGCCATCTTGGTCATGTGACCTAGACCAAATATATAAACTTTCGTTTTCCCATCCTGTTAAGGCTCCATATGAAATATGGCTTCAATTGGCCCAGTGGTTTCTGAGAAGATGATGTTTAAAGAGTGTGAACGACGCCGACGACGACTGACGACGGACCAAAGCTATACTATAAGCTCACCTTGACAGGTGAGCTAAAAAGAGGTCATTTTTTTCTAAATAATTATGACTGGGGGGTCGTTACTATGGGGGTCACTTTACTTCGTTACATCGGTGCATACTGACCTGTCTCTTTCACCCCTAATTTAATTATATTAGTAGATTCAGTTGATTTCACAGATAGGGATGCATGAAATATAAATACAAACTTAAGGCATTGTTTTTTGTTGTGCTCAAAAACCGCCGTGGATGTATAAATCAAGGGGCATTTGTAATCAGATAATGCAATGTTTCTGTAAGATACGCATTGCTTGTCATTTAAGTTAGTTTCCTTCAGACTATATTCAGAAATAGCCAGTACAAAAAAAATGCACGTAGATCCAGCATTATGTGGTTAATGTGCTAATCGATAGTTAAATACAAATAGTCTTTCCTAAAATTGAATTAAATGTTTCTTCTTGTTTCCAATATTCTTTTTCCAAAGTCTGTCAAAACATTTTGTTTTCCTTCTCTCTGTCCTTAGCAATTATTCGATAAAAGCGGAATGCAAACAAAAGAATATCAAGGTACCAACGACAGACAGTGTTGAACAGAAGAAACAGCTGTCTACATTTTATCTTAAAGAGAATGGGTACACCTTCATGATTTTATTTATATATGAGCCGCGACACGAGAAAACCAACAAAGTGGTTGTGCGCCCAGCGCAGACTGAGATCAGACTGGGCATCAGCCAAGTCTGATCAGAGTCTTCCCTAAGCGCTTAAAAGGTAGCTAAGGGTCTAAGCTACCTTCATGCGGATAGCGAAGACTCTGATCAGACTGGGCAGATGCCCAGGCTGATCTGAGTCTGCGGTGGGCGCACAACCACATTGTTGGTTTTCTCGTATCGCGCCTCATATATATTTTTTTGCAGTGTTTCCAAACAAATTTTTTTATCACTTCCCTTTCAGTGTCCCTTTCATTTGTGCCTCCCTTGTGTATAAGGTAAAGTCTTGGGAGCACATTCTTTCCTTTAAGAGTAGATCCCATTTTCAAAAATGGCTTTCTCAGCCAGGGAAGCAATCAGAAAGTCACAAATGTTTTCTTCCTTTGAATAAATAATAATTATAATGATAATAAAAAAACGGAGGTGCAGTCGTTCACCTTTAGTCTCAAATAGAGCCGATATTGTTGCGCTGCTGAGTCAAATAGGACTATGTAGCAGTTATGATAGTTTAAAACAGTCTACAGTGTCACTAGATAGATATGATATGATAAGTTGACGAGTCGTATTATCATATGCTATGGCTCCTGGTTGACCACTCAGACCGGTTTGTGTTGTCAGTAGAATCATCTCCCCAGACAAGTCTCCTGACAGTACTGCCACCACAGATGTCCTATAGTGACAGACATAGACGTTCCCAGTAGAGTCAGTGGTAATGCCCAAAGGGTAGTTGCACTCCTTCAGCTGACGTCTAGTGATAACCTCTCCAGTGTCACCATTCAACAACGTCAGTGTGTGGTTATCCGGCTCGGTTACTATCACAGTCGATGATCTCCCATCACCAGGACTACTCACGCGCCAAGGCGCAGCAAATATTGACTGTTTCTTTTGTTCATACCGCGCTGACCAGTAAACTCTACCAGTCTCGTCAATCAGCTTCACAGAGGGGGGATCAATGTATGGACTGGTGTGAGGAGAACTTTTTTTACAGACCACAACTAATTTGTCATTATATCTGCTGATACCATGTACATCGTATGATAATTGTACTGTGGTTTTGATACTAAGCTGACTTTCAGAGATATCCAGTATAACCAGTGATTTTTGAAGCTAGTAGTGACCACAGCTTCATTGTCACTGACCACAGCTATATCCCAGAGTCCTTCATTAACTGGGACAGAGGATAAGAACTTCATGTCATGAGAAAACATCTTTACTTTATGATTGTGAAAGTCAGCCATCAACCTTCTTCCATCCTTAGCTATTGCCAGACCAGTTATACTACAGCCGTTCTTGTCTCCCTTCACTTTTACCTCGTAAGTACCATCTTTATCAACTTTGACCTGTCTCAGTGATACAGCTGGTTCATTGTCTTGCCCAGTCGCTCCTACAGTCTGTGGACTTGTCTGTTGTAATGGCAACACACGGACATGTGCAGAGCATGGTTCAAGCAGTATTTCACCGTCCGCAAAGCTGGTACCCGGCTTTATATCTGACTTCGACACGGAACCTGATGTGAAAGTAGCAGAGAGCAATTCTTCAGTAGTTTTACTTTGGATATAGGGGTGAATATTTAATTATGAGACTTTTTGTGTCCGGTAGTTATGAGTAACAATCTTCTAAATTAAGTGTTATTTCATAAATATAGGGAGAGGGAAAACGACAACAGGCCGCGCATGATTTTTAATTGCGCATGCGTCGGTCAGTTACTTTTAATAGACATTGGTAAATCCATTTTTAGTTATAAATAGCGTTCGGAAAATCCAATAATAATTGTATTGCGCTGCACTTAAAACAATGGCTTATCTAGCATGTTAAAGCTCTCTGCAAACACTATTTCAGTAGATTTATTTATTTATCATTCATTGATATATATATATATATATATATATATATATTTATTTATTTATTTATTTCTAATTCTTTCTTTTTCCCTAATTAGATTAAAAATGAGTAAAATGAGCAACACTCACTGGGCACGACGATATAATGTTCTACTATCGTTAGGGTTTGCTGTACGGGCGATGGAATCAAGAGACCCTTCGTATCAACAAAAATGTTGGCCAGTTTGATATATTTACCTGTAGATCTAAAACAATTGACATTGTTTAATATGTTTCATTGGCCCTTTTACTGTATGCAAGTATTAGGGACGAGTCATTTATTATCAGATCGGGGGCCGGGTACATTCAGAAGGGTATGTGTGTGTGTTTGTGGGGAAGGGGGGGGGGGGTTATTGATGATCTACTGGGAGTGTGTGGAGGGATAGGGGGAGCCTTGCATAATTTGTTTTTTAAATAAAGACAAATGATAAAAAAAAAATCATTCGTCTTAATTTAAAAATATGTTCAAGACTTCCTATTACACATACACTTTCAAATAAATTCTATTCTTTCAAATTTAAGTTTTAAAAACGCTTACAAAGAACAAAATACTAGGGTCGCTCTATCCGCCCCCCCCCCCCTTCCCCCCCCCCCCCCCCCCCCCCACCAAAAAAAAATCATTGGTGTATTAGTAGGAAAATATACAATGAATGGTCTTAAAACATGTCGATCAGAGGATATGTTCTCAAGTAAATTTAACGCCTGCGTTTGTGACGGTTTCTTTGTCATCGGTAAAAACCTGCTCTGGAATCTGGGCACTGGGCCCAACAACACCCTTAATGTTATAATCAGCTTAATAGAGCATTCAGCATCAGTTTCTTGGTGGACATTTGCAGAAAAAATAACGAACTATTAATCGGTATATATAATCAACCTGTAACAATGAGAGAAATTTCTTTGTATTTTGTGCCCATAAGTTTGATTGAGGTCTGTCTATTATAAAGGTTCTTGAGGTCTGTCTTACATTAGGATTGTGGGGGTTTGGGGCGGGAGGATGGGGGTGGATGGGTCATAAACTTTTTTGTCACCTATCTTTAGGGGGGGAGGGGGGTGAAAACCAAATATAATGAAACTGGTAGGTAGCATGATTTCCTTTATGACAAATAGGTACGGTGATGCAGCTGTTGTTATAATTTTATGATTACAGCTGGAGCACGATCTTCTTTAGTCTGACAACAGCTACAGCTTGGTCTCTGTTAGTGTTAACTACAGCACAGCTGCAGCACGCTCTCTATTTGTCATATAGGAAACCATAACAACAGCTGGAGCATGGTTTCTTTTAAGTATATAGGAAATCATGCTCAACCTGTTGTCATGAGAGTATAACAACAGCTGGAGCATGGTCTCTGTTAAGTGAATAGGAAATCATGCGCCACTTGTTGTCATGAGAGTATAACAACAGCTGGAGCATGGTCTTTGTTAAGAATATAGGAAATCATGCTCCACCTGTTGTCATGAGAGTATCACAACAGCTGGAGCATGGTCTTTGTTAAGAATATAAGAAATCATGATCCACCTGTTGTCATGAGAGTATAACAACAGCTGGAGCATGGTCTCTGTTAAGTGAATAGGAAATCATGCGCCACTTGTTGTCATGAGTGTATAACAACAGCTGGAGTATGGTCTTTGTTAAGTATATAGAAAATCCTGCTCCACCTGTTGTCATTAGAGTATAGCAACAGCTGGAGCATGGTCTCTCTTATGTATATAGGAAATCCTGCTCCACCTGTTGTCATGAGTATAACAACAGCTGGATCATGGTCTCTGTTAAGTGAATAGGAAATCATGCGCCACCTGTTGTCATGAGAGTATAACAACATCTGGAGCATGGTCTCTGTTCAGTACATAGGTAATCATCCTCCACCTGTTGTCATGAGAATATAGCAACAGCTGGAGCATGGTCTCTCTTATGTATATAGGAAATCATGTTCCACCTGTTGTCACGAGGGTATAACAACAGCTGGAGCATGGTCTCTGTTACATGAATAGGAAATCATGCTCCACCTGTTGTCATGAGAGTATAACAACATCTGGAGCATGGCCTCTGTTAAGTATATAGGTAATTATGCTCCACCTGTTGTTATGGGAGTATAACAACACATGGAGCATTGTCTCTGTTAAGTATATAGAAAATCCTGCTTCAACTGTTGTCATGAAAGTATAGCAACAGCTGGAGCATGGTCCCTCTTATTTATATATGAAATCATGCTCCACCTGTTGTCATGAGAGAATAACAACAGTTGGAGCATGGTCTTTGTTAGGTGAATAGGAAATCATGCGCCACCTGTTGTCATCTGAGAATAACAACAGTTGGAGCATGGTCTTTGTTAGGTGAATAGGAAATCATGCGCCACCTGTTGTCATGAGAGAATAACAACATCTGCAGCATGGTCTCCGTTAAGTATATAGACAATCATGTACCACCTGTTGTTATGGGAGTATAACAACAGCTGGAGCATGGTCTCTGTTACATGAATAGGAAATCATGCGCCACCTGTTGTCATGAGAGTATAACAACATCTGGAGCATGGCCTCTGTTAAGTATATAGGTAATTATGCTCCACCTGTTGTTATGGGAGTATAACAACACCTGGAGCATTGTCTCTGTTAAGTATATAGAAAATCCTGCTTCAACTGTTGTCATGAAAGTATAGCAACTGCTGGATCATGGTCTCTTTTTTTATATATGAAATCATGCTCCAACTGTTGTCATCTGAGAATAACAACAGTTGGAGCATGGTCTATGTTAAGTGAATAGGAAATCATGCGCCACCTGTTGTCATGAGAGTATAACAACATCTGCAGCATGGTCTCCGTTAAGTATATTGACAATTATGCTCCACCTGTTGTTATGGGAGTATAACAACAGCTGGAGCATGGTCTCTGTTTAGTGTATAGGAAATCATGCTCCAACTGTTGTCAGGAGAGTATAACAACAGCTGGAGCATGATCTTTGTTAAGTATATATGAAATCGTGATCCTCCTGTTGTCATTAGTGTATAACAACAGCTGGAGCATGGTCTCTGTGAAGTATATAGGAAATCATGCTCCACCTGTTGTCATGAGAGAATCACAACAGCTGGAGCATGGTCTTTGTTAAGAATATAAGAAATCATGATCCACCTGTTGTCATGAGAGTATAACAACAGCTGGAGCATGGTCTCTGTTAAGTGAATAGGAAATCATGCGCCACTTGTTGTCATGAGTGTATAACAACAGCTGGAGTATGGTCTTTGTTAAGTATATAGAAAATCCTGCTCCACCTGTTGTCATTAGAGTAAAGCAACAGCTGGAGCATGGTCTCTCTTATGTATATAGGAAATCCTGCTCCACCTGTTGTCATGAGTATAACAACAGCTGGATCATGGTCTCTGTTAAGTGAATAGGAAATCATGCGCCACCTGTTGTCATGAGAGTATAACAACATCTGGAGCATGGTCTCTGTTCAGTACATAGGTAATCATCCTCCACCTGTTGTCATGAGAATATAGCAACAGCTGGAGCATGGTCTCTCTTATGTATATAGGAAATCATGTTCCACCTGTTGTCACGAGGGTATAACAACAGCTGGAGCATGGTCTCTGTTACATGAATAGGAAATCATGCGCCACCTGTTGTCATGAGAGTATAACAACATCTGGAGCATGGCCTCTGTTAAGTATATAGGTAATTATGCTCCACCTGTTGTTATGGGAGTATAACAACACCTGGAGCATTGTCTCTGTTAAGTATATAGAAAATCCTGCTTCAACTGTTGTCATGAAAGTATAGCAACAGCTGGAGCATGGTCCCTCTTATTTATATATGAAATCATGCTCCACCTGTTGTCATGAGAGAATAACAACAGTTGGAGCTTGGTCTTTGTCAGGTGAATAGGAAATCATGCGCCACCTGTTGTCATGAGAGAATAACAACATCTGCAGCATGGTCTCCGTTAAGTATATAGACAATCATGTACCACCTGTTGTTATGGGAGTATAACAACAGCTGGAGCATGGTCTCTGTTACATGAATAGGAAATCATGCGCCACCTGTTGTCATGAGAGTATAACAACATCTGGAGCATGGCCTCTGTTAAGTATATAGGTAATTATGCTCCACCTGTTGTTATGGGAGTATACCAACACCTGGAGCATTGTCTCTGTTAAGTATATAGAAAATCCTGCTTCAACTGTTGTCATGAAAGTATAGCAACTGCTGGATCATGGTCTCTTATATGTATATATGAAATCATGCTCCACCTGTTGTCATCTGAGAATAACAACAGTTGGAGCATGGTCTTTGTTAGGTGAATAGGAAATCATGCGCCACCTGTTGTCATGAGAGAATAACAACATCTGCAGCATGGTCTCCGTTAAGTATATAGACAATCATGTACCACCTGTTGTTATGGGAGTATAACAACAGCTGGAGCATGGTCTCTGTTACATGAATAGGAAATCATGCGCCACCTGTTGTCATGAGAGTATAACAACATCTGCAGCATGGTCTCCGTTAAGTATATTGACAATCATGCTCCACCTGTTGTTATGGGAGTAAAACAACAGCTGGAGCATGGTCTCTGTTAAGTGTATAGGAAATCATGCTCCACCTGTTGTCAGGAGAGTATAACAACAGCTGGAGCATGATCTTTGTTAAGTATATATGAAATACTGCTCCTCCTGTTGTCATTAGTGTATAACAACAGCTGGAGCATGGTCTCTGTGAAGTATATAGGAAATCATGCTCCACCTGTTGTCATGAGAATATAACAACAGCTTGAGCATGGTCTTTGTTAAGAATATAGGAAATCATGCTCCACCTGTTGTCATGAGAGAATCACAACAGCTGGAGCATGGTCTTTGTTAAGAATATAAGAAATCATGATCCACCTGTTGTCATGAGAGTATAACAACAGCTGGAGCATGGTCTCTGTTAAGTGAATAGGAAATCATGCGCCACTTGTTGTCATGAGTGTATAACAACAGCTGGAGTATGGTCTTTGTTAAGTATATAGAAAATCCTGCTCCACCTGTTGTCATTAGAGTATAGCAACAGCTGGAGCATGGTCTCTCTTATGTATATCGGAAATCCTGCTCCATCTGTTGTCATGAGAGTATAACAACAGCTGGATCATGGTCTCTGTTAAGTGAATAGGAAATCATGCGCCACCTGTTGTCATGAGAGTATAACAACATCTGGAGCATGGTCTCTGTTCAGTACATAGGTAATCATCCTCCACCTGTTGTCATGAGAATATAGAAACAACTGGAGCATGGTCTCTCTTATGTATATAGGAAATCATGTTCCACCTGTTGTCACGAGGGTATAACAACAGCTGGAGCATGGTCTCTGTTACATGAATAGGAAATCATGCGCCACCTGTTGTCATGAGAGTATAACAACATCTGGAGCATGGCCTCTGTTAAGTATATAGGTAATTATGCTCCACCTGTTGTTAAGGGAGTATAACAACACCTGGAGCATTGTCTCTGTTAAGTATATAGAAAATCCTGCTTCAACTGTTGTCATGAAAGTATAGCAACAGCTGGAGCATGGTCCCTCTTATTTATATATGAAATCATGCTCCACCTGTTGTCATGAGAGAATAACAACAGTTGGAGCATGGTCTTTGTTAGGTGAATAGGAAATCATGCGCCACCTGTTGTCATCTGAGAATAACAACAGTTGGAGCATGGTCTTTGTTAGGTGAATAGGAAATCATGCGCCACCTGTTGTCATGAGAGAATAACAACATCTGCAGCATGGTCTCCGTTAAGTATATAGACAATCATGTACCACCTGTTGTTATGGGAGTATAACAACAGCTGGAGCATGGTCTCTGTTACATGAATAGGAAATCATGCGCCACCTGTTGTCATGAGAGTATAACAACATCTGGAGCATGGCCTCTGTTAAGTATATAGGTAATTATGCTCCACCTGTTGTTATGGGAGTATAACAACACCTGGAGCATTGTCTCTGTTAAGTATATAGAAAATCCTGCTTCAACTGTTGTCATGAAAGTATAGCAACTGCTGGATCATGGTCTCTTTTATTTATATATGAAATTATGCTCCACCTGTTGTCATCTGAGAATAAGAACAGTTGGAGCATGGTCTATGTTAAGTGAATAGGAAATCATGCGCCACCTGTTGTCATGAGAGTATAACAACATCTGCAGCATGGTCTCCGTTAAGTATATTGACAATCATGCTCCACCTGTTGTTATGGGAGTATTACAACAGCTGGAGCATGGTCTCTGTTTAGTGTATAGGAAATCATGCTCCAACTGTTGTCAGGAGAGTATAACAACAGCTGGAGCATGATCTTTGTTAAGTATATATGAAATACTGCTCCTCCTGTTGTCATTAGTGTATAACAACAGCTGGAGCATGGTCTCTGTGAAGTATATAGGAAATCATGCTCCACCTGTTGTCATGAGAATATAACAACAGCTTGAGCATGGTCTTTGTTAAGAATATAGGAAATCATGCTCCACCTGTTGTCATGAGAGAATCACAACAGCTGGAGCATGGTCTTTGTTAAGAATATAAGAAATCATGATCCACCTGTTGTCATGAGAGTATAACAACAGCTGGAGCATGGTCTCTGTTAAGTGAATAGGAAATCATGCGCCACTTGTTGTCATGAGTGTATAACAACAGCTGGAGTATGGTCTTTGTTAAGTATATAGAAAATCCTGCTCCACCTGTTGTCATTAGAGTATAGCAACAGCTGGAGCATGGTCTCTCTTATGTATATCGGAAATCCTGCTCCATCTGTTGTCATGAGAGTATAACAACAGCTGGATCATGGTCTCTGTTAAGTGAATAGGAAATCATGCGCCACCTGTTGTCATGAGAGTATAACAACATCTGGAGCATGGTCTCTGTTCAGTACATAGGTAATCATCCTCCACCTGTTGTCATGAGAATATAGAAACAACTGGAGCATGGTCTCTCTTATGTATATAGGAAATCATGTTCCACCTGTTGTCACGAGGGTATAACAACAGCTGGAGCATGGTCTCTGTTACATGAATAGGAAATCATGCGCCACCTGTTGTCATGAGAGTATAACAACATCTGGAGCATGGCCTCTGTTAAGTATATAGGTAATAATGCTCCACCTGTTGTTAAGGGAGTATAACAACACCTGGAGCATTGTCTCTGTTAAGTATATAGAAAATCCTGCTTCAACTGTTGTCATGAAAGTATAGCAACTGCTGGATCATGGTCTCTTATATTTATATATGAAATCATGCTCCACCTGTTGTCATCTGAGAATAACAACAGTTGGAGCATGGTCTATGTTAAGTGAATAGGAAATCATGCGCCACCTGTTGTCATGAGAGTATAACAACATCTGCAGCATGGTCTCCGTTAAGTATATTGACAATCATGCTCCACCTGTTGTTATGGGAGTAAAACAACAGCTGGAGCATGGTCTCTGTTAAGTGTATAGGAAATCATGCTCCACCTGTTGTCAGGAGAGTATAACAACAGCTGGAGCATGATCTTTGTTAAGTATATATGAAATACTGCTCCTCCTGTTGTCATTAGTGTATAACAACAGCTGGAGCATGGTCTCTGTGAAGTATATAGGAAATCATGCTCCACCTGTTGTCATGAGAATATAACAACAGCTTGAGCATGGTCTTTGTTAAGAATATAGGAAATCATGCTCCACCTGTTGTCATGAGAGAATCACAACAGCTGGAGCATGGTCTTTGTTAAGAATATAAGAAATCATGATCCACCTGTTGTCATGAGAGTATAACAACAGCTGGAGCATGGTCTCTGTTAAGTGAATAGGAAATCATGCGCCACTTGTTGTCATGAGTGTATAACAACAGCTGGAGTATGGTCTTTGTTAAGTATATAGAAAATCCTGCTCCACCTGTTGTCATTAGAGTATAGCAACAGCTGGAGCATGGTCTCTCTTATGTATATCGGAAATCCTGCTCCATCTGTTGTCATGAGAGTATAACAACAGCTGGATCATGGTCTCTGTTAAGTGAATAGGAAATCATGCGCCACCTGTTGTCATGAGAGTATAACAACATCTGGAGCATGGTCTCTGTTCAGTACATAGGTAATCATCCTCCACCTGTTGTCATGAGAATATAGAAACAACTGGAGCATGGTCTCTCTTATGTATATAGGAAATCATGTTCCACCTGTTGTCACGAGGGTATAACAACAGCTGGAGCATGGTCTCTGTTACATGAATAGGAAATCATGCGCCACCTGTTGTCATGAGAGTATAACAACATCTGGAGCATGGCCTCTGTTAAGTATATAGGTAATTATGCTCCACCTGTTGTTAAGGGAGTATAACAACAACTGGAGCATTGTCTCTGTTAAGTATATAGAAAATCCTGCTTCAACTGTTGTCATGAAAGTATAGCAACAGCTGGAGCATGGTCCCTCTTATTTATATATGAAATCATGCTCCACCTGTTGTCATGAGAGAATAACAACAGTTGGAGCATGGTCTTTGTTAGGTGAATAGGAAATCATGCGCCACCTGTTGTCATCTGAGAATAACAACAGTTGGAGCATGGTCTTTGTTAGGTGAATAGGAAATCATGCGCCACCTGTTGTCATGAGAGAATAACAACATCTGCAGCATGGTCTCCGTTAAGTATATAGACAATCATGTACCACCTGTTGTTATGGGAGTATAACAACAGCTGGAGCATGGTCTCTGTTACATGAATAGGAAATCATGCGCCACCTGTTGTCATGAGAGTATAACAACATCTGGAGCATGGCCTCTGTTAAGTATATAGGTAATTATGCTCCACCTGTTGTTATGGGAGTATAACAACACCTGGAGCATTGTCTCTGTTAAGTATATAGAAAATCCTGCTTCAACTGTTGTCATGAAAGTATAGCAACTGCTGGATCATGGTCTCTTTTATTTATATATGAAATTATGCTCCACCTGTTGTCATCTGAGAATAAGAACAGTTGGAGCATGGTCTATGTTAAGTGAATAGGAAATCATGCGCCACCTGTTGTCATGAGAGTATAACAACATCTGCAGCATGGTCTCCGTTAAGTATATTGACAATCATGCTCCACCTGTTGTTATGGGAGTATAACAACAGCTGGAGCATGGTCTCTGTTTAGTGTATAGGAAATCATGCTCCAACTGTTGTCAGGAGAGTATAACAACAGCTGGAGCATGATCTTTGTTAAGTATATATGAAATCGTGCTCCTCCTGTTGTCATTAGTGTATAACAACAGCTGGAGCATGGTCTCTGTGAAGTATATAGGAAATCATGCTCCACCTGTTGTCATGAGAGAATCACAACAGCTGGAGCATGGTCTTTGTTAAGAATATAAGAAATCATGATCCACCTGTTGTCATGAGAGTATAACAACAGCTGGAGCATGGTCTCTGTTAAGTGAATAGGAAATCATGCGCCACTTGTTGTCATGAGTGTATAACAACAGCTGGAGTATGGTCTTTGTTAAGTATATAGAAAATCCTGCTCCACCTGTTGTCATTAGAGTAAAGCAACAGCTGGAGCATGGTCTCTCTTATGTATATAGGAAATCCTGCTCCACCTGTTGTCATGAGTATAACAACAGCTGGATCATGGTCTCTGTTAAGTGAATAGGAAATCATGCGCCACCTGTTGTCATGAGAGTATAACAACATCTGGAGCATGGTCTCTGTTCAGTACATAGGTAATCATCCTCCACCTGTTGTCATGAGAATATAGCAACAGCTGGAGCATGGTCTCTCTTATGTATATAGGAAATCATGTTCCACCTGTTGTCACGAGGGTATAACAACAGCTGGAGCATGGTCTCTGTTACATGAATAGGAAATCATGCGCCACCTGTTGTCATGAGAATATAACAACATCTGGAGCATGGCCTCTGTTAAGTATATAGGTAATTATGCTCCACCTGTTGTTATGGGAGTATAACAACACCTGGAGCATTGTCTCTGTTAAGTATATAGAAAATCCTGCTTCAACTGTTGTCATGAAAGTATAGCAACAGCTGGAGCATGGTCCCTCTTATTTATATATGAAATCATGCTCCACCTGTTGTCATGAGAGAATAACAACAGTTGGAGCTTGGTCTTTGTTAGGTGAATAGGAAATCATGCGCCACCTGTTGTCATGAGAGAATAACAACATCTGCAGCATGGGCTCCGTTAAGTATATAGACAATCATGTACCACCTGTTGTTATGGGAGTATAACAACAGCTGGAGCATGGTCTCTGTTACATGAATAGGAAATCATGCGCCACCTGTTGTCATGAGAGTATAACAACATCTGGAGCATGGCCTCTGTTAAGTATATAGGTAATTATGCTCCACCTGTTGTTATGGGAGTATACCAACACCTGGAGCATTGTCTCTGTTAAGTATATAGAAAATCCTGCTTCAACTGTTGTCATGAAAGTATAGCAACTGCTGGATCATGGTCTCTTATATTTATATATGAAATCATGCTCCACCTGTTGTCATCTGAGAATAACAACAGTTGGAGCATGGTCTATGTTAAGTGAATAGGAAATCATGCGCCACCTGTTGTCATGAGAGTATAACAACATCTGCAGCATGGTCTCCGTTAAGTATATTGACAATCATGCTCCACCTGTTGCTATGGGAGTATAACAACAGCTGGAGCATGGTCTCTGTTAAGTGTATAGGAAATCATGCTCCACCTGTTGTCAGGAGAGTATAACAACAGCTGGAGCATGATCTTTGTTAAGTATATATGAAATCCTGCTCCTCCTGTTGTCATTAGTGTATAACAACAGCTGGAGCATGGTCTCTGTGAAGTATCTAGGAAATCATGCTCCACCTGTTGTCATGAGAATATAACAACAGCTTGAGCATGGTCTTTGTTAAGAATATAGGAAATCATGCTCCACCTGTTGTCATGAGAGAATCACAACAGCTGGAGCATGGTCTTTGTTAAGAATATAAGAAATCATGATCCACCTGTTGTCATGAGAGTATAACAACAGCTGGAGCATGGTCTCTGTTAAGTGAATAGGAAATCATGCGCCACTTGTTGTCATGAGTGTATAACAACAGCTGGAGTATGGTCTTTTTTAAGTATATAGAAAATCCTGCTCCACCTGTTGTCATTAGAGTATAGCAACAGCTGGAGCATGGTCTCTCTTATGTATATCGGAAATCCTGCTCCACCTGTTGTCATGAGAGTATAACAACAGCTGGATCATGGTCTCTGTTAAGTGAATAGGAAATCATGCGCCACCTGTTGTCATGAGAGTATAACAACATCTGGAGCATGGTCTCTGTTCAGTACATAGGTAATCATCCTCCACCTGTTGTCATGAGAATATAGAAACAACTGGAGCATGGTCTCTCTTATGTATATAGGAAATCATGTTCCACCTGTTGTCACGAGGGTATAACAACAGCTGGAGCATGGTCTCTGTTACATGAATAGGAAATCATGCGCCACCTGTTGTCATGAGAGTATAACAACATCTGGAGCATGGCCTCTGTTAAGTATATAGGTAATTATGCTCCACCTGTTGTTAAGGGAGTATAACAACACCTGGAGCATTGTCTCTGTTAAGTATATAGAAAATCCTGCTACAACTGTTGTCATGAAAGTATAGCAACAGCTGGAGCATGGTCCCTCTTATTTATATATGAAATCATGCTCCACCTGTTGTCATGAGAGAATAACAACAGTTGGAGCTTGGTCTTTGTTAGGTGAATAGGAAATCATGCGCCACCTGTTGTCATGAGAGAATAACAACATCTGCAGCATGGTCTCCGTTAAGTATATAGACAATCATGTACCACCTGTTGTTATGGGAGTATAACAACAGCTGGAGCATGGTCTCTGTTACATGAATAGGAAATCATGCGCCACCTGTTGTCATGAGAGTATAACAACATCTGGAGCATGGCCTCTGTTAAGTATATAGGTAATTATGCTCCACCTGTTGTTATGGGAGTATAACAACACCTGGAGCATTGTCTCTGTTAAGTGTATTGAAAATCCTGCTTCAACTGGTGTCATGAAAGTATAGCAACTGCTGGATCATGGTCTCTTTTGTTTATATATGAAATCATGCTCCACCTGTTGTCATCTCAGAATAACAACAGTTGGAGCATGGTCTATGTTAAGTGAATAGGAAATCATGCGCCACCTGTTTTCATGAGAGTATAACAACATCTGCAGCATGGTCTCCGTTAAGTATATAGACAATCATGCTCCACCTGTTGTTATGGGAGTATAACAACAGCTGGAGCATGGTCTCTGTTAAGTGTATAGGAAATCATGCTCCACCTGTTGTCAGGAGAGTATAACAACAGCTGGAGCATGATCTTTGTTAAGTATATATGAAATCCTGCTCCTCCTGTTGTCATTAGTGTACAACAACAGCTGGAGCATGGTCTCTGTGAAGTATATAGGAAATCATGCTCCACCTGTTGTCATGAGAATATAACAACAGCTGGAGCATGGTCTTTGTTAAGAATATAGGATATCATGCTCCACCTGTTGTCATGAGAGAATCACAACAGCTGGAGCATGGTCTTTGTTAAGAATATAAGAAATCATGATCCACCTGTTGTCATGAGAGTATAACAACAGCTGGAGCATGGTCTCTGTTAAGTGAATAGGAAATCATGCGCCACTTGTTGTCATGAGTGTATAACAACAGCTGGAGTATGGTCTTTGTTAAGTATATAGAAAATCCTGCTCCACCTGTTGTCATTAGAGTAAAGCAACAGCTGGAGCATGGTCTCTCTTATGTATATAGGAAATCCTGCTCCACCTGTTGTCATGAGTATAACAACAGCTGGATCATGGTCTCTGTTAAGTGAATAGGAAATCATGCGCCACCTGTTGTCATATGAGTATAACAACATCTGGAGCATGGTCTCTGTTCAGTACATAGGTATTCATCCTCCACCTGTTGTCATGAGAATATAGCAACAGCTGGAGCATGGTCTCTCTTATGTATATAGGAAATCATGTTCCACCTGTTGTCACGAGGGTATAACAACAGCTGGAGCATGGTCTCTGTTACATGAATAGGAAATCATGCGCCACCTGTTGTCATGAGAGTATAACAACATCTGGAGCATGGCCTCTGTTAAGTATATAGGTAATTATGCTCCACCTGTTGTTATGGGAGTATAACAACACCTGGAGCATTGTCTCTGTTAAGTATATAGAAAATCCTGCTTCAACTGTTGTCATGAAAGTATAGCAACAGCTGGAGCATGGTCCCTCTTATTTATATATGAAATCATGCTCCACCTGTTGTCATGAGAGAATAACAACAGTTGGAGCATGGTCTTTGTTAGGTGAATAGGAAATCATGCGCCACCTGTTGTCACGAGAGAATAACAACATCTGCAGCATGGTCTCCGTTAAGTATATAGACAATCATGTACCACCTGTTGTTATGGGAGTATAACAACAGCTGGAGCATGGTCTCTGTTAAGTGTATAGGAAATCATGCTCCACCTGTTGTCATGAGAGTATAACAACAGCTGGAGCATGATCTTTGTTAAGTATATATGAAATCCTGCTCCTCCTGTTGTCATTAGTGTATAACAACAGCTGGAGCATGGTCTCTGTAATGTGAATAGGAAATCATGCGGCACCTGTTGTCACGAGAGTAAAACAACATCTGCAGCATGGTCTCTGTTATGTATATTGGTAATAATGCTCCACCTGTTGTTCTTGGAGTATAACAATAGCTGGTGCATGGTCTCTGTTATGTATATAGGAAATCATGCTCCACCTGTTGTCAGGAGAGTATAACAACGGCTGGAGCATGGTCTTTGTTAAGTATATAGGAAACTATGCTCCAGCTGTTGTCATGAGAATATAACAACAGCTGGAGCATGGTCTCTGTTTAGTATTTAGGAAATCCTGCTCCACCTGTTGTCATGAGAGTATAGCAACAGCTGGAGCATAGTCTCTGTTAAGTACAGTCAAACCTGTCTTAAGGGGTCACTGTATTACGGGGTCATCTGTCTTTAGTAGCCATCTTTTTTGGGTCCCCAGATCTAAAATACTGTGCAAATGAACCTGTATTAAGGGGTCGCCTGTCTTAAGCAGCCAGTTCTTGTGTGTCCCATGGGGGGACCCCTTAAGACAGGTTTGACTGTATATATGAAATCATACTCTACCTGTTGTCATGAGAGTATAACAACAGCTGGAGCACGTTCTCTGTTTAGTATATACGAAATCATGCTCCTCCTGTTGTCATGAGAGTATTATAATAGCTGGAGCATAGTCTCTGTTAAGTATATAGGAAATCATGCTCCACCTGTTGTCATGAGAGTATAACAACATCTGGAGCA
The DNA here is from genome assembly GCA_963989385.1 of Ctena decussata. Lineage (NCBI taxonomy): Eukaryota > Metazoa > Mollusca > Bivalvia > Lucinida > Lucinidae > Ctena > Ctena decussata. Next base: position 64,520,581 of record OZ022506.1, on the reverse strand, counting down.
TGGTCTCTGTTAAATATATAGGAAACCTTGCTCCACCTGTTGTCATGAGAGTATTACAACATCTGGAGCATGTTCGCTGTTAAGTATATAGGAAATCCTGCTCCTCCTTTTGTCACAAGAGTATAACCCTTCATATCATGGCACAGCAAATTAAAATGAGAGATCATCTCTTCTTCTTTCCGCTTGCATCTGCATCCAAAATAATAGCCTTAGCCACATCCGCATAACACTTGCTTTTGTTGTATATACATACTCTTATAATTTGAAGACAACAGTTGTATCTCATAGTAGCAGCGACTCTTCAAAGAGAATCTCTATTAAGAACCTAGGTACTTTGGTGAATCTGCTTTCATTCCACAACTGCTGATTCTAGGGTAATTGCCAGTGGGATGACCCTTGAGGTCGAATTCCCAGACTCCTACATCTTCGATTGGTTAAAACGTATTTTATTTCATAACAGTACAATCATCCATGTATATACATAACATGAAAACATTTAAAGAACCAGAACTGAAGCCAAAGTTAATTAAATCATTCTCTTACTTTAAACTAGTCATAATGTGTGAGCAATGGCTGCAGCATGGTATCTATAAGTCAATTTTAGGAATCCATGCTCCACCAGTAGTCCTAAAAGTAGAACAACAGCTGGAGCATAATCTCTGCAATAACTACAGGAAACCCTGCTCTGCATATTTTCACGAGAAGAAAACAACAGCTGGAGTATGATATCTGCTAGTGCTAAAAGAAACCGTGCTCCATCTGTTGTCATGAACGTAAAACAACAGCTGGAACATGGTCCCTGCTATAACTATAGGAAATCATGTTCTGACTGTTGTCACGAGAGAAAAACAACAGCTGGAGCATGATATTTACGAGTACTATAGGAAACCATGCTCCGACTGCTGTCATGAGAGTAGATCACCAGCTGGAGCATGGTATCTGCTATACATTTTGGACATCATGCTCTGCTTGTTGTAACGAGAAAATAACAACAGGTGGAGCATGGTCTCTGCCAGTGCTTTGGAAAATCATGCTCCACCTGTTTTCATGAAAGTAGAACAACGACTGAACCATGGTTTCTGCTATAACTATAGGAAACCATGTTCTGCCTGTTTTCACGAGAGAATAGCACCGGCTGGAGCATGGTCTCTGCTAGTACTATAGAAAATCATGCTCCACCTGTTGTCATGAAACTAGGACAACAGCTGGTGCATGGTCTCTGCTAAAACTATTGAAGACAGGCTTCGCCTGTTGCCATGAGATAATAACAACAGCTGGCGCAAGAAATCTGCTATTTATATGTGAATTCATGCTCCACCTGTTGTCATAAAAGTAGAACAACAACTGAAGCATGGTCCCTGCTATAACTATAGGACACCATGTTCTGCCTGTTGTCACGAGAGAATAACAACAGCTGGAGCAAGGTATCTGCAAGTACTATAGGAAACCATGCTCCAACTGTTGTCATGAAAGTAGAACAACAGCCGGAGCATGGTCTCTGCTACAATTATAGGAAAACATGCTCCGACTGTTGTCATGAAAGTAGAACTATAACTGGAGCATGTTCTCTTCTGTAACAAACGGAAACCATGCTCCACCTGTTGTCAGGAGAGAATAACAATAGCTGAAACATGGTATCTCCTAGTACCCTAGATCTCGTCAAATATAAAATCTACTCATGCAAAAACTGCTTCTAGGGGAGCAACTTCTTATCTTCAATGTTTTACCCAAATAAAAGTGGCAGATTAGATTCCTCTGAATGTGTAACCATTTCTGTTAAGATTCAGATCCTTCTGAGAAAAGACATACATGTGTCTTGGCCATGGCCATGGAAGTTATTGGGATTCATATGAAAGACGGTGTAGAAGAAAATAGATATAATCACTAGAATACTATATGGGTACTTTCATATCACACCATAGTACAACTGAAGTTCTAGGTCAGAGGGTTAAGCGCTGGCCTGTTAAACTGGCTCTCGGGGTTCAAATCCCACTGAGGCGGCATTATTTTTAACCTTAAACGGGATTCCATTTCACACAGCCATTCATATTATTACATTCCCGTCGGGTCGATATGACTGAAATAGTGTTGTTAGGTCCACCCATATCACATCCAAACTCGTATATGCCTTGGACCAGTGATACTTATGTTGGGCAGATGCTCTGTAGTAAGAAAATCTATTGAGATTTTTCGTATAAGTAAAACGTCGATATGACGTCGGTGCAATGTTGATACGACGTTTCGTCTGGGTGGGTATAAAGTGCATAGGTACACCGTAATGGTTTTCTGCCTTTTTTAAAAAAAGGGGAACAAATTTTGTGACTTCCAGTTTGCTGACCTGTGTGACTAAGCCCTTCCTAATAAGGTTTACCATAAAGAAAATAACTTGCTCCTTAAGAAGCAAATTCTTTGCATGCAAAGTTGACTCCAAATGAAAAAGGGGGTGGGGGTGGGGGGGGGGGCAAAAATAAATAATGGCAGAGTTGTTTCCCCTGGAAGTTTACACAGTCACATTAATGCGTATGGAGGCACATTTATGTTTTCTCGCCATTTTTAAAGCTCAGACATGCTGACTTTTTTGACGTAAAACATTAAAAAGTGGATTTGACAGTAGCATCAAAAGGAAGAGATGTTCCTCATACATGTAATTTGTGATGAAAAAGACCTCTTCAAACGCAGAAAACGGCAACTCAGTGTGAGGTATGCGAGTTTAGGCGACCCGACTCTATACCTGCTACCGTATGCTTCTCTGATTAACAAACCCGTTGTATTGGCCACTTGAAGCGCTGGCACCATTTTAAAATGCGGACTGAGTCTGGTATCAGCGTGCATATCATTCCCCCCAACAGACGCAATAGGCGCTGTTTTAAGTAGAAGAAAGCTTGTTGAAAACTATGTAAAATTCCAGGCTCGTTGCAGATACAAGAACAGACATGTAATAAGCCATCGCATCGTACACAGATAAACACTTGATGACTCCCTTGGAATCCAAATAGAGAGAGAGAAAGAGAGAGAGAGAGAGAGAGACAGACAGACAGATAGAGAGGAGAGAGAGGAGAGGAGGTGGGGTCGATTGGGCTTTATTATATATTTTTGTTTTGAATCGCAAAAAACTGCATCACAGATATAAAATGGAATTCGCATATAGGCCTACATGCTGAACAATGCCCGTGGATGTTGGTGAGATGCAATGGATTTAATCCAAAACAACCCGATTAAACTACTATAGGTCGTTTGCGAAAAAGTGGAGGGCAAAAAATTGATTTAATTTCTTTACTACTGAATAAATTTTGATGAAACTTTGCAGACTTTAATCTATTACCCATACGAACTCATGCAAGGAAACTCAGATTTTTTTGATAGTTAAATAAAAAATTGTCAGATCAACTACATGTTAAAATATGTCCCTAGTCTTTGAAGTTTTACGCTTGGTTCAGTTTGTGGAACAGCCAGTGTTGTTCAGACTATATCCCTTATATGGACATTTACTTATATATAGGAGAAACACATAAGAAAATCCTTTTCAAATGATTGGCCCATTATCTTTAAAGCCTCTTGTTTACCCAGTAGTGAGTGAACACATTTCAGACCACATGGTAATTTGTGAATGAATAATAGTATTAGTATAGTAATTTTAGAACAACAAAGGCTGTTGTACCACTATGGTTACCTCCTGTGTAAGGATGGCATAAAATTGAGAAGGAAAATGGTAATGATTGATAGGGAAACTTTTTATTCAAAGGTCAAAAAATTCTTCATTTCCTAACATGAGTTCGTATAGGTAACTGATTATGGTATGCAAAGTTTCATGAAAATCTATTCAGAATAAAAGAAATTATATCGATTTTTTGCCCTCCACTTTTTCGCAAACGGCCTATACTATTGTTTATGTGTCTCAACAGCAGCATGTCCATCAACTATTAACAAACTTTTGTGGGTTAACCCTGAGCTGACATGCCAAACAAAAAGATTTTTTTCCTAGCTGTTCAGAATTTTATAATGAAAACAAAACGCTTCGAAAAACAGTCAAGGTTAACTCCGTTTCACATTACTTACGAATAGAACATAAAGTTTCTTCCTTTAATTGTATTATTATACAGTTGTTAAATGTGTAGAATCTTATTCCATTGAGCTGTTTATGTGAACGAACCTTTGGCTTAAAACCACTGGGCCTCGACTGCTGTACACAAACATGTACCTTTATACATGTATTTCTAAAAAATGCTAATTGATAGCAAGCCTAAAATTCCACTCCCCGTGGAGCCCTCCTACCTATCACTTACCTGCTACTATGTTGTATATTTTTGCATAACTTTACTGCCATCTCTCTAAAGTATCTTACTCTCTAAATACCTGATCATATGTTACATTACTATTCCAGACATCTTTGTTTAGAACTGATCTTATGTCAGTTTTAGCAAACCTCAAAGTTCAAATGACTATATACTTGTTATACGATCAATTGAAACATAGGATACAGCTTCATATTCTTCTGAATTCTATCTGTACTGATTTCATTTACATGTACTTGTATCTGTATTTACTCTATGTATCTCAGTTTCAAATAAAATATTGTTTAAACCAACAGCTGCAGTGTGCCGATAAAATATTTGTCAGCGAATATACAAGTTTTTACAGCTTTAAATCTTGTGCGCCCTAGACATCGAAAGGCCGAAAAGTTCCAAACACAACCTTCCTATTATATATTCCTAGATATCAGAACAATTATGAAATGCAAAAAAGGGCAAACTCGCAGTCTTGGAATTCATTAAGGCTTATGTAGGAAATAGTATGGAAATGAAAAGTGAGCCCGGTGATTTGGGCCATCGTAGTTCTGATAGAAATAGGTAAAGAAAAAAAAGCCAATTTTATAAACAAAACATTTTCTCGCCGTGTCCTGCGCCGGTAAAGCAGGTTGAGCGAGATTCAAAATATTTGTATTCTTCGGGGCAAGTCAAACCAAGAAAAAAATGCATTTGGGATACAGGCAGCTATAACAATATATTTAGGGATCTAGTGAGTCCTGGTTGTGTGGTTGAAACACAAGCACCTTTCTTCTAGCTATTGAACTGATAAACTCTCGACTACGGAATGAGTAAAAGAATACCTAAATGTTATACAGAAAGTTAAAATGCTGTGAAACTTGTAATATGTTGTGTCCAAGACTCAATGGGTTTCTAACCGGTTAATGGGGAAAAGGGGGATGGGGACTGATCACACAAGTTAATGAACTAGGAGAAATATACGCATTATTTTCTAAGAGTTGGGTATAGTATACTCACTCCGCCTCCGGCCCACCGCCCCCCCCCCCCCCCGCCCCCCCCCCCACTATAGCCTAGTAGCCGTAGGGGCAATGAGCCTACTCTCCTTTCGCTGCCTTATCCTTCCCTGATTCGAAACAGGAACCCATTTTCTGCTGGGTTGACCGAGACAGTTTTCGAGTTGTCGGATGGCCAAGCCCGGGTTCGAACTCACAATCTTCATGCGACTTTCTGCACTAAAGCCGAGTCGCTCTGGCCACTCGACCACATAAGTTGCACCGTACTATTAACATCAGACAGAGTAACCGATGATTATCAACGAGCTCGACGTGATGAAAATTTGGCAGACAACAGAAAAATGGCTTGACAACGAAATGGCTAAATCGCTAAACCATAAAATATAGGTCACACCGACGCACAATTATTATGAATAACTCACAGTGTCATCCATAATTATTAACCAAAGTATGATGCGACCGATATTTGGAGCTGAAAATCAGAACCCTACTTTAGACATTTGAGCGGATTTAAGAAGGACAGTTTAGCGAAATCGATTTGGATTTACACGTAAGTTTTGCAGGTGAACGGTATTCACATGCAAACCTTTCCCGTTTAAATGTTTAGTTAGTATGATTTTCAATCGAAATGAATATTGTACCCATGCAGCCAGGGTTGTTGTTTTTTAGTAGGAGTTCGATGGATATTATTGTTGTAGATACAAATCGTGATCTGTGATTGATTGAGATACCGACTAGATAGTTCCTTTAAAAGTGATTGAGATACAGACTAGATAGTTCCTTAAAAAGTGGTTATCTTTCATGGCGCTGCACTAAAGAGAAATGTAAGGCTCGCATAAGCACAGATAGCACATGTACCACAGTCATTTTCCCCCCAAAACGAACATTCTCATGACCAAGATGACCACGTCACCAACAGAAAATGCGGCAGAAGATGTAAACCTAAGACTTTCGATAGGCTTAGGTTAACTCGAATACTTAAAAGGACATTTTAGACTGTCTAACGGAAGGGGCACAAGACAAAGCGTCAGAGTAATTCAGGTAATCCGCTCAAACGGGTAATTTTCCGTTTTGCTCAAATATCCACTTTTTGCCGCTCAAACGTCAGTTTTTTCCACTAAAATGCCCTGTCAATCCGCTCAAATGTTTTGCGCCGGTATGGTGCAAATCCATAAAATAGTGTTAGAGATAGTGACTAAAATAACTGAGCCATGAAATATAGACCCCACTGAACTACAGTTAGTATTAGGCGTAACTCACAAAATTGGCCCAAACCATTAACCCTAGCTTAATGCAATCCATGAACTAGTGTTTTTTTTTTAGATGTTGGCTAAAATCACTGGCCCATGAAATATAGTTCACACTGACCTATAATTTGTATGAGGTAACTCATAGTGTCAGCCCAAACCATTAACCCAAGTGAAATGCAAATCCATATAATAGCGTTAAAATGTAAGACAGATTCACTGGACTATGACCTAAAATTAGTATAAGGTCACTCACAGTAACCCAAACCATTTAATCAAGAAATAGTATTAGAAATATGAAGTAAACTCACTCGACCATGATAAAAAGGTCACACTGACCTACATTTAATATGAGGTCACTCACAGTGTCAACCCAAACCGTTTACCTCAAGAATGATGGAAACCGATAAAATAGTGATAGAAATATGAGGCAAAGTTACTGGACCATGAAATATAGGTCACACTGACCAACATATTGTATGAGGTCATTCACAGTGTTAAGCCCAAACCACTAGCCCAAGTATAAGGTAAATCCATGAAATAGTATTAGAATATGCGGCCAGGTCACTGGACCATAAATATAGGTCACTGTGACATACCTTCATTCTGATGTCAAACATCGGGTCATACTGAATGATTATTCAAAGCAATCATGTTCATACATAAACTTTAAGATATAAGGCAAATAACAGAACCTTGAAATATTAATCACTATGGCCTACATTTTGTTTGTGGTCAAACAACGGATCATACTGACTTATTACTCCAAGCATGAATGTTCATCAAACAGTTTCAATCACTGGGCCATGAAATACGGTCACTGTTTTCAGTAGATCTTCCCAAGATGTTCATATATAGCAAGTATGAAAGTGAGCTAAACGCAAAAGGTGAATATTTTCTATGTTCAATGATTCGTGAAATATAGGTCATGGCCCGATATGCGTCACTGCATGCAGTAGATCTTTATCGGATCTACCTATGGGGCAAGTATGAGACTCTACCCCTTCTGGTTACTTAAAAACTGAGATAAACGCAACAGGTGAATATTTTATTCTATGTTCCATGATCTGTAAAATATACGCCATGGCCCGATATGCATCACTGCGTTCAGTAGATCTTCCCGAGATGTACCTATGGAGCAAGTTTAAAGACTCAGTCCCTTTTTATTACTTAGAAACTGAGCTAAACGCAACAAGTGAATATTTTGCCTCTTTTCAATGATCCGTGAATTATAGGTCATGGCTCAATATGCATCACTGCTTTTTGTAGAGCTTCACCGGATGTATCTATTGAGCAAGTTTGAAGACTCTATCCCTTTTGATTACTTAGAATCTGAGCTAAACGCAAAGGTGAATAATTGTTCTATGTTCAGTGATCAGTGAATTATAGGTCATGACCCAATTTGCATCATTGCATTCAGTAGATCTTCACCAGATGTACCTATGGAGCAAGTTTGAAAAAATTATCCTTTTTGGTTACATAGAAACTGAGCTAAACGCATCAGGTGAATATTTTTGTCTATGTTCGATGAGCCGTAAAATATAGGCCACAGACCAATATGCATCGCTGCTTTCAGTAGATCTTTCTGAGATGTATATATGGAGCAAGGTTTGAAGACTCTATGTCAAACTTAGAAACTAAGCTAAACGCAACAGGTGAATATTTTTGCTAACGCGCATAAAGGCGCATGCGCACGCATACGCAGACGCACATGATAAGCGCTACTTTTGCTTCGCAAAATCGCACTAAAATCGACAAGAATTTGTGATACATATATATTACTCAAACAGTATGGTCAATACGACAAAACATCAATTCCTATTAAAATTGTTCTGAGTTTTTTATATCACAAAAAACTATAATGAGGTATCATTAATTCCAACCTGTAGTGTCAGTAAATGAACACAACTTTGTGACAAGATTTAATGTATTTTGTAGAAAAAATCAGGACAAATAAGAGATTTATTGATATCACAACATCATCGCCACTATACTGCAGTTTTGCTGACAATCATCCAGTTTGTGATATCTCAGACTCTTCTGAGATATTATAAAATCCTGTTTAGAGATATAACAGAATGGAGCTTATGATATTACCTGAGAAGAAATAAAGAACGTGAGAAGATCAATCTGGCCATTTTTACTCGGAAGCTGAAATTATTGTATTTGCCGACACCACCTAGGGATCGGAGGGTCTCGTTTTAACTTAGAGAATAGGGTATTCTATGGTCTTGTGTTCGAACAATAAGGAATATTTTAGTAATGTTTTTAAGGGACGAGTCATTTATTATCAGGTGGAGGTGGGGGGGGGGTATATTTTCATATGGTACACCAAATTTTTCCAACCCCCCACCCCAGTCTCACAAGTATTATTTGCCGATACCCGCCCCCCCCCCCCCCCCACAAATAGATGACAAACAATTTTATGATCCCCCACCCCCACACCCAGCTACCCTTCACACACCTACACCATATTACCTATTTTATGTCAGACTGACCTCATTCAAAACATGTATGAAACGCAAAGAACATTTTCTTATTTTAACAGCTTAATTATTCATGGTCTGTGTAAACTTGTCTTCATTTTTTAAACTTTCTTCTGCTAATGGCCATCCAGCAATCTGTTCTCCACTGCTTATCAGTTTAATAATTATAACTGTTAAAGCTAATACTGGGGCGTCTGGGTCGCGGGGGTCTGGGGGCTGAGACCCAAGAAGCCACAGTAGTTCTGCTGATGAAAAGGCACCTGGAGAGCTGATATCACAAATGCAGGCATTAAATTTAATTGGGGACAAAATCATCTACTTGACATGATTTTATAGACACTTTCATACTGTTGTTTTCTAGCAAATCAATGAAAAGAACTGTCTTTTTATATGAAGCTGCCAAAGTTTTGTGTCATTTCCATATATGCCCTTAAGTTTTGAGTTTGAAAGAAAAAGAGTTAAATTTTAGAAGTAATGGGGGACCTGGAACCCCCCCCCCCCCCCCCCCCGGCAGAAGCCGAGACATTTTTAAAAATGAAGGTCGATGTAAGAATTCTGACACCCCCCCCCTCCACAATATGTTTAATAAAATATATGACCCCCCTCGCTCCGAGGCTTATTGATTTCCGACCCCCCCCCCCCCCCCAGTACATCACCACATCACCAAAAACAATTCCGATCCCCTAAATGTACCCGGTCCCCCCACACCTGATAATAAATTACTCGTCCCAAATTTCAAGCAAAATAAATTAAAAATTACGTTTTCTAACCTCAAAAAAAAGTGTTACAGTTGTCGGGATAGATTGTATCAGTCGACAGCCTGCGTTTGATCTCGAATATATGAAGAAAACACTCTTTATTGTTCTGTTTGTTTGATATGAAAGATGTTTTATGTAATTAGCCTTGTAAACAGCAGACTGTATGTAACATAAATGGAGCATTTTCGGTAACAAGCGGTTATCCAAAGAGTTGAAACAGTTCCGGTGAAACTTAAAAATAGAGACTATGTTCCACCTATTGTTGTTTTCTCATGACAACAGGAGGAGCATGGATTCTTATATTACTAAACGAGACAGAGCTCCAGCTGTTGTTACATCATGTATCATGTCATGACAACAGAAGGAGCATGGTTTCCTATAGTACGTACAGAGATCATGCTCCATCTGCTGTTATAATCTGATGACAGCAGGTGGAGCATAGTTACCTATCGTACTAACAGAGACCATGCTCAAGCTGTTGTTATAATCTGAGGACAACAGGAGGATCATGGTTTCCTATAGTACTATCAAAGACCATGCTCCAGCTGTTGTTATAATCTGATGACAATAGGAGGAGCATGGTTTCCTAAAGTACTAACAGAGACCGTGATTCAGCTTTTGTTATCATCTAATGACATCAGGTATTATACTTATAGAGAGCACGCTCCAGCCGTTGCAACAATCTGATGATAACAGAAGGAGAATGGCTTCCTGAAGTACTAACATAGACCATGCTCCAGCTGCTGTTATAACATGATGACAACAGGAGGAGCATGGTTTCCTTTAGTACTATCAGAGCTGCTTCGGTTAACTGTACATGTCTTTGGTAAACTTGTGACAATCTGTGTGTATGTGCTTCTTTCCCTATTGGTTTTGAAAGCGGAATGTGGGATTTGATTGTATTATAAATTCCTGATCATTGCGTATCTTTTTACTTTCCTATAGTACTAACAGAGACCTTCTTCAGCTGTTGTTTTAATATGATGCCAACAGGAGGAGCATCGTTTGGTTCTAACGGACGTGACGTTACTTGTTTTTCAAATACAGTCTAGTTTCTGAAGAAGACGAAAGTCGAAACGTGAAAAACTGTGTTTTGTCTTATTTCTAAACTTTATGTTACTAAAAGAGAGCACGCTCCAGCTATTGTTATAATCTGATGAAAACAGAAAGAGCATGGTTTCCTATAATACTTACAGACTGTTGTAGAAAATCTGATGACAACAGGAAAAGCTTGATTTCTTAAAGTACTTACAGAGACCATGCTACAGCTGATGGTATCATCTGATGATAACAGGTGGAGCATGGTATCCTATAATTCTTTAAGAGACCATGCTCCAGCTGTTATTATACTGGACCAAAAAAGTTAGGGATCAAACATTTGTGTGAAATTATTATATCGAAAATAATAATTTTCCAAAAATCATTTTCTTCTGTTGAATACAACTGTCAAGGCTGCACAAAACTGTATGACACATATTGGAATCTAACCACGTGACACACCAGCAGAAATGAATAAACAGGCATACCCCTAAAATCAAAGTGAAAATAGCATTGCCACAAAACTTAATGTCCATTATTTTTGGCTTTATCCATGCAAAATGAGTTTTACTTCTCAGTGTGACCTCTGAGTGCCTGAGTAACTGCATGATAGCCACTCGGTATGCTTGTGCTAAATCCCCAAAGACCCATTTAGGGACTCGTTTGCCATTTTTCATGAAAGGACTGGATGCGCTCTCCATGAGTTTCAATAAGCCTCTGGTGATTAGAATTGGCGCTGTAACATGTCTAAAAGCATGTTCGATCGAATTTAAAACTTGTTATGGAATTAACATGTCACTGCGGACGATTGTTTCTGTTGGAAGGTTCTTGTCCACCACATTTGCCCCGTGATTCGATGGTACCATTGCCGTAAACTTCAGCAAACGGTCTCGTAATTGAACAAAACATGTCAGTCTTAGCTCGAACACCAATTGGGGCGCCTCTGTCTGGCATGCGCAAGTCTACGCAGCTGCCAATCCAGATGCTGGCCCATGCCATCATCCACCCTCCTCAAGACATGTCATATTCCACATGACGATTTGATTTATAGTCCACACGACGTGAGCCTGGCAGACAGCATGCCCTTCTCATATCATCGTGGATATCTATACACAATCTGGACTCATCTGTGAAAAGAACATGGGTCCAATTAACAGGTTGCGAATTGGCGTCACCTGTTGCCAACTGTTTCCTCGTTTTTCTATGGAATCGCGTCATACCTGGCCTCATTACCAGCATGCAATGCACAATTTAGCTGTGTAAAGTCTGTTTGTAACCGTTTTTGCTTACACCAGCCGATTAAAACATTTAACGCACAAAAAAGCGCATACTAACAGTGTTATTGTGATAAACCAGTAGCTTTAGACAGAGAAAATCGTCAGAATGGACAGGTCAAGTCGATCGCAAGTTTTAAATCAGATTGAACATGCTTTACAGATGTTGCAACACCCCAATTCTATTCATCAAAGGCTTCAGAAACCTCCTGGAGAGCTAATTCAGACCCGTCATGAAAAATGGCAAACGAGTCCCCAAGTGAGCCTCAAGCGCTTCACTAAAATCATACCGAGTAGCTGCCTAGCAGTTATTCAGACCCCCAGAGGTATCAATGAGCACTGGGAATAATTTTGCATGGACAAAGCCAAGAATCGTGGACATTCAATTTTGTGGTGGTGCCAATTTTCACTTCAATTTTAGGGGTATATCTGTTCATTCGTTTCTACTGGCGTGTCACGTGATCCGATTTCAATATTTTTCATGCAGTCCTGTGCCGCTTCAACAGATGTATTGAATGAAAGAAAATTATTTTTGAATAATTTATTTTTCATGATTTAAGCTTCAGTCAAATGTTTGATCCTTAACTTTTTTTGTCCAGTATATATTGTGAGGACAACAGGAGGAACATGATTTCTTATAGTACTATCAGATCCCATGCCACAGCTGTTATTATAATCTGATGACAACAGGAGAAGCATGGTTTTCTGTAGTGCTAACAGAGACCATGCTCCACTTATTGTTATAATCCGATGACAACAGAAGGAGCTTGGATACCTACAGTACTTGCAGAGATACTTGCAGCTGTTGTAATAACAGGAGAAATGGGGATAATTCTAGATTTATTAGAGACCATGCTCAAGCTATTGTTATAATCTGATGACATCGGGGGAGAATGGTTTCCTACAGTACTAACTGAGACCATGCTGCAGCTGTTGTTATAGTCTGATGGCAACAAGAGGAGCATGGTTTCCTATTGTACTTACACAGACCACGCTTCAGCTGTTGTTATAATCTGATGACAACAGGACGAGCATGGTTTCCTATAACACGTACACAGGACATGCAGCATGTGTTGTTATAATCTGATGATAACCAGAGAATCATGGTTTCTTAAAGAACTTACAGAGACCATGCTACAGCTGATGGTATCATCTGATGACAAGAGGAGGAGCATGCTTTCCCTATAGTTCTAACAGAGACCACGCTCCAGCTGTTGTTATATTGTTATGACAACAGGAAGAGCATGATTTCTTATATTACTATCCGAGACAATGCTCCAGCTGTTATTATTATCTGATGACAATAGGAGAAGCATGGTTTTCCATAGAACCAACAGAGACCATGCTCCATTTGTTGTTACCATATAACAACAGGTGGAGCATGGTTTCCTACATTCTTAACAAAGACAATGCTCCAGCTGTTGTTAACTTCTCATGGCGACAGGTGGAGCATGATTTGCTATATTTTGTAACAGATCATACTCCAGCTGTTGGTATACTCTCATGACAACAGGTGGGACAGGATTTCCAGGTGGGGCAAGAGCATAGTCTCCTATATACTTAACAGAGACCATGCTCCAGCTATTGTTATTCTGTCATGACAACAGGGGGAGCATGATTTCCTATATACTTATCAGAGACCATGCTCTAGCTGTTGTTATACTCTCATGATAACAGATGGAGCAGATTTTCCTTTATACTTACACAGACCATGCTCCAGCTGTTGTTATACTCTCATGACAAGAGGTGGAGCAGAATTTCCTATATACTGAACAGAGACCATGCTCCAGCTGTTGTTATACTCTGATGACAACAGATGTAGCAGGATTTCCTATATACTTAACAGAGACCATGCTCCATGTGTTGTTATACTCTCATTACAACTAGTGGAGCAGGATTTCCTATATACGAAACAGAGACCATGCTCCAGCTGTTGTTATAGTCTCATGATAGCAGATGGAGCACGATTTGCTATATTTTGTAACAGATCATGCTCCAGCTCTTGGTACACTCTCATGACAACAGGTGGGACAGGATTTCCAGGTGGGACAGGAGCATAGTCACTTAAATACTTAACAAAGACCATGCTCCTGCTGTTGGTATACTCACATGACAAAAGGTGGAGCATGACTTCGTATATACTTAACAGCGACCATGCTCCAGCTGTTGGTATACACACATGATAACAGGTGGAGCAGGATTTCCTATATACTTATCAAATACCATGCTCTAGCTGTTGTTATACTCTCATGACAACAGATGGAGCAGATTTTCCTTTATACTTACACAGACAATGCTCCAGCTGTTGTTATACTCTCATGACGAGAGGTGGAGCAGAATTTCCTATATACCTAATAGAGACTATGCTCCAGCTGCTAATATACTCTCATGACAACAGTTGGAGCAGAATTTCCTGAATACTTAACAAAGACCATGCTCCAGCTGTTGTTATACTCTCATGATAACAGGTGGGACAGGATTTCCAATATACTTAGACCATGCTTCAACTGTTGTTATATTCTCATGTCAACAGGAGGAGCATGATTTCCTATATACTTAACAGAGACCATGCTCCAGCTGGAGCACGATTTGCTATATTTTGTAACAGAGACCATGCTCCAGTTGTTGGTATGCTCTCATGACAACAGGTGGGACAGGATTTCCAATATACTTAGACCATGCTTCAACTGTTGTTATATTCTCATGTCAACAGGAGGAGCATGATTTCCTATATACTTAACAGAGACCATGCTCCAGCTGTTGTTATATTCTCATGGGAACAGGTGGCGCATGATTTCCTGTATACTGAACAGAGACCATTCCCAGATGTTGTTATACTCTCATGACAACAGGTGTAGCAGGATTTCCTATAAACTTAACAGAGACCATGCTCAAGCTGTTGTGATACTCTCATGACGACAGGTGGAGCAGGATTTCCTATATACTTAACAGAGACCATGCTCAAGCTGTTGTTATACTCTCGTAACAACAGGAGGAGCATGATTTCGTATATACTAAACAAAGAACTTGCTCCAGCTGTTGTTATACTCTCTTGACAACAGGTAGAGTAGGATTTCCTATATACTTAACAGAGACTATGCTCCAGCTGTTGTTACACTCTCACGACAACAGGTGGAGCAGGATTTCCTATAAACTAACAAGAGACCATGCTCCGACTGTTGTTATATTTTCATGAGAACAGGTGGAGCATGAGTTCCTATATACTTAACAGAGACCATGCTCCAGCTGTTGTTATACACTCATGACAACAGGAGGAGCATGATTTCCTATATACTTTACAAAGACCATACTCCGACTGTCGTTATACTTTCGTGACAACAGGTGGAGCATGATTACCTATATACAAAACAGAGACCCCATGCTCCAGGTGTTATGATACTCCCATAACAACAGGCGGAGCATGCATACCTATATACTTAACAGAAACCATGCTCCAGCTATTGTTATACTCTCGTGACAACAGGTGGCGCACGACTTCCTATTCACTTACACTCTCATGACAACAGACGGATCATGATTTCCTATAAACATGTACATAAGAGAGACCATGCGCCAAATGTTGTTATACTCTCATGACAACAGGTGAAGCAGGATTTTCAATTTATTTAACAGAGACCATGCTCCAGATGTTGTTATACTCCCATAACAACAGATGGAGTATGATTACCTATATACTTAACAGAGACCATGCTCCAGATGTTATTATATGCTCCAGCTGTTGTTATACTCTCATGATAACAGGTGGCGCATAATTTCCTATTAACTTAACAGAGACCATGCTCCAGCTATTGTTATAATAATTCAAAATTTCCTATATACATAACAGTGATGATTACCTATATACTTAACAGAGACCATGGTCCAGCTGTTGTTGTACTCTCATGACAACAGGAGGAGCATGATTTCGTATATACTAAATAGAGAACATGCTCCAGCTGTTGTTTTACTCTCATGACAATAGGCGGAGCATGATTTCCTATATACTTAACAGAGATCATGCTCCAGCTATTGTTATACTCTCATGACAGCAGATGGAGCATGATTTCGTATATACTAAACATAGAACTTGCTCCAGCTGTTGTTATACTCTCATGACAACAGGTAGAGTAGGATTTCCTTTATACTTAACAGAGACCATGCTCCAGCTGTTGTGATACTCTCATGACGACAGGTGGAGCAGGATTTCAAATATACTTAACAGAGACCATGCTCAAGCTGTTGTTATACTCTGGTAACAACAGGAGGAGCATGATTTCGTATATACTAAACAAAGAACTTGCTCCAGCTGTTGTTATACTCTCATGACAACAGGTAGAGTAGGATTTCCTACATACTTAACAGAGACTGTGCTCCAGCTGTTGTTACACTCTCATGACAACAGACTGAGCATTATTAACTATATACATAAAAGAGACCTGTTGTTGTTATACTCCCATACTAACAGGTGGAGCATGATTGTCTATATACTAAACGGAGACCATGCTGCAGATGTTGTTATACTCTCATGACAACAGGTGGCGCATGATTTCCTATTCACTTAACATAGACCATGCTCCAACTGTTGTTATTCTCAGATGACAACAGGTGGAGCATGATTTCATATATAAATAAAAGGGACCATGATCCAGCAGTTGCTATACTTTCATGACAACAGTTGAAGCAGGATTTCCTATATACTATACAGAGACCATGTTCAAGCTGTTGTTATACACTCATGACAACAGGAGGAGCATGATTTCCTATATAATTTACAAAGACCATGCTCCGATTGTCGTTATACTTTCGTGACAACAGGTGGAGCATGATTTCCTATATACTAAACAGAGATCATGTTCCAGGTGTTATGATACTCCCATAACAACAGGCGGAGCATGCATACCTATATACTTAACAGAGACCATGCTTCAGCTGTTGTATTATATTCTTATGACAAAGGTGGCGCATGACTTCCTATTCACTTAACAGATACCATGTTCCAGCTGTTGTTATACTCTCATGACGACAGACGGAGCATGATTTCCTATATACATGTACATACGAGAGACCATGCTCCAACTGTTGTTATACTCTCATGACAACAGGTGAAGCAGTTGTTTTCTATATATTTAACAGAGACCATGCTCCCGATGTAATTATACTCCCATAACAACAGGTGGAGCATGATTACCTATATACTTAACAGAGACCATGCTCCAGATGTTGTTATTCTCTCATGATAACAGGTGGAGAATGATTTCCTATCCACTTAACAGAGACCATACTCCAGCTGTTGTTTTACTCTCATGACAACAGGTGGAGCATAATTTCCTATAAACATAAGAGAGGCCATGCTCCAGCTGTTGCTATACTCTCATGACAACAGGGTGAGCATTATTAACTATATACATAAAAGAGACCATGCTCCAGCTGTTGTTATACTCTCATGACAACAGGTGGAGCATGATTTCCTATATACTATACAAAGACCATGCTCCAGCTGTTGTTATACTCTCATGACAATAGGTGGAGCATGATTTCCTATTTACTTAACAGAGATCATGCTCAAGCTATTGTTATACTCTCATGACAACAGGTGGAGCAGGATGTCCTATATACTTTACAGAGACCATGCTCCAGCTGTTGTTATATTCTCATGACAACAGGTGGAGCATGGTTTCCTATATACTTAACAGAGACCATGCTCCAGCTGTTGTTATACGATCTTGACAACATGAGGAGCAGGATTTCCTATATACTTAACAAATACCAAGCTCCAGCTGTTGTTATACTCTCATGACAACAGGTGGAGCATGATTTCCTATATACTTAACAGAGACCATGCTCCAGCTGTTGGTACACTCTCATGACAACAGATGGAGTATGATTACCTATATACTTAACAGAGACCATGCTCCAGATGTTATTATATGCTCCAGCTGTTGTTATACTCTCATGATAACAGGTGGCGCATAATTTCCTATTAACTTAACAGAGACCATGCTCCAGCTATTGTTATAATAATTCAAAATTTCCTATATACATAACAGTGATGATTACCTATATACTTAACAGAGACCATGGTCCAGCTGTTGTTGTACTCTCATGACAACAGGAGGAGCATGATTTCGTATATACTAAATAGAGAACATGCTCCAGCTGTTGTTTTACTCTCATGACAATAGGCGGAGCATGATTTCCTATATACTTAACAGAGATCATGCTCCAGCTATTGTTATACTCTTATGACAGCAGATGGAGCATGATTTCCATATATACTAAACATAGAACTTGCTCCAGCTGTTGTTATACTCTCATGACAACAGGTAGAGTAGGATTTCCTTTATACTTAACAGAGACCATGCTCCAGCTGTTGTGATACTCTCATGACGACAGGTGGAGCAGGATTTCAAATATACTTAACAGAGACCATGCTCAAGCTGTTGTTATACTCTGGTAACAACAGGAGGAGCATGATTTCGTATATACTAAACAAAGAACTTGCTCCAGCTGTTGTTATACTCTCATGACAACAGGTAGAGTAGGATTTCCTACATACTTAACAGAGACTGTGCTCCAGCTGTTGTTACACTCTCATGACAACAGACTGAGCATTATTAACTATATACATAAAAGAGACCTGTTGTTGTTATACTCCCATAACAACAGGTGGAGCATGATTGTCTATATACTAAACGGAGACCATGCTGCAGATGTTGTTATACTCTCATGACAACAGGTGGCGCATGATTTCCTATTCACTTAACATAGACCATGCTCCAACTGTTGTTATTCTCAGATGACAACAGGTGGAGCATGATTTCATATATAAATAAAAGGGACCATGCTCCAGCAGTTGCTATACTTTCATGACAACAGTTGAAGCAGGATTTCCTATATACTATACAGAGACCATGTTCAAGCTGTTGTTATACACTCATGACAACAGGAGGAGCATGATTTCCTATATACTTTACAAAGACCATGCTCCGATTGTCGTTATACTTTCGTGACAACAGGTGGAGCATGATTTCCTATATACTAAACAGAGATCATGTTCCAGGTGTTATGATACTCCCATAACAACAGGCGGAGCATGCATACCTATATACTTAACATAGACCATGCTTCAGCTGTTGTATTATATTCTTATGACAAAGGTGGCGCATGACTTCCTATTCACTTAACAGATACCATGTTCCAGCTGTTGTTATACTCTCATGACGACAGACGGAGCATGATTTCCTATATACATGTACATACGAGAGACCATGCTCCAACTGTTGTTATACTCTCATGACAACAGGTGAAGCAGTTGTTTTCTATATATTTAACAGAGACCATGCTCCCGATGTAATTATACTCCCATAACAACAGGTGGAGCATGATTACCTATATACTTAACAGAGACCATGCTCCAGATGTTGTTATTGTCTCATGATAACAGGTGGAGAATGATTTCCTATTCACTTAACAGAGACCATACTCCAGCTGTTGTTTTACTCTCATGACAACAGGTGGAGCATAATTTCCTATAAACATAAGAGAGGCCATGCTCCAGCTGTTGCTATACTCTCATGACAACAGGGTGAGCATTATTAACTATATACATAAAAGAGACCATGCTCCAGCTGTTGTTATACTCTCATGACAACAGGTGGAGCATGATTTCCTATATACTATACAAAGACCATGCTCCAGCTGTTGTTATACTCTCATGACAATAGGTGGAGCATGATTTCCTATTTACTTAACAGAGATCATGCTCAAGCTATTGTTATACTCTCATGACAACAGGTGGAGCAGGATGTCCTATATACTTTACAGAGACCATGCTCCAGCTGTTGTTATATTCTCATGACAACAGGTGGAGCATGGTTTCCTATATACTTAACAGAGACCATGCTCCAGCTGTTGTTATACGATCTTGACAACATGAGGAGCAGGATTTCCTATATACTTAACAAATACCAAGCTCCAGCTGTTGTTATACTCTCATGACAACAGGTGGAGCATGATTTCCTATATACTTAACAGAGACCATGCTCCAGCTGTTGGTACACTCTCATGACAACAGATGAAGCATGAATTCCTATGTACATAACAGAGACCATGCTCCAACTGGTGTTATACTCTCATGACAACAGGTGAGGCAGGATTTTCTAAATACTTAACAGAGACCATGCTCCTGATGTTGTTATACTCCCATAACAACAGGTGGAGCATGATTACCTATATACTTAACTGAGACCATGCTCCAACTGTTTATATACTCTCATGACAAGTGGCACATGACATCCAATTTACTTAACAGAGACCATCCTCCAGATGTTGTTTGCTCTCATGACAACCGTAGGAGCATAATTTCCTATATACATAAGAGAGACCATGCTCCAGCTGTTGCTATACTCTCAAGACAAAAGGTGGAGCATGATTACCTATATACTTAACAGAGACCATGCTCCAGATGCTGTTATACTCTGTTGACAACAGGTGGCTCATGATTTCCTATTTACTTAACAGAGACCATGCTCCAGATGTTGTTATACTCTCATGACCACAGGGGGAGCAGGATTTTCTACATACTTAACAAAGACCATGCTCCAGTTGTTGTTATACTCTCATGACAACAGGTGGCGCATGATTTCCTATTCACTTAACAGAGACCATGCTCCAGATGATGTTATACTCTCATGACAACAGGTGGCGCATGATTTCCTATTCACTTAACAGAGACCACGCTCCGGCTGTTGTTATACTCTCATGACAACAGGTGGAGCATGATTTCCTATATACATAAGAGAGACCATGCTCCAGCTGTTGCTTTTCTCTCATGACAACAGGTGGAGCAGGATTTTCTATATACTTAACAAAGACAATGCTCCAGCTGCTGTTATACTCTCATGACAACAGGTGGCGCATGATTTTCTATTCACATAACAGGGACCATGCTCCAGCTGTTGTTATACTCTCATGACAACAGGTGGAGCATGATTTCCTATATTCATAACAAAAACCATGCTCCAGCTGTTGTTATACTCGCATGACAACAGGTGGAGCATGATTTCCTATATGCTTAACAGAGACCATGCTCCAGTTGTTCTTATACTCTCATGACAACAGGTGGAGCATGATTTCCTATCTACTTAACAGAGACCATGCTCCAGCTGTTGTTATGGTTTCCTATATGATAAATAGAGAGCGTGCTGCAGCTGTGCTGCAGTTAACACTAACAGAGACTAAGCTGTAGCTGTTGATAGGCTAAAGGAGATCGTGCTCCAGATGTTATCATGATATTATAGCATTAGCTGCATCTAGATCCCTATTTTTTCCTATAGCAAATCATGCTACCTACCAGTTTCATTATATTTGGTTTTCACCCCCCCCCCCTCCAGATAGGTGACAAAAAAGTTTATGATCCATCCACCCCCCCCCCCCCCCAAACCTCTCCCGCCCCAAACCCCCACACACCTAATGTAAGACAGACCTCAAGAACCTTTATAATAGACAGACCTCAATCAAACTTATGGGCACAAAATACAAAGAAATTTCTCTCATTGTTACAGGTTAATTATATATACCGATTAATGGTTCGTTATTTTTTCTGCAAATGTGTACCAAGAAACTGATGCTGAATGCTCTATAGAGCTGATAATAACATAATGTTGTTGGGCCCAGTCCCCAGAATCCAGAGCAGTTTTTTACTGATGACAAGGAACCGTCACAAACGCAGGCGTTAAATTTACTTGAGAACATATCCTCTGATCGACATGTTTTAAGACCATTGATTGTATATATTCCTACTAATACATCAATGTTGTTTTTGTTGGGGGGGGGGGGGGGGGGGGGGAGGGGGGAATAGAGCGACCCTAGTATTTTCTTCTTTGCAAGCGTTTTTAAATCTTAAATTTGAAAGAATAGAATTAATTTGAAAGTGTAGGTGTAATAGGGAGTCTTGAACATTTTTTTAAATTAAGACAAATAGATTTTTGCCATTTGTCTTTATTTAAAAAAGAAATGATGCAGGGCTCCCCCCTATCCCTCCACACACTCCACCCCTTCCCCTCCCAGTAGATCACCAATAAAATCCCCCCCCCCCACACACACACAAACACACACACATACCCTCCTGAATGTACCCGGCCCCCAACCTGATAATAAATAACTCGTCCCTAATACTTGCATTCAGTAAAAGGGCCAATGAAACATATTAAACAATGTCAATTGTTTGTTTATTAGATCTACAGGTAAATATATCAAACTGGCCAATATTTTTGTTGATCGAACTTCGAAAAAAGATGAACATGTTTCGTATTCAAATTCTTCAACGATAATTTATGCGTGATCCACACACAGTCATTTCCTAAATTGTCTATTTTTAAACTCAATGGATGCAGCGACTTAAAAATAGATCGGTCGATATGTGCTATATTTAAACGAGTTATTAATAGTAGATAGTTGAGCATGCGCATTGCCAGATCATGCGCGGCCTGTTGTCGTTTTCCCTCTCCCATAAATATATTTTTTCTCTCATTATACAAAAATTTTCAGACGCTGTATAGCAATTGTCTGGAAAAATTTAAGTGTCTAAAAGTATATCCTATACAACGCAATGTAACGGTAAAATGTCCGAATTTCAAAATTCAAAATTTGATCTTTTTGATCTTATTTGTTTTTTCAAGATTCTTTTAAATAGATAATAAAAATACTTCATCTGTTTTCCGTTTAAATTTCTTTTTGAGCAAAGTTGAGTTGTTGGACACGAATAAAATCAAAGTTAAATGAGCCGCGACGTGAGAAAACCAACAATGTGGTTGTGCGCCCAGTCTGATCAGAGTCTTCGCTGTCCGCAGTAAGGTAGCTTAGACTCTTAGCTATCCTTTCAGCAATTAGCGAAGAGTCTGATTAGACTTGGCGGATGTCCAGGCTGATCTGAGTCTGCGCAGGGCGCACAACCACATTGTTGGTTTTCTCGTGTCACGACTCAAATGTCTGTCTTAAGAGTTTATGTCTCTAATACCTTTACGTCTTCATTCAAGGGCCGTAATCATAAAACGACTTAAGTGGTTGCTATGCTGTTGCTAAGGCTAAATTTCTTTGAAGGAGATTCCCTACAACTATGAAATTTGCTCTGGAGGAATACAAAGACTGTTCCTCCAGACCAAATTTCATAGTTGTAGGGAAACTCCTTTATAGATATTTAGCCTTAGCAACCCATAGCAACGACTTAAGAACTTTATGAATACGGCCCCTGATCTTTTCATAAATCCCCAACAATTGATTTGGACATGGTTGAGCATCCACTACACTTATAGTACTTCATTATTCAGTTTATTTGTGAAAAACAAAACAGCCACGAAATATAACAATCTCATTAAATATAAAATAATTATAAACAGGAATGAAACATTTTGCGTAATACATTTATTGAGTGTCTACGCCGTTCATATAGCTTTTATGATAATTTTCTTTAACTTTTAATACTGCTCACAAAAAGAAAGGAATATTGGGACATTTCAGAAAACAGAATTAAGAAAAATATATAGATGAATTTTAAACTGTTATATCCCATAAAACAAATTCTTAAATACCTTCAGTATAAATGTTGATACGTTCAAGCTTGACACGTGACCTACAGTAAATTGGAAGTAGGCAAAAAGTCGACACCCAAATTTCGCTCGAATCCAGCAAAGCAATGACTTTCCATTTTTATGCAAACTTAATTAAGACAGTCGCACAATGCCTCAGTTTACAAGATACAGATAATTTTTTCATGCTGTTTTATCACAGAACGAAAAGGTAGGCGTAAATGATACCTGTCTCAGCGATGGTGACATTTGCAAGAGCCCTACACCTTCTATAACGCAATAAAGCCTATCAAAATGAATGGTCTCAGTTTGGAAAATTATGAAGAATATTAAATATTTACAGAACTTGAGGGTCCATCAGAAATTTTTTCGCCGATGCGAAATGGAGGTGTAGACCCCATAGTCCTTTATGTGTTGCTAAAGGTCGCGGGACCTGCTTTAACTGCTTCTGTGTCACTTTGTCACTACTTGAATAGTGCTTTGTCAATATACAATTATAATATAACCCAGTCATTATCATTGATTCTTGTACTCGCTTCCATGTCAAAATAATGGTTAATATGGCAGTCAGAGCATAAGAACTGAAAAAGTTTATTGCAATGCCCATGAACTGTAATGATGAGCCCTTTACCTTCAAAACATGGATCACAGAAGGGATCATTATACTCGTCACTAGTCCCATGCTTGCCATCCGCGGTATCTGCCATTCTGAAATTTAAGTTAAGTTATTATACTCCTGTTTTTACTATGTTAAAGGTAGGTTCCTGAACTAAGGATACCAGTTCTGTTCATAAAATAATTTTGTCTTTTTCTGTGCAGTATTAGATACTCTTATTTTTCTGAAACCGTTGCTACTGAGAAAAACTGTTGGATTTTGTTGAAAATTGTCGTTTTTCTCTGGTTTACTTTCTTTGGTTTAAACAATGCCTTGGAATTCCAGTTCTAAAATTAATTTTGTCATATGTCTCTAAGTGCTTAATTTGTAGCGTCATTCTCCAAAAGGAAATTTTTTCTCTTGTTGTGTGTTCTCCTAGAGGCCCTGGCATGGCGTATCGGTTAATACTAGCCCAAAATGCAATGCAGCATGGTGTCAGCCGCATAATCTATTTTTGGCATGAGTTAAAAATAGCGCTAATTGGTTTGCGAAGCAGAATTAGGGAATCCCTCGCGAAACGACTTATCTACTACTTCTGGCTTTACACTTTTTAGTATAACTTATTTATTTCCTTGTTATAAGTGCTTTATCATAATTTAGAGAAGAATCATGAAAATTATGATGCATTCTATACTCCAGGAACCAACCTTTAAACTGAGTATCTATACTGAAAGGATTTAAAAACTTTCATCCATTAATTTTGAATATCTCAAAAACAAATACAGCAACATCCACCGAAATTTTTCAACATATATATTCTCTTATACCTGATTATGTCCATATCCCGAACTTGAAATCGTTCAACCGAATCGGTCAGAAATAAGCATGTTCTCTTCGTGTTCTTAGTGCAGTTTACATACAGATGGTTCATGTATACAGTTTTCTGCTGACATATTGCTCTCTCAATATCAAATTAAATTTTAAAAGTTTGAACTCGGTCGGTGGCTTCATTTGGCCTACCGCGCCTAAATATCGCTAACAGGTGCAGAGTGTTGGGCAAGTTAAATGCTGAAAATTCAAAACCTGACGTCGCGCGATAATTTCATGCGTTAATTACGGCAATTTACAATCTCAGACGACGTGCACGGTTTACAGGAAGCTCAAAAGACCGTCAGAAAAGCAGCTACCTGAAATTAACAACCAAAGCTCATGACGTTAACTTACGTCGACGAAGTCTCCGTAAAAGGTTTTGCGTGACAGCATCAACTGCAATGATAACTGCAAATTAACGTGAATGACGTGACAATATTTACACAGTAATAAATCATCCAAAAGAATAATGCCGTCATAGCCTTATGCGTTTCAGAGACGTAACGCTCTTTTACTGACGTCATTTAATTAAATGATACAAATAAACTGCGTAATCTTTAAATTTGAGCAGTTCCAAGCTTTGTGCCATAAACTATTTAAAACTATATCACAAGCGAAAGAGTCAGCAGCCAGCAATAAAAAGTGGAAGTTTTTAAATCCCTTCAGTATATTTTCTCCGTCAGTAGGTAGTTCACCAATTCAAGTGTAAAAACCAGAATGAGCATTTCAAACGATTTTAATACATTTCTGCTCTATTGTTAATGAGCACAGGCCCACTTCGAATCGAACTAGAGTAACCTACAATAGGTAGTATTTTTGGGCATGCGATCTCACTTTACCAACCGAACGCCAAAAATTGCTATAATAGTAGATTGTCATGAAAACGGAATAAATACTGCGCATTTCATTGCCTTTTCCGTGCATGTAGTCTTTAAAAGCGATATTTTATAGATTAAAAGATAATATAAGCCCTAAAATCATAGGAATAAATATCTGAAATATTAAATATTTTTTTGTTTTGTTTTCTTTTGTTTTTGTTTTTGGAAACGTATTATTGATTGAATGATCATCAGCTAAAAAGGAAAGCAAACAACTCAGTGAAACAAATACTTGTTAACGACTCAGTAAAACAAATACTTGTTGTACATCCACAAATCGCGAGAGTCTTCAACGGTCGCCACCTTGCTACTAGAGTAATGGCGATCCAGACCTCGGTAGATCTTTGATAAGTTCATGACGTCATTTAAGTAGCTACCATCGAACTTTGGGCCGACTTGGCTTCGAATTATTGCTCGTCCTATAGTTCGTACATTTGCAAATGAATACCAACAGTACGGACTAAAGTATTATCACGTGACCGTGCTAAAGTTACCACGTCTCGAAACGCGGTAACTGTAGCTCTAGCTGGTTTCCGGCTGCACATCGAAGAAGTTATGGCCGACAGCCAGAATTTAAAGACACATTTTTGATTGCATAATACTCTAATGACCGTTTATTGAAACATGCTGCTCAGAGATAAAACATCCCAGAAGACTTTTCACTGAAGTACAGGTAGGGGGCCAGATAAAGGGAAATCAATTGTCAAGGGAAAAGACAGAATATGGTTATAAACAGATGATAATTGGATCAGACTGTTTTTTGAAGACCCACACAGAGCTGTGTTGAACAGTGCTGCCATAATCTGCTCAAAACCTGTTTTATGCCAAGGGCTACTAAAATATGCCATGCAAATATAGGTACTCATAAAATATAACGTTCGCGCACACAGAAGACTTAGAGCAGCATGTGCAGTCTAATCAGTCAATCATGTTCTACGATTCCTAAAATGCAAAATTGAAGACTCTGATCAATCTACACAACGTGACAGCTGATTTGAATATTTACTGTTAATATTCAAGTTATGCCAAATCAGCCTGCACAGCTAAAAAGCAAACAAAAACCAAAAAAAAATCCTGATTAGTCTACATAGATGTGACATATTGTTCACACGAAAATAACGTTATCAATGAGTATTCGAAATCAGCCATGATGCACATTCTGTCTTTATTTTCACCTTTTCAAGTTTTGGGTATATATATGATTATATATAAATATCTCTTTGTTTGGTTTGCAAGTTTTATATGACTTTATTTACATATGTCTAGCAAAAAGTCATTTTTATTTTTTTGTAATGCCAGAAACTTTCATATATTTAGCTTTTAGCAGACAGTGAAACCTTTTTTTATTTTTTGCATTTACTTTAACATAAAATAATCATAAACAAATCAAAGAAAAAAAAGGAAAACAGTTGTACAACCATTATCTCGGATTAGACAAAAAAAAAATAAAACAATAATATCAAAAATAGATAAAATGAAAATTATAATATTTTTTTTTTCTTTATTATGAATTTCTTTTTTTTAACTCATTGGTTTTTTGTTCTTGTTTTTAAATTGTTTAAAGTAGATGCATCTACAGGATAATATCAGTTTCCCCA
Organism: Ctena decussata; assembly: GCA_963989385.1. Lineage (NCBI taxonomy): Eukaryota > Metazoa > Mollusca > Bivalvia > Lucinida > Lucinidae > Ctena > Ctena decussata. The sequence goes on along the minus strand of OZ022506.1, from coordinate 64,492,974 downwards.
TATTAGGCCCTACTTTTAGAATTTGTCACTGGCATAATCCCCTCATAATCACCTAGATAAGACAATCCTTTGATGTTAGCTGTGGCCCTGACGCACTGTTTATTGGGAGCTATCAAAGTGTGCCACCCCAATTTGTTAAAGAAAAAAATGTGTCTTTAACTTGATTGGTCAGTTCTTTATACGAGGGGCAGATGCCAGTTAACGTAACAGCTACCATAGTCGCTATAGTCCCAAGTGAAGTAACTCCTTCTCTCTCTCTCCACCCCCCCCCCCCCCCCCCACCACCACCAAAAAAAAAATCGACCCTCCAGCTGAACGTAAATTACCGTTCTCTTAGGATAAGGTATCTGGGGAAACCAATTCCCATCCAGAACACCGAAGAAAGAAAATGCACATCTACAAAACAAATTGTTATCTGACACATCTGTTGTGACTGGCTTAAAAGGCTCACAGATTTTGATGGTAGCAAAATTTAATCTGCAAAAGTCAAGGTCAAGGACAGGTAGACATAAGATTAATACCTAAGACCATCGAAAGCAGGGCAATTTACGCACATTTTCACTATAGAACAAACAATTGCAGGCCACAGGTTCGCTCATTTTTTTTATCATGGCTCATTATCATTCATGACATTTCAGAACCATAGGCCCAGCAATTCTTTTGAGTCATAGCTGCACTATTATTGAAAAAGTGGCAATAACTCTGTAAAACACAAATGCAAACCTTCCTCACGTTTACCAGAATATGGTACATACCATGATACATAAAGTTCACCAAACAATTAGCTTCCTATGTTGAGAGTTCAGAAGTTGGAAAAGGTCTAAGTCGAAAAGGGGCATATCTCAAACAACTTCATGGAATAAGGTAAAGATTTAAAGAATCGATGGTCATCTTGATCTTAATCTGTGTAGAAGATGTAAACATCCTACCTCAAATACTGTAATTGTATTTATGTTCGCGGGGACAAGTTCAAGGTTTTGCAATTTTAGATATATTCACTGGTATTTGAGTTCGCGCGTTCGTAGTATTTTCCTATTATTCGTTAGTAAAATCATAATGTTCGCGGGTATTAAAGTTCGCGCATTGATGTTGACCGCGAACATTTGTACAATACTTATCTAGAATACTGGTTAACAAGATTTCATTTTATTCTCAACAAAAGGAGAAAACTCAAAGAACAAGAACATATGACAATAAAAAATGTCGTTCCATTTATTTTTCATGGCCATAAAGTAGCGAAACCCAAGGCTAACCAGAGGGACTTGAAATCTAATAAACCCTCATAGCATAGTTAAAAACATGGAATGGAGTTGATTTTACGGAGCTTTCTTGAGTTTCATAGCTGCATTATTATTCAAACCAGGAGCAATAATAACCTTGTAATACTCAAATGCAGAATTTCCTCAACTTTACCAGTATATTTAGCATACCATGATACATTTAGTATACTAATAATTACCTTCCTAGATGAGGAGTTCCGAAGTCGGAAAACGCAAAAGTCGAAAAGGGAGCTAAACACGCAGTTTTATGGAATAATGCCAAACTTTAGACCTAATGAACTGATGAACGTCATGATCTTGAGCGGCATGACAAGTATATGTTTCAACATCCTAGCTGACACTTTTCTAGAAAACTGGTTAACAAGATTGTATTTTAGTTTTAACTTGACTTTTCAAGTACAGGCTGACGAGGAAAAACAAAAGTTTCGGTGAACTTGTTTTTCATGGTCATACGACATGTAAAATATCGAAACCCTAGGCTGAACCATAGGAGGAGAGGCAATACATGGAATCGATGGGAGACTCATGGTATCTCATAGTTTCAAACTAGGAATGGAATTTAATGGACTGGCAGAGACAGTTCCCTCCATGCGGACAGCGAAGGCTCTCTGAGTCTGCGCTGGGCGCACAACCACATTGTTGGTTTTGTCGCGTCGTGGCTCATATATAAAAATACTCCTAGATTCTGTTGACCTGGCTGTTGTAGTTGCAATTCACTGACATTTGCAGAACTTAGAAACAGTATTTCATCGACCATAATGTTATTACCTGGCTATTTATCTGATTGCGACATGGAACCCAATGTGAAAGTTGCAGAGAGAAATTCTTCAGTAGTTTTGCTCAGGACAAATGACTGGTCTGCAAAAAACAGTGATTCGTTTAAATTTGTTAACTCGCCAGTTGTTTAATCTGTATCAGTCCTACTTTCCTATATTTTGAGAAACGATTCAATGTCACCAGGTCTTTCGTCTGAACTGTTCTGCTTTATTCGATCAGTGAAGATTCAGGCCTAGGACCTAAATCATCAGTTCTGTCTTGATGTTGATACTAATGCTAAGGGCTGGTAGACTGCTTCAATTATTTTGTTCGCTTTTAAAATAACTTTGTCATACAATTCCGCGCTTGATTACAACTGGCATGTGTTTACCAGATGGCATATTTCGTATTTCTTCAGATAGAAGACGGAAGTTTTTCCTTCCTAAACAACCCATAAATCTGGATTCGTCTTATAAGACGGATCTAGATTTTCTGGGTTTTTTGAAGGGAAAACCCAGTCTTACAGCAGAATTTCACAAGACTGAATAAGATAGTTTAAACAATTATAGAAAGAGGGAAACGGCATTTTATAGCCGAGTAAATACGGTAGCATCCCACAAGACACACAAGGTTGAATCAGCCTTGTTTCAACCTTGATTCAACGTCAAGACGTTGAATCAAGGTTGATACAAGGTTGACTGAACCTTATGTGCCTGCTGGGATATTTCACATCAAGTAAGGGTCAAAATCTTAGGTATTTGTGGCTAGATTTGCCCATTATCAGACTTGATCAAGCTCTCGAAGTCATGAATACAGGTGTTCAAGTTTGGTAATCTCGATTTTGTTATTGGACTGACTAAGCTCTATTGGCCATAAACGCACTATATACGTTTGGTTAGGATTGTTAAAAATATGGACTCTATCGCGTTTACAAGACAACAGCCCAAGGCTCGACCAAAATAGTTTACGTTGATCAATTTGTGCTCAGGTGAGCTAATACACATGTAAAAATTAAGATCAGGAGATTTAGAGAAAAAGACATGTGGTATATGAATCAGGAAGCCAGTTTCTTCCGTTGCACTACATAAATATACTGCAATACACTGCAGTTTATAATGTCAAATACATAGGTTCATTTTAACCTTCAAGAATACGACTTCAACCAGGAAGTATATTTTCGTGTAAAAAAAATATGAAGAAAAAAATTTGAAAACACTGAAATCTCACCTTTTGCACAAAATAACAGGTCTTGTTTCCGAACTGTGTCTTGTTAATCTTTTCTCAAATTATAAAGTGTGTTATACAAAGTATGTGGTGAACATTTATTGCCATACAAACTTTATAGGATTGCTCAAGTGCATGTCATCGAGACTGATCAATCATCATTGAAAACGTGCATGCTGTCATATCAAGGACTTTTATTAATCCGATGTTTATTACTTCCTGTCATGCTTTAATATTAAAATATGACATTATGGGCCAGCTACTTTAATATACATTTATGGTTGTCCCGCTTGTCCTATCAAGAAATGTTTTAATATTAAAATAAGTCAGTATGGCCAAGCTACCTAATATAAATTTATGGTTCCCCCTTGTCTTATCAATAGAGAGTTTGATATGAAAATAAGGCGTTATTGCCCAGCTACCTAAATGTATAGTAATGGCTACCCCACTTGTCCTATCAAGAGATGTTTTAATTTGAAAATAAGACTATATGGCCCAGCTACATAAATATATATCAATGGTTGTCCCACTTGTCCCATCAACAGATGCTTTAATATTTAAATAAGACATTTTGGCCAGCTATCTAAATATATAGTAATGGTTGTCCCACTTGTCATATTAAGAGATTTTTACATGAAAATAAGACATTATTGCCCAGCTATAAGAGATAGGTTTATATGAAAATAAGACATTATGACTCAGCTACCTAAATATATACGGTTCACAAAAAGTAGGGGATATTCAGGTTTGAAAAATTGTAGCATATACAATAAATGTGATATCCATATGAAACGCATAGTATCGATAAGATAAACATCCGTTAAGACACTTTTCATGAAAGTTTGGACGATATTTCCTGTCACGTGATCTGCATACAGTTAGTTTCAGACAGGGGGTCAGGACAAAAATGTGGTAAATTCGAACATAAATTTATTCAAATTTTTCAACTAGGCTAAATTTTCAATGCACTTTTAAGTTTTGTATGCTAAAAGATTTTTTTTCTTCTTCAAAACGGTCATTTTGGGAAGAAAACCAGAAAACAAAAATCGTACAGGTACATCGAGTCACCGAAAAATTAACACGTTTATGGCTTGCACTCTTTATTTTTATGAAACAGCGCGTAAAAGCAATTTTCAGCTTGTTAAATGAATCAAAACGAGTGTTTTTGTGTAAATTTTGTCATCTGAAAAGGATCTGTTTCTGTAGCAGATTCGTGTGAAAATTGGGTGTCGACCCCCTCTCTAAAACGAATTACACGCAGATCACATGACAGGATATATCATCAAAATTGTAATGCAAAATGTTTAATCGAATATTTTTCTGATTGACACTTGCCGTTTCAGATGGATTTGATATGTTTTCTAATTTATACAATTTTTAATATCTTAATATCCCCTACTTTTTGTGAACCGTATATATCAATTGTTGTCCCACTCGTCCGATCGAGCGATGATTTTATATGAAAATAAGACATGAATATGGCTCAGCTACCTAAATATATATTAATGGTTGTCCCACTTTTCATGTCAAGAGATGGTTTAATATGAAAATAAGGCAAACGTCGTAATGCAAACACACTTCAGGAAGAAAAAATTGATATACATGTAAGATAAGATAAGATAAGATAAGATAATTTTATTAACGTCTCACCAATTTTACATGTACATAAACACAGTTAAAAAAATCGATATAAGATGTAAAATTGCGACTCAATATTGAGCTATGAGAGACGATCGCTCTAAAATGTGTCTGTTCTTGTGTCCTGCACCAGCACTACATCCCCTAAATACCCCACACTGAGCCAAGGAAGGCGGTTATCCATCCAGCAAGTCTACGCTTCCAGACTCAGCCTGGAGTATTAAATGCAGTACTGGGACAAAACAGCAATTAGTATGATAAAAAAGCGACACGCATTATCTATGAGCCATTATCACTCTAAAACATACCATAAATTAGTGCCCTGCATGCGCTACCTTCCCTCGATACCCCATGCCGAGTCCGGATAACCGGGAACACGCGGTGGAACCAATGTTCACACAGCATGTTGCCGGATCCGGACACGGCATGGGATATCAAATGCAGCACAGGGACCAGAGCAACAGATAAAATGAAATTGCAACTTTAATCTGCACTTAAAGAGATAATCGTGTCCGTTGAAATGTATACTGTCCCAGTGGTAAATCCTCCCTGATACCCCACGCTGAGTCCACGATAACAGGGAACATGTGGCGGAACCAATGTCCAAACAGCATGGACCCGATCATGGACTCAGCATTGGGTATCAACCGCACCACCGGGGCAAAACAGCAGTTAGTATTGTAAATAACAGACAGCTTTTTACATTTAAAAGGACACTTATAAAAATATGGTACACAATATACATATTTACATCAACTGTACAGCAGACTACGCCTTTTGTTTAAAATCAAATAACAGATTTTGGCACTTATCTTGACTATGGAAGGATTAGCTAAAATAAAAGATACTTTTTCAATATCATTTAAGTTCTGAAAACCATTTAGTATAAGCTCAGCTTCAATAAACAGCTCATTTCGGAACTCAGTGTACAGCGGACAATGTAATAAAACATGGATTTCATCCTCAACAGCATTCCTACAGCTAAAGCATTTTCTTTCACTAACTTCTAAGCCATTATAGCGGCCAGTTTCAAGTGCAATCGGGGCGGTTCCACTTCTAAATTTAGCTAAAGCCCCTCTATGAGACCTATTAAATATCCTTGTACAATATTCTTCAACTACAAAATCCTGCTTAAAGGTTCTGTATAATCGAAGTTTATTCCCTCCAACTCCCGAACGTGAACTATTGCGATTTACCTCAACTGCCCACTGATTAATATATTCTTGCGTAATGAAAGGCAAAACGTTATTTAAAATATTGGTCTTATTAATGGTTTGATTTATGTTATTATAAATGTGAAAATTGGACTCTGTCAATTTCTGACCTACCCTGAAATTCCAGTTTTTACATCTGGTACTTACTTTTGAATTTGACCAGCAGAATATTTTCCTGTTCAGCCTTGTTGCGTCCATATTTATACAGCGACACCAGGATGATAACACAGACTTCCAACACTTTGTGATCATGGGCGTCCATCCTATATCTCCATTAACTGCTGCGTTAGGTGTATACCTTCCTACATTTAGAAAATATCTCGCAGCTCTATGTTGTACAGCATTAATGCAGCTATAGGACTGGGTGCCCCAGATCGCAGCACCATACGATATAACCGGGCAAACAACTGACTCATAAAGCTTTGTAAAAGGACCATACTGAATACCACCAAATGCTTTTGATTTAGCTATTAAAAGTCCAAGTGCGCGATTTGCAGACTGTGCGACGTGTTTAGCAGTTATTGCGAAATCTAGATGTTCTGATAAGACTATCCCCAAATATTTATACTGCAGTGTATACGAAATGTTCTCATCGTTTACCGTAAATATGGCATCTGATTGCGGCATTGAGGGATTACGAAAATGCACAACATTGGATTTAGCCGAGTTGACTGAGATTAGATTACTTTTGCACCAACTTCCTAATATATCCAGCATCGACTGCAGATTTGCTTCTGTTTCAGCAATAAGAACTACATCATCAGCATACAGTAAACAGAGACTGTATCGTCACCAATTTTAACACCTTTACCCAGTGCGTCAATTGTTAATGCCAAATCATTTATATATAAATTAAAAAGTAATGGCGACAAGCAACATCCTTGCTTTAGTCCACAGGTTACATTAAACCAATCGGTTGTAAGTCCGTTTAGTTTAACCGAAGACTGAACATTGTTATACAAAGCCTTAATTGCATCTAATAATAGCCCGTTAAAACCGAGTTTTTCTAGTTTCGTCCAAAGAATATCTCTGTTAACTGAGTCATATGCCTTTTTAAAGTCTATGAAGGCGCAGAAGGTGGACTTTTTCATTTTTTTCCTTGTTTCAACTATATTTGTCAAAGAACTTATATGGTCAATTGTGCTTCGGCTTTTTCTGAATCCATTCTGGCCTTCAAATATTATATTATTGCAATTTGACCACATACTAACTCGATTATTTAACAAGGTACTATATACTTTGTAGACTACAGGTGAAATTGCAACGCCCCTGTAAGAAAGCGGATCGCGGGCTTCACTTGTAGTACATTTCGGTATAGGACAAATGAGAGACTTCCTCCAGATATTTGAAACTTTGCCAGAACGATAACACGTATTGAACAGTTTATGTAAGAAAGAAATAATGCTGTCGTTTTTTAATACCTCGCCTGGTATATCGTCAACACCAATTGCACGATTATTTTTAATACTATAAACAGCTTTACGAACTTCGGAAACGGTAAAATTATTCGCAAATAAACCCGACTCATCAACAGTGTTATCAACATTTAGCATGACATCAACATTCTGCAAATTAATTTGCTAATTATGCGTTGGGTTTAGTAGTGCAGAAAATTCAGTTTTCCATTTATTAAGAACAGCATTACTGTCTGTGTTAATTTCACCATTATCATTTACAATTTCCATCGGAATTTCTCTCTTTCTATTATCCCTTACCCCTGCTCTACCTATTGTCTTCCAAAAATCGTTTGGATTATTTTCAGCATTACTTATCATTTCATTCTGCATTTCAAACCAGTAATTTCTCTTTCTTCTCTGTACCTGCTTATCAAACATTTTACGCTTTTGAACAAAGATATGCTTTAAATTATGCTTTTGGCTGTTTCTACATTTTAAATATGCTTTTTCTGCATGACACATATCATTCCATAACACCTGTAAATTGTCGTTCCACCAAGGTTTTCGAATACGCCTGCGTTTATTACTAACACCGTATTTGACGATAATTTCTCGCTTTGGCAATTTTAATGACATTTCATTTTGAACAACAGAGCAAAAATCACCGTATATTTCGTCTACATCTCGTTGGCTTTGAATATTAGTTACCAAATTATCAAGAGTTTGAAAAAGTGAATTTGAATGTTCATCATTACAAAAAGTTGGTGGAATGTCAGTTAAATTATACCTATTATATCTTTTCTCAATAGTACTGCTTGCGGTATTAGACCTAAATTCTAACCCAGGAGATTTTAAATTCCAGCAACATGTTATGACAGAATGGTCTGGTACAATTCTAGACTCTACTCCGTTTAAAGAATGCCCATACACTTGTGCTGGCCTAATTACTTTAAAACCCTCAAACTGTTCAATATGCTCATACGGAACAATAAAATAGTCAACGACAGAGCTTCCTCGAGTAGACACAAATGTAAAGTCATTATCATCAGTACTTTCACACTGTCTACCATTCAAAATGCAGCAGTTACTATCAATCAGAAAATTACATAAAAATTCACCATACATATTTTTTGAGTAATCAATTACATTTCGATCCTGAATTACATCTACACCCTCTATGAAGTCAGCCATGTCACCAATTCGGCTATTAAAATCTCCGCATAAGATAAACTTCCCCAAATGCTGGTATTCATATATGTTTGTCAAGAGCTGATCATAGAACTCCTGAGCGCTAACATACCGTGATGAACCATGCGGGGGTAAATAGCAGGTACATATATTAAAATATGTGTCTGAAACCTTACTTTTAAAGGAAACCCATAGTATACCCTCGTATGATTTATCGAGTATGCTAACCTCAAATAATTTCATTAAACCTTTTCGCACTAACAAACAGACTCCACCTGATCCTGCTCTAGCATTTGTGTGTAATTGTGTCTTATTATGCCCAAAACAATAAAACTGTTGCAAATCAAGTGATTGATCGTATACAAGATGAGTTTCAGCAACTCCAATAATGTCTAACTCTAAAATATTGACACAAGATTCACGGAATGCTGAATTATCAGATTGATTGTCCGGAGACCAACCGTTTACATTCCAAAACCCAAGTTTGACCTAATTAAAGTATCTGTCTCTCCGATTATCTCTACTGCCATTTGTATATCTACTTGTATGCTCACGAAACTGATCGTTTTGCCTACCGTGAACACTATTGTTTGAGCTGTATCTATGAATGTCACCGCGTGACCTGTTATCGTACTGCTGTCTCTGATTATTCTCTCTGTTGCTATCGCTATCTCTTCTATCACATCTTCTCCTATCGCTGATATTGCTTCTGGAATGATATCCTGTACTATCAGTATTTCTATTATGGGTATTCTGTCTATATCTGGTGCTTCTATTATTCGAATTATCACTCGTATTTTCAGTTCTATCTCTTCGATAATCATTCTTCTCTTCCTGACTGTTACTATTGTCTGCGACTAAGCGTGAACCTTTCAGCCTTAGACCTGTGACACCAAGAGCTGAAATAAGCATCTTCAAATTACTGTTGTTAACACGCGCTTCCATAGACTGGTCAGCATGAATATATACTTTTTGATATCTTCTACTATTCTTAAGTTGATTTTTTCTCTGCATGATAAGTGTCTTGTCTTCAACTTTTTCGCACGTGACAATTATAACTCCAGGTTTATGGTCATCTCTGTCCTTACGAACTGCTTTCTTAAAACTGATGTCCCGCAGTTTTAGCCCATCCCTTAACAGGTCCAAGACTACTGTATTAACATTCTCTCTTTCTGTTTGTGGGTGGTTTCGTATACAAAAGTTCAAAGATCTTTCCGTTTGTTCTTCTGTGTCGGCTAGCTTTGATGGCATTTCATCTATTTGTTGTTGTAGACATTTTACATCTTCACAGAGATCATCCCTTACATCGTCTATCCTTTGGTTAATTTCTCTCTTTAACTTTGCAGCCTCTGTGTTTACCCTCTTATCTACAGTATTGCTCAGTTTATTCGTTAGTCTTTTCTCAATGTCAATAGCCATTTTATCCATCCTGCTATTCACATCATTCCACATCTTCTGCATTTTTCTATTCATTGTCGACATTTCATCAGCAAATCTATTCATAACATTAAGTAAATCTTTTCCGCCCACATTTTCATTTGATTCTGTGAGCATAATGTTCAGAACATCGCCGACATCGCTATTCTCATTTCCATCTCTATGAACATCAGCAACCACTGAAATAATTTCTGAATTACCACTTGTTGACTTTTTCTTGCTTTTCTTGCTTTTACTACCATTTCCACTCTTATTTGCCGAAGTTCTGCTATTTTTCATCTTGCTTTCATCTTCAGTTTCTTTACCCGACTTAGAGATCGTTTTAGAGTTCATTTTATTCTGGGCCTTTCCATCAGGTTGTTTCTCACACATGAGATTTCTCCTTGCTCGGATGATAGTACGCTTTCCTACAGTCTCTGACTTGCTCTGCGTATTATCGTTTTCACTATCACTATCTGTTTTATTGCCACTTTGATCCAAATCAATACAGTTAATATCACTCCTGAGCTTTTTAAGGTCAGTGCCGCTCACCGTTGGCATAGACAAATGCCTTTTGCGACCACTAGCCAAGGTAGACGACGGGGTGTTTAGTACTGCCACAATAGCCTGAGAGCCCATAACTGATGCGACATATTCCTCCGCTTCATGAAAACTGTCATCAACATTTGTGTTATCGAAGCCAGAATCCTTTATAGAGTGAACGATGGTCTTTACGTTTCTTTTCCCAGGCCAGGTGAGCGACACTCCTTTACCGACTCTTGCTCTTTGGTATTCTCATCTGACCCAGGTGAGCTGCTCTTACTCAAAAGCGTTTCTTGGACCTCCTGCGCGCTGATCAAGCGTGACGAATTTTCTGCCATAGTGTCACTATAAAGCCTCAGGGCAATGTTAGTATGGCCAATACAATATGACCGCTCTATTGTTCTCTTCTATTGTTAAAAGTTATTTTTGATAAAATGTTTCAAAATGATAAAATTATAGAACCTTCCGACCTGTTATTTTCAGTATCTATCCTATACATATATATCAACTCCTGTACGAAATAAAAACGCTAAAATCACTTTAGTTTTGTAAAAATCACAGATAAAAACGTCCGGTAAAACACAAACAACTTTCTCGAGCATGGTTCCCAGCTCGTATGTATTGGATTCGGCTCTGTCAGTCCGTCAAGTCTATCAGACCTTCATGTCTGTTGGTCGAATCGTCTGTAATAGACCGTTTTCACATTGTTATCTCCCTTGCCGCCTACTCTTCAATGGAGATACGAATATTTATCCGGAAAGTTATATGGGGCAGTGATGAACTGGCCTGGCAGGAAAAGATGAGTTGGTTTTAGAATTTTGAATATTTTTCGTGCGAAATAACCATTTAAATGGAATATGAATTGTGATTCCTTGAGTTTTAGAGAGATTGTTCAATTATAAATATGCGTTTATGGATAAAAAAAATCGCTTTTGTTAAAAATAAAGAACTAATAGCAGAGGCATATATCGGCTATGCGATACAAAACTTTGGTATAAATTAGTTTTTAATCATTTAAATACTTTGGTAAATTACTTTTTAAATCATTCAAACATCACCCTTTCGCTAAAAGAATATCAAAATAATGTTTCAGGACAGTATGTACCAAATTATTTATTTCAAGAATAATCTAATGGTATTAAGACAGGGACAGAACAATTGCTAGCCACGGCAGTTTCTTTCGAGATGCCATCGGCCTCGCTCATGATTGAATTAATTAAATCGTCGGTTTGTTTTTAATATTTTTTGTTTTATCTTATTGAAAACATATTTTGACCTTTAAACGGAACAAAATGGAACAAAAAATAAGTAGCCGTAAACCGTCCAGCCTGGTCACAAGACATATCGAATCTGGCTGCATCTTCATTATAAATTAACATGACATGCACAGATCTGTGGATGTGTCTGAAATGTGTTTAAATAAATCATAAAGCCAAAATATAAAATGCATTGTTCTACAAATTAGAATTGCATGAATTAATTATCAACATGTTTGGTTTAAAATACAGAAAAATGAATAGCTGAACATTAGCGTCACACATGGACACAGGGGCCTAGCTACATTTGTTTGCTTAATAATTTGAATTGATTGGGTGCACATGTTATCGTTATTATAAAATTTCTACCGTTTAATTAATCTCAACAATAACTTTTTTTTGTTTTTGATAACAGTCGGTATCAGCCGATAGCAAGAATCTGCTAATTATGAGATATCAATATCACCCACTAAAGTGTGAAATACTGTCGGCGGTGTCAACGTATTACATGCTCCGTTGATTGCGTTTATTATGCCCCCGTGACGATAGTCAGGGGGCATTAAGATTTGCCCCTGTCTGTCTGTCCGTCTGTCCGTCCGTCTGTCTGTTCGTCACGCTTTATGGTATAGAGTTTGTGTAATCAACTCCTCCCACAGTTTTCAATGGATCTGTTTCAAACTTTGCATACCTGTTGGAGACATATGGAAGATGTGCATGTGGATTTTTGTTGGACCTAGAATTAATTTTGACAGAATTACCGCCTTTTAAACTTAGTCATTTTAGGCAAATTTTTGCATTGTAGGGTATAGAGTTTGTGTAATCAACTCCTCCCACAGTTTTCAACAGATCTTTTTCAAACCTTGCATACATGTTATGGACATATTGAAAATGTGCATGTGGATTTTTGTTGGACCTTAAATTAATTTTGACAGAATTACGGCCTTTTGAACTTAGTCATTTTAGGCAAATTTTTGCATTGTAGGGTATAGAGTTTGTGTAATCAACTTCTCCCACAGTTTTCAATGGATCTTTTTCAAACCTTGCATACATGTTGTGGACATATTGAAAATGTGCATGTGGATTTTTGTTGGACCTAGAATTAATTTTGACAGAATTACCGCCTTTTGAACTTAGTCATTTTAGGCAAATTTTTGCATTGTAGGGTACAGAGTTTGTGTAATCAACTCCTCTCACAGTTTTCAATGGATCTTTTTCAAACTTTGCATACATGCTGTGAATGTATTGAAGATGTGCATGTGGATTTTTGATGGCACTAGAATTAATTTTGACATAATTATGGCCTTTTGAACTTAGTCATTCTAGGGAAATTTTGCATTGTAGGGTATGGATTTTGTGTTATCAACTTGCTCCACAGTTTTCAATGGATCTTTTTCAAACCTTGTCTACATATGGTGGACATATTTGAAGATATGATGAGGCATATTGATAGGTCTAGAATTAATTTTGACAGAACCACAGCCTTTTTAACTTAGTCATTTTGGGCAGTTTTTTTCATGGCAGCTTATGTTTTCAATTGATTCTTTGTAGGTGCTTTATGGATATATACATATCATGTGACAGGCGCTGCACGGGGGCATCATTAGTGTCTTACAGACACAATTTTCTAGTTGTCAATAAATAAGTGATAGTGTATGTCAAACCTTCTGATAATTGGCAAACAAATATGACACAAGACGATTTACATGCTAATTTGGGAGATTATTTCATCTCTAGAATGTTAAGTTTCACTTATTTATTTTGTTTCCATTGAAAAATTTCAACTTCATACATGAATGATTTTCATTTATTAATTCCGAATTAATCCATTTCGCGACTTGCCTTTTGTATTAGATGTACACCTTTTCTGACATTTCTGCGTATCTTTTGACGTGATTTCTTTGCAATTTATAATTTAAATACAAGTATTTATTATATTTGATTTAAATCATTGTCGAAAATAAAAAATAGTAAACAACTTGACATCATTGGGACAAAAAGAAATGTGAATATAGATGATTCAAACAACTATTTGTCAGTCATTACATAGGAAGTATCAATGGCTTAAATAACGCGTCACGTGAGCGGTATACGCAAGCGCAGAAACAATGTGAAAAAGGTCTATTTAGTCAGTCACAATTGCCAAAACTTAATGATCTCTTTGTTGTTAGTATGGTTGGTACCTGCGTGAAACTGCCCAGCCGGCCTTTACCAGTTTTTTTTGCAGGAATCTGTAACATGCATCTGGGGATAAAAACATTCGGTACTCGGACAAAACGGACCATGGACAAAACGGACCAGACAAAACAGACCACGGTTAGGACAAAACGGACCACGTTTCAGGACAAAACGGACCATGTTTCAGGACCAGACGGACCACGCTAGAAGACAAACCAGACCATTAATAGGTGCCAATTAAAAGATTAAGGAGTATATAATTACCAAAGACAATGTTAAATGGTCAAAATTATTTGACTACTGTTCATGATCTCAACTATCTTTGGTTGTCGCAACTATCAAATTAATTAAATTAGTTAATTTAATGGTCAGTTTTTTTATCTTTAAAACATGCAAATGTCTTTATTAGTGTTGCAACTAAAATAAAACAATGCTTTCTCAAGGTTAACGGAAGGTCTGAACGTGGTCTGTTTTGACCTTAAACGTGGTCCGTTTTGTCCTGAACGTGGTCCGTTTTGTCCCAAGCGTGAGCCGTTATGTCCGTGGTCCGTTTTGTCCGTGGTCCGTTATGTCCCTAATTCAAACATTCTAATGGGATTTTCCACATAGACCTTACATTGTAATTTTATAATCTTCACAGGAGTGCAGGAAGACACAGTGCGGAATTTCATGTGAAATATTCAAATTACCAGAAGTTCTGCAGTAGGATTCCTTCCGGGAATATTCAAATGAGCCGCGACACGAGAAAACCAACATTGTGGTTGTGCGCCCAGCGCAGACTCAGATCAGCCTGGGCATCCGCCCAGTCTGATCAGACTCTTCGCTGTCCGCATGAAGGTAGCTTAGACCCTTAGCTACCCTTCGAGCGCAAGGCGGAGAGTCTGATCAGACTGGGCGGATGCCCAGGCTGATCTGAGTCTGCGCTGGGCGCACAACCACATTGTTGGTTTTCTCGTGTCGCGGCTCAAATAAGCAGTACTGCTGTAAAAATCAAAATTCCTGACGAAATATGGACAGAATTTCAGGCAGGAATTTATTCCTCTAATCCACGTATAATTGCTGTTAAGTCCTTTACATAAACTTTCAATATGATAATTAAAATTTTGACATAAACAGTGGAGACAAAACAAAGCACTTATCAAGAATGGGTACATGTCGAAATATCTATATCACAGCTGCGTAAATAGCCAAGGATTATTGGTTCCCGTAAAAAGGTGTGAACTGATTTACCAGTAAAATAATTTGCATTGAAATTATATGGGAAACAAATATTTCCTGTATGATTTTTTCTTTACAAAAGTCATATTTTTACCTGTTAAGAAAGAAAATTATATTGCCTTTAAGGTAATATAAATTTTAATAAATTATTTTATTACCTTGTTGCTTCACGAGATTACCGGGAAATCCTATTGAAAACGCGAGTTTTTACATTTAAAACGATTTTAACCTGTTTTCATGTCAAATGTGATATTTTTGGTATTAATTTGATTACATGTATATACAAGGGTCAGTGCTGCAATCGCTCTTCAAAACAGATATGAGCCGCGACACGACAAAACCAACAATGTGGTTTTGTGCCCAGCACAGACTCAGATCAGCCTGGGTATTCACCCAGTTTGATCAGATCCTTCAATAAGTGATCAAAGGGTAGCTAAGGGTCTAAGCTACTGCCATACGGACAGCAAAGACTCTAATCAGACTGGGCGGATGCCTAGGCTGGTTTGAGTCTGCGGTGGGCGCACAACCACATTGTTGGTTTTGTCGTGTCGCGGCTCAATTATATTATGTCACAACTACTCATTATTGAAATCATTTTACTTCTTGTTGCCAGGAAAGTGGGCGAGGAACACAAACATCCCGCCGACGACCTCGTATTCCCTTCCCTCCACCCCCTCCCCCTCCACAATCACCACCACTACCACCACGAACTTAAATCTGCCTTCAGAAAATGTGCATTAATGATACAAATAGTAAACTCGCGTTATCTACATGCTGTTGTTCGTTAACCCTTCTTATAACAGAGAAAACATTTAGATCTGTTCCAGTACCAGTGGCGGATCAAGAGGGGGTTCGGGGGGTTCAAACGAACCCCCTTCTCGGCCCAAATTAATTTATTTTCATGGGGAGTTTTAGGAAAAATTGGTCTAACTGTATAAATCGAACCCCCTCAGCTAATTTGAACCCCTGATCCAAAACTCCTGGATCCGCCCCTGAGTACAAATAAAGAGCATGGCCAGTCTTCAGGCGGAAGCACGAAATGTCCATATCCTCTATAATTACCCATTTCAACCAAGCCCCGTGTATTTACTAAAATTCTCCTAATTTTTATTCAAAGTATGCATATAACTGATATGCATTGTATTAGATATTTATATGGCGAGCGATGTTGAAGGATAAGGAATGGGTGGATGGCGCAATTTTACGCCGTTTTTAACAGTATTTAAGTATATTTGAATTAGAACCGACTCTTTACTAAAACTGTACATTTGTTATATGACCAAGATGGCCGTCATGCCCATATATAAATACTTTTCAAAAATCTTTTTCTCCGGAACCTTAAAGCCAATGACCTTGATACTTGATATGTATAATAGAGAACTTGAGCCCATTATAATTCATACAAATGATGATCCTGCACTAACCTTGGCCTAATTTATGGCAAGGTCAATTTTAGTATGTTATGCTTTTTATGGGGAAAAATGATTCAATAGTGGATTGCGCAGAAACTATTTGTCTAAGGTATAATATTTGGTATAAAAGGTTAACTAAATATGAAAACTTTATGTTACTAAAGGCCAAGGTCATTATTTGGCCTTTGGTCAGGGTCACTGTGATTGTGTCGAACGTCACATTTTCAAACATCTTCTCTGAAGCCACTGGGCCGATTGAAGCCATATTTCATATGGCGCCTCCTTAAGTCAGGGGAACAAAAGTGTTTTTTTCTCCCGGATGTAATGCCAATTGACTTTGAAACTTAATGTGTAGCATGGGCGACTTAGGCCCTTTAAAGTTTGTTCAAATTATGACCCTGCACTGACACTGACCTTACTTATGGCTTGGCCAACTTTGATACGTTATGCATTTGTATAGGAAAATGCTTCAACAGTGGATTTATCAGAAACTTTTGAAGTCTAATGTATACTATTTGGAATTTTTTTTTTTTATATGGACTAGCTAAATGAGCAGATGAAGACCATAACAATCCATCATGAGTGTCCATGTAGGATAGGGAAATCTCACCCGAGGGTTCGGAATTTAAACCAGGGACGAGGTCCCTGGTTGAAATTCTGACCCCGAGGGTGAGATTTTTCTATCCTACAGGGACTGGCTCATGATGGATTATTTTTCTCCCACTTTTAGTGGATTTTAAACCTCAAGTCGAATTAGGCTTCAGAACAGGAAAATTTAAACTTATTAGCCAGTGATCTGAAGTAAATTTTGAGCAGCCCAGTGCGTCTGTCGGGTCTTAAAACGGGTGTAAACACAGTTTGCACCTTAAAAATAAGCGGAAAACACGATATGTTGACTATTTTATCTTCCAGATAAGAGGGCAAAAATAAAATGCAACTTAGCATCTCATGTCACGCGCGTCAACTTTGCTAGCGACGTTTTAGAATTAGAATTGAGTGACGTCACAAACCTATGATCTCCTGTCAAACGTCATCTTACATGCTAGTGTGTCCAATTTGTTCATTTTAAATTAAAATTTTAGACAAAAATTGAAAAAGTCTGGTTGCTAATATAAGATGTTGCCAGGTGTAAGATAGATGTTGCTTATATGAGCTGAGGGCCTATCTTATATATGCAAAGTTGGGAGAAATTGTGTTCCTGAAGGTCGAGCTTATACTTTGACCGTTTTTCTAGGGTACAGAGATTCTGTTGTCCATTAACACTTGTGGCAAAGTCACTATTCATTCCTTATGATTTTATATGGGAAGTCATTGACAGTGGATTTCACATGGAACTTTTTAAGCCCAGAAATAATAAATGGAAAATATGGTTAACTAAATGAATACATTAAGACATAAGTCACCAAAGGTCAAGATCATTCTTTGACCTTTGCTCAAGGTCACTGAGATTTTAAAATTAAAATGTGCTGTCTTCTAGAGCCACTGGTTTAAAATTCGTATCATATGAGCAAAGTGACAATTTGTATTTGTGAAAAGGAAGGTCTCTAGTGAACTACAGAACCATTGGTTCTCTGGTTAGGCTATTCCCATACACTCCATAACTCCTTAACCCTTCGAAATATTTTAATTAGACTTTGTAGGAATGTGTATGATATTGGGGCAATACATCGTGAGCAAGAACACAACTCTGGCTTACTTCCTGAATTTGCAGTAGGTGGTGGTCATCCATTCTGTAACTCCTTCATGACAATAAAGGAGCGCATTATGCGCCGTTTGCAAAGCTCTTGTTTTAAAAATTTGCAGACATAAATTTTGTCATCTGTGTTGTTTCTTTCTCTTTTTTTTTTCTTTTTTTTTTGGGGGGGGAGGGGGGGGGAGTGAAATTGTAAAAACATATATACAATACCTGTCTATTCCAACTACATCAATCATGCAGATCATAACATGATAAGTTCTGGGCTGCAATCTTTGATGTCTGTAGAGTTTTTAAGTGAGATTTGAGAAAAATTCGTAAAATCTTTCTGTAACCTCCTTCCATCCCAATTTAAACTTGTCTCTAACCGTTTACTCGGTGAAATTCTTGTTTCAGTTCAATCTCTAAGTGAACGTAGTATTCCATCAAATTTTTTATTTTAAGAGTAACTACAAATTAAAGTATTTTGAAAATTTGAGATTTTGAAAGTTTTATGGGAATTTGTTTCCATTAGAACTAAATCTATTGAGATTTTATCTCACCTAGGGCCGTATTCATAAAACGACTTAAGTGGTTGCTATGCTGTTGCTAAGTCTAAATTTCTTTGAAGGAGATTCCCTACAACTATGAAATTTGGTCTGTTACAACTATGAAATTTGGTCTGGAGGAACAGTCTTACAAAGACTGTTCCTCCAGACAAAATTTCATAGTTGTAGGGAATCTCCTTTATAGATATTTAGCCTTAGCAACCGCATAGCAACGACTTAAGTGGCTTTATGAATACGGCCCCAAGGGAGACTTGCATGTTTGATTAATCCAGACCAGCTTGCACACACTATGGTCATGGGACAGGCAGTTCACCAAATCATTACCTAATCTTCATTTTACAGTTTGGGATATCTTTGATCAAAACATGAATTCGTTCTCGCCAGTTTGGTATGGTTGAATCGGCGATGGTGCTAAGTACCTCTTAGTGCCGGGGCGTCTTATCAATTTGGATAATAGAAGGACAAGGGTTTGCTGTGCTTGTAGTAGGTGAAGTAGGGTTGGGTTTTGCTTGCTTTTTATTCTCATCTATCCTACCTTCCTTTTTTCTCCGTGTCTCTGAGAGACGGCTTGATGTAGATTGAAATACTGTCTCAAAAAGCCGTTTAACCCAGCCAGCCAACCAACCAAACAATTCTCAGCAGTTTCTCCAGGTGGCCACTTATCCTCCTCTTCAAAATTAGGGTCAAGTCAGCTAAATTCGGACAGCATGTAAATTCGGACAGTATCATTGTTTCCTTTATCTGTCAGTTATTTGGAATTAAAACAATATTAACAGGGCAAACAGTGAAAACCCTGATGAGACGACTCATGATGAGCCGTCTCATTTGGATTTTCACTGTTTGCGATGGTATGTCCGAATTTACCTGCTGTCCGAATTTACCTGACTTGACCCTACCTGTACTAGATTTCCCTGAAGTTTTCAAGTTTTCCAAACTTTTTTCGGATCAAAAGTTGATTAGACTCTTTACTCTTAGACTAACGGTCTTAAAAGTATCACTTGAAAATTGGGCGTAACTCTCAAAGGAACAATTTTCCTTACCCTGGGAGCAAGTTCTTTCCTTAGAAGCCCACAATGAGGAGGGAGATAAATATATATGTATGGATTAAATTTCTGATAAGTGTTTTCCTGAAAGCAGATAAGAATAGAAACGGAAACAAGAAAACATTAACGGAAATCAAAACATCAAATATCTCGTTTATACGACATACTTGTCGTTTAAACGATATAATAGGTCGTTCAAACGAGATATTTGTTGTGTTTACTTCTGTTCTAATTTTCTTGTTTCATTTTTTTCTGATAAATATCGGAAAAGGAAAATAGATAATACTTCGTTAAAACGACATATTTGTTGTTTCAATGTCTTTTCTGTTTTTCTTGATTTAATGTCCTTGTAGGTTTCTTGTTATAATTTCCATTCTACTGTACATCGTTCAAACGACATATGTCGTTAAAACGATATAATAAGTTGTTTAAACGAGATATTTGTGGTTTTGAGTTCCGTTCGCATTTCCTTGTTTCAAATTCTATTCTGATAAATATCGGACAGGAAAATGTCCCTTTCCGGGTTCCGTACACATTTACTGGCGAGTGTTTAAGAAAAGGTGAGCTTATAGTGGAGTCATGTCTCGATCATACGATGTCTGTTTCCTACTTTATCATGCATCTGCTGCAAAATACACTTGATAACGGGGGTATGATAACATGATGTGATATCATGTCACTGTAGAACTGCGCTTGCGCGAATGTTATCAGGTCATGACTTAAGAAGCTATCTCTGAAGACAATTGGCTACACACTGACGTTGGCCGTAATATCAGCGTTCGATTGGGCAATTGACGTCACCGACTTACCTCACAACGCATTCGTGACGTCAGCAAGTTCGAACAAAAATGCGTTTGCTCATCACTTGTTTGCCGCTCTTTACGCCTTAAAAAATTCATGACGCATGATAAATAGAAAACCACCTAAGTATCTTTTGCTATCAAGTTTATCAGGCTCGACCAGAAACACGTCGGACTGGCTCGGCAAGCCTCGCCATTCCTACGCTGTTTCTGGTCTCGCCTGATAAACTTGATATCAAAAGACACTAACATGGTATTCTCTATGTTCCCTGCTGCTTCATGGAATGAAACAGTGTTCATCTTGTTCCCCTAAACACAACAGTAGACTTCAATATTACAGCAAGTAACTTAATTATGTGATTATAGTGCTCACAAAAAGTAAATAAACATTAAGATATTTAAGAAAAGCAGAATTAAGAAAAAAATAGATGAACATAAAACTGTAACAGTTATAGACGATAAATCAAGTATTCATAGACACAGTGTGACTATTGATATGTTTAAGCATGTCTCGTGACGTAAGGTAAATTCGTATACGCGAGTCGACAGCCAAGTTTCCCACGAATGCGGCGCAGCCACGACTAATCATTTTCAGGCAAACAATTTAAAGACTAATGCTTCATGTATTAACTTTACAAGCCTGAGACACAAATGAGCCGCGACGCGAGAAAACCAACAAAGTGGTTGTGCGCCCAGCGCAGACTCAGATCAGCCTGGGCGTCCGCCCAGTCTGATCAGAGTCTTCGCTGTCCGCATAGAGGTAGCTTAGACCCTTAGCTACCCTTTGCCCCCTAAATGAAGAGTGTGGTCAAACTTGGCGGATGCCCAGGCTGATCTGAGTCTGCGCTGGACGCACAACCACATTGTTGGTTTTCTCGTGCGCGGCTCAAATACATTTTCATGCTGGTTTTCCAAAAATCAAAAAGACAGTCATAAAAGATACCATAATGTTGTAAATTGTCTCGCCAACAGTGACATTTGCATGGGCCCTACGCCTTAACTCTTTTTTGACCAGTGGACTTGTCCATTCTTATCATTCAGATAATCCCATTACTAGTTTTAGGGGTTTCTGGTGAATATTTTCACTTTTATTGTACTTTGCATAGAAATTCCTGTAAGCAAACAATGTAGACCCTGATCAGACGCCGCGTTTTGCGGCGTCTGAACTGGGTCTGCACTGTTTGCATAATGTCCCCAAAACGGGTATCCGGTCTAAACAGGGTTAAAACCACAATAAAGCCTTCCAAAGTGGGTGTTTCAGTTAGGAATATTATTACAATTTGAATATTTTGAATATTTACAGAACTTGAGGTTCAACAAGAATTTCTTCTTTTTTTGCCGATGCGAAATCACGGTCTAGACCCCCCCCCCCCCCCCCCCCCTGGGCCTTTATGTGCAGCTATATATGAAGTGATCTAGAGTGATAATTTCTGTTAAAGCTGAATACTATCACTTGACTACTATTCTATCAATATACAATAATAATTTAACCCAGCCGTTATTATTAATTGCTGTACTTGCTTCTGTGTCAAATATTCCCTACTTTTTGTGAGCAGTATACTACGGTATGCCAAGACACATACAAAGACCACATTATTACCACGGTGGTGTACCATATGATAATTTGATACATGTTTAGTCTACAAAATATACTCAGCGTCAATGAAAACGCACCAGTTTGGAACTTATGGCACATAATGCTATCGAATGTCAAATTTAAACCGTAATTAGGGACGTGGTGGGTGGGGAGGGAGGGGTGGGTCGGAAATCAATAGGCCTCTGAGCAGGGGGGGCATATATTTTATTAGGCATATTGAGATATTGGAGGGGGGGTCAGAATTCTTCCATCAATCTTATTTTTTAAAAATGTCTCAGCTTCTGGAAGCCCCCCCCCCCCACACACACCTACCCCCGACCCGCCAGTACTCCTAAAATTTCAGACTCTTTTCTTTCAACCGTAAAACTTAAAGACATTTATGGAAATGACACACAAAACTTGGGCAGTTTCATATCCGAAAAGATATTTTTCATTGATTTTCTAGAAGAACAGTAGGAAGTCATGTCGAGTAGATGAGTTTGTTCTCAACTATATTTCGTGTGTGATTTTTTACCTTCATATTTCAACTTTTAGCCGTAGAATATAAATGATCCCCATTTTCTTTCTTTTTAATAGGATTTCTTCACCACACTTTAATAAGAGCCATTCTCTGTAATGACTTAAATTTTTACATAGGGCCGTGGCACGCATAGTCACCGATTTTGCTCAAACTTTCCTATATTACTTATTGTGACACAAAAACAAGAAAACACCATCAGTTTCATTCCAAAGCATGCCCGTTGCCATGGCAACAGCAGCTATACATTTTGGGAAAAAATGTGCTAAAAATTGTCCTAAAATGGGCAATTTTTCAACAAATATAGATATTAACTTTCAAATGCATGACAAGCTCTAATTTCTTTCTAGCTACAAATAACTTGTTCACACTAACTTTAAAAAAGAAATTAAAAAATCATTTGGAAAACCTCTGTGGTTATCAGGCTCAAGCAAAGTGGGTGGGGGTTTCCATATATGTCAAAAATCCAATTTCACACATCTTTCAGGACATTTCTAGAGTTCTTGCAGCCTCGTCAATATATATGTGCACTGTCCTCCTACAGAAAAGTGTTCTGTTAATATGTTTCTGGAAAAACATGCTTTGGAAAGTATACTTCCTGAAGCGTTACCATAGCAACAATAAGTGTACCGTTGCAAAAAGCAAGTTCTTAGGGGTACAGTCCTTGTAATGTCAAATCATCATAGTTTATGATCATATTTGTTTCTTAATTTTGAAACTCATTTTACAATATATTTATCTTCTATAAACTATGGACATTTTGTTGGATTCTCTTATCAAGGTCAAGGTCACAGAAACAATAAAAACTGCTAAAAATGCATATTTTTTCATATTATGTGTTCTGTATCAACCATATATTGCAGCAATGGCTTTGAACCTGGTCATTATCTGACATATTACAGAGCTTTCAAATACACATATAGTTGGGTTTACTCAGGAAGCTCCAGGGTCAAGGTCAAGGTCACACAAACAAGAACAAATGCTACAAATACATATTTTTTGAAACATTTTGTGTCCTATATAGGAACAAGAAATTGCAGCAATGTCTTTCTAGTTGGAATTTATTTAATATATAACAAAAGCTTTCAAACAACCAATTTCCTCCAGAAGCATCCAAGTTCAAGGTCAAGGTCAAGGTCAAAGAAACAAGAAAAATACTAAAAGTGGATATTTTTCTCATATTTTGTGTTCTGTATCAACAATATTTTTGCAGCAATGTCTTTGTACCTGGTCTTTATCTAACACATAACAATAGCTTTCAAATACACATATAGCTTGTGTCATTCAGGAACCTCCAAGGTCAAGGTGAAGGTCATAAAACAAGAAAAAATGCTAAAAATGCACATATTTGCAAACTTTTGTGTCATATATCAACAATATACTTCAACAGTGCCTTTGCAGTTGGCATACATTTAATATGTTACAAAAGCTTTCAAACAAACAACTTTTCTTCAGTAGCCTCTAAGGTCAATGTCAAGGTCAAGGTCAGAGAAAGAGGAAAAAATGCTAAAAGTGCACATTTTTTCTCAATTTTTTTATGTTCTGTATCAAAATATATTGCAGAAATGTCTTTGTACCTAGTCTTTATCTACTATATTACAATAGCTTTTAAATACTCATACAGCTAGTTTCCTTCAATAAACTCCAAGGTCATGGTCAAGGTCACAAAAACAAGCGAAAATGCACAGAATTTTGGTATTTGTGTCCTATATCAACAATACATTGCAACCATGTCTTTGTAGTTGGTCTTTATTTAGTATATTACAAAAGCTTTCAAACAAACAACTTTCTTTCAGTGGCCCAAAAGGGTGAGGTCAAGGTCACAGAAACAAGAGGCCATGAGGCCCTGAATCGCTCACCTAAGCAATTGGCCAAGTGGCTCTTACTTATGTCTGAAATTGTCAAAATATGAGTCTTGGGTCAAAAGTCAAAGAATGACCATGACTCATAAATCTCCATGTACTCATTAAGACACCATATATACCATTTTTAGGCCAAAATCTTCAAAACTTTCCATGAAATCTTATGTTCTACCATTTTCCCATATTTGAGCATGCCGCAGAATAGGTCAAGGTAAACCAAAGGTCATTATTAGAACAGTATTGGTAATACTTCAGTACTCCATGCGACTTACCAAGTTTCTATTGGTTCTTGAGAAAAAAGTATTAAATTTTATATGATAAATGGGTATGGCGGCCCTGTTCATCATATGACCTGGACCGTTTGAACACATTTTCATTCCCTCAACCACTGGAGACTCTATATGAAAATTGGTTGAAATTTGGCTTTTGAGGTAATGTTTGAAAATGTCAAAATATGAGAGACCTGGGTCAAAAGTCAAAAACTGACCTTGACCTCTTGTACTCATAATTCTTCATGACCTCATTAAGATGAGTGTATATACCAATTTTTAGGCCAAAATCTTCAAAATTTCCCATAAAATCTATGTTCTAGCATTTTCCCATATTTGAAATTGCTGTAGAAAAGGACAAGGTCAATTAAAGGTTATAATTTGAACAACCTCGGAAGAACTTGAGTACCCAATGCTACTTATCAAGTTTGAAGGTCAATTGGTTCTTACGAAAAAAAAATTTAAAGGTCTTTGCCATATATGGGCATGGTGGCCATGTTGATTATGTGACCTGGATCGTTTGAACAACTTTTTGTTCTCTCAAGCCCTGGAGGCTCACAAATGGATTTTGGTTACAATCGGCCCAGTGACTTTTGAGATGATGTTTGAAAATGTCAAAATATAAGAGACCTGGGTCAAAGGTCAAAGAATAACCTTGACTTTTTGTACTCATAAATTTTCATGTACTCATTAAAATGACTGTATTTACCAATTTTTAGGCCAAAATCTTCAAAACCTACCATGAAACCTTATGTTCTAGCATTTCCACATGTTTGACCTTGCCATAAGAAAGGTCAAGGTCAACCTAAGATCATTATTTGAACAATCTTGGTAGTACTTGAGTACTTTATGCTACATACCAAATTTCAAGGCCATTGGCTATTGGTTCTGCAGAAGTTTTTTTAAGCGTTTTACCATATATGGGTGTGGCGGCCATGTTGGTCATGTGACCTGGACCGTTTGAACAAATGTTTATCAATCAACCCCTGGAGACTGTATGTGAAATTTGGTTACAATTGGCCCAATGGCTTTTGAGGAGATGTTTAAAATTGTTGAAACATGAGAGAAAGAATGACCTTGATCTCTTGTACTCATAAATCTTCATGTACTCAGTAAGATGGCTGTACACACCTATTTTTAGCCCAAAATCTTCCAAGATATCATATCTTCTAGCATTTTTCCATATAAAAGCACAAGGAAGCAAATTTGACCTTACCGTAAAAAACAGTCAAAATCAGCCCCAGGTCATAATTTAAACAATCTTGGTAGTACTCGCTTACCCGATGCTCCATACCAAGTTTCAAGGCCATCTGCCTATTGGTTCTGGTGAAGATTTTTAAGGGTTTTTATCATATATGGGCGTGGTGGCCATGTTGGTCATGTGACCAGGATGTTTGAACAAATTATCGTTCCTAAGACTCCTGGAGCCTGCATATGAAATTTAATTACAATCGGCCCAGGGTTTCAGAGGAGAGGTCATTTGAAATTGTGGACGGACGACAGACGTACGAGGGACAACGAATCCTACCTATACTATAATCTCCCCTGGAGCCTCTGGCTCAGGTGAGCAAACCAGAGGACCATTGGTTCTGTAGCTCACCTGAGTCCATTCACCCTCAGCACTCAGGAGTAACTAACTGAAAGAAAAGTTGTACAATATGGCCTAATTTCAACTTTGACTGAGTTGGTATGCTTGTCCTAGTTAATATTAACAAAATTGATGAAGTTACAATAAAAAAAATGTTTGTAAAACTTTATGCCTAAAGATTGCAGTAACACAGAAATAAATGCCAATTTGCACTTTTCCCAATACAAGTCTATAGAAACTTTAAAATGCCATAGCAATGAAACCACGTGAGCAACCATAAAAAAAGAACAATATATATGTAGTGGCTAATGTCATAAACATGTATGCAGAGAATCAGCTTCATCCCCCTATATGGTTTTTGTGGGAAAGATTTTTGAATATTGTTTCAATTTTTTTTTTCCTTTATGTTGCCATGGCAACGAATCGAATTCAGTGATTTGGACAATATTAACATGAATCATAGAGGACTACTCAAAAACATTTCTGTAGAAAAAATCCAAATAACTGCAGTGAGGTAGCAAAAAATTGCCAATTTCCATTTTTCCCATTATAAGTCAATGGAAACTATAAGTTGCCATAGCAACCTAACTGCTGAAGCAATTTCCATGAAAAACACTAATTCTATAAAGGCTAGTACTAAAATACTTTTTGAAAAGTTTGAGTTTTATTGGTTACATAGTTTTTGCAAAAATGATATTTTTTTATATCTTTTCTATTTTTAACCATTTTGTTGCAATGGCAATCAGCCAAATAGTGCAAGGACCTCTGACAGTATCAATGCATATTTGCCCTTTTTTCGACAAATTACTGCACCTTCCTCGGGCAGCAAAAGTTGAAATATTTGGCATTAATATGTAGCCTTGTGTACTATAAAGACATTTTAACAGTAATTTTGAAAAAAATATCATGCCTCTAGACTAACATAGACCAATTTTATCAAGAGGGGTATGTGAAGTTTTCAGTCTCTGAAAATAAGTCCATTTATTTGGTTTTCTAACATACCGAAATCTTAATTGATAACTATGCTTAAACTGACGTACACACTACTGTTACTGATATTATGCAATATTCTTTCAGTACTAAGGACTTTAGCCTGTTTTTAGATATAAAGGGTGTAAGTACCCCACCCACTTTTTCAGTTTTTCAGCTGTAGACTATCTCCCCCCCCCCACCCGTGCCTCAGCAAGCCACTCACACAAAATGTGTATTATGATAGTACACACATACATACAAAGTGGCTAGCTGAGGCACGGGGGGAAAAGTATCTTTAAAAAACTTTTCCTGTTTCCATTACGCTTAATTACAAAATTTGGCTTTTTCCACCAAAAATTGAAGTCTATGTGCAAAATAATCAGAAATTAAATTCATGGCCAGTTAGGGGAAGTTGAGAGCAACAAATTTCAAGAGAAATTCTTGGGTATATCAAAAATTTAATTTTGACTATTTTTATAGGCAAATTAACATTACAACCGTCAGAGGTCCTTTGCATAAATTGAATGAGGGTGGTTGAGGACTACTCTGGGGAAGTTTCTATAAAATTTGTCAAAATACCTGCAGTGACATAGCAATGAATGCAAATTTACTATTTTCACATTATAAGTCAATGGCAATTTTAAGCTGCCATAGCAACCAAACTGCTGAAGCATTGCAAAGAAAAACAGTGCTTTTATAGAGGGAAGTACTAAGACCCTTTCTGTGAAGTTTCAGCCTTATTGGTTGCATAGTTTCTAAAGAGATGATGTTTGAATATTTTTTCCTATTTTTAACCATTCGGTTGCCATGGCAACCAGCCAAATTGTGCAATTAACATAAATTTCATGTTATTGATAGAGAGCTACTCAAGGAACATTTCCGTAAAAGATTTGTCAAATCATCTGCAGAGAAATAGCAATAAATGCAAATTTTCAATTTTTCCCTTACAAGTCAATGAAAACTGTAAGTTGCCATAGCAACCAAAGTTCTGAAGCGATTTGGATAAAAACAGTATCATTGGTTCCCCCTGCTTATAGATGCTAGATATGAACTTTGGTAAGAATGAGCATCGTCGTTTAAGAGGAAATGTATACTAAATAAAGACCAAGCAAAAATACATTTTCTACATTTAATTTTGATACCGAACACGAAATATTAACAAAAGGTGCATTTTTAGCATTTTTCTTGTTTTTATGGCATTGACCTTGACCTTGGAAGTTTCTGGAGGAAACGAATTGTACATGTATTTGAAAGCTATTGTAATATTCCAAATAAAGACAAAGTATAAATACACATTCTCTATTTACTGTTGATACGGAACACAAAATATGAATGAAAGGTGCATTTTAGCATTTTTCTCGTTTTTGTGACCTTGACCTTGACATTGTAGGCTAATGGAAGTAAAGAGCTATATGTTCATTTGAAAGCTATAGTAATATAATAAATAAAGGCCAAGCCCAAAGACATTTGCTCTATTAAGTTTTGATAAAGAACATAAAATGTGAGAAAAATGTTCATTTTAGCATTTTTCTTGTGTTTGTTACCGTGACCTTGACCTTGGAAGCTACTGTAGGAAACAAGCTATATGTGCTTTACAACATTATTGAAATATATTAGATAAAGACCAAGTGCAAATACATTTTCTGTTTCTGCTGTTGATACAGAACATAAAAAATGAGCAAAATGTGCATTTTTAGCATTTTTCTTGTTTTTGTGACCTTGCCCTTGACCTTGGAGGTTACTGGAGAAAACAAGCTATAAGTGCATTTGAAAGCTATTGATATATACTAAATAAAGGTCAAGTAGAAAGACATTATATAAATTTAATGTTGATACAGGAAAAAAAATATTAACACAAATGTGCATTTTTTAGCATTTTTCTTGTATTTGTGACCTTGACCTTGACCTTGGTTGTTACTGGAAAAAGCCAGCTATATGTGTATTTGAAAGTTGTTGTCATTCACTAAATAAACTCCAAGTACAAAGACAATGCTGCAATTTTTGGTTGCTAGAGAACACAAAAGTATAAGGAAAAAACGCATTTTAGCCATCTTTTCGTGCTTCTGTGACCTTGACCGTGACCTTAAACAGAGAAACTAGCAATATGTTGATATTTTATAAAAGACCAATTTACTATTAAGTGTATTTAAAAATTTAGGAACACATGTATTTATAAGATATGATGATTTGACATTATAAGTATTATTACCCAACATTTTGGAATGTTGCGACGGTCCACTTATTGTTGCTATGGTAACGCTTCAGGAAGTATACTTTACCAAGCATGTTTTTCCAGAAACATATTCTTGGAATGTTGCTTTGTTAGATTAAGCTGCACACATATGCCGTTATGGCTGCATGAATTCTACAAATAACCTTAAAACTGCCTTAAAATAGCCTTTCTCAATATAGCACTACCCCCACCCACTTTGCCCAAGCCTGATGACATTACAAGCATTCCAAATACAATTCAAAGTTTTGGTGTCGACTCAAGGTGAACAAGACATTTACATATGAGAAGCATTCAGAGTATGTCATTCTTTTTCTAATACATAAATTTGTTAGAAATATGTCTATTTTAGTACAATTTTTACCTCAATTTCTGACAAAATATTCAACAGCCGTTGCCATGGCAACGGGCACATGTAGGAATGACATCGACATGGTTTTCTTGCTTTGGTGTCACAATAAGTAAATAAGGAAAGTTTGAGCAAAATCGATGACTATGCGTGGCGCGGCTTTTTAAGT
The DNA here is from genome assembly GCA_963989385.1 of Ctena decussata. Lineage (NCBI taxonomy): Eukaryota > Metazoa > Mollusca > Bivalvia > Lucinida > Lucinidae > Ctena > Ctena decussata. The sequence goes on along the minus strand of OZ022506.1, from coordinate 64,462,620 downwards.
GGTTACAGAGAATGGCTCTATATAAGAACTTTTATGGATATCGAGCGGGTAGAGTTATAGGAAGTACTTTAATGTTCCCATTCAGAGTTATATACTTAGTCAAAAAAAAAACGATGCCAACTTTTAGCTACATTTTCAAAGAAACAAGTGCATATTGGAGTTACTTGAGGCCCATGTGTGTTTCGGGAGACGCAAAGAAATAAAAAGCTTTGGCAACCGCCAGCCGACACTTTTTCACAGAATAGTTATCTGACAATTTTCGATAAGTGCTAATTGGAATGCACCTCATCAGTGCGCATGCGTAGAATTAAATTTTGTATCGCACAGAAAAGTCCATGAAGCAGCAATCTCGAAAAACACTTAAAATGTCCAATATCTTGTATTCAGGCTATATATGCGAAGTTTGATTCCTCAAATCTTCAGATTAACTCCCGTTGAATTAAAACTATAGCAATTTTCGAAACCTCATCATTATTGTACCTGTTCTTCTTTTTTCAAAGTTTTTTCATAAATATTTTTGTTATATCATTGTTTTCATTACTTAATGACAAAATTGGAAGAATCGTTATGCACCCGATAGCCTTTAAATGTCTCATTTAAAACAGTGTTTGAAGTAATCATGGTACCTGGAGTTGTGGTTCAAATTCTCGCATCAGAAACAGTAAAATTTCAATTTCTTTGGCATGCAGCCTTGCCTTGCCTAGGACCTGGTCTAGTGTATAAAGCACAGATTCAGAGAAACCATCATTCACAAACTAACTTTGAATGGAATTGAACTTGAGCAATTTTAATGATATTTCTCTGCGAAAATGAAAAATTACCCCTTACATATTCAAGCGACGCTTGTAGCATGTGTAGTCTTAAGAAACCAAAACGAATAACTCTTTTGAATAGGCAAATGGATACTCTGTTGAAATACGTAAAACCTAAACTTTCATAACTTCTGCAGTTGCCATGGCCACATGAGATATTTCATGTATAGGAACTTTTTTGACTCAGTGTATATATATGCTGATTTCAAATTTTAGAACAAATCTCAAACTGCTATTTTTCGAACTGAAACTGTTAAAGATGAACACAGGAAAAATGAGGATCAGTCATTAAAGTAATAATATTTACACACATATACATACACATACATATACACGACCGATGTCGCCTAAGAAAAGGGCCCTAAGAATTTTAATAACACAATGAAAAAGACATATGAGCCGCGACGCGACAAAACCAACAATGTGGTTGTGCGCCCAGCGCAGACTCAGATCAGCCTGGGCATCCGCCCAGTCTGATCAGAGTCTTCGCTGTCCGCATGGGGGTAGCTTAGTCCCTTAGCTACCCTTTGAGCCTTTAACGAAGAGTCTTATCAAACTGGGCAGATGCCCAGACTGATCTGAGTCTGCGCTGGGCGCACAACCACATTGTTGGTTTTGTCATGTCGCGGCTAATATCAGTCTGCGCATCCGCGCGAGCTAGTCTGCGTCCTCATTTGCCTCTGTCTCAATTCTCTCGTATTATTTAAGAACATGTATATACTAAAAGGGAGATCCCGATCAGCTCGCGCGAATGTGCAGGTGCTATGCAACTCCCAATATGACACTCGTTGCAAGGTATCCGCATTTACCGGCGTCAACCATATATGAGCCGCGACACGACAAAACCAACAATGTGGTTGTGCGCCCAGTGAAGACTCAGATCAGCCTGGGCAGCCGCCCAGTTTGATCAGACTCTTTGTTAAGTGCTCCTTCATGCGGACAGCGATGACTCTGATCAGACTGGGCGGATGCCCAGGCTGATCTGAGTCTGCGCTGGGCGCACAACCACATTGTTGGTTTTGTCACGTCGCGGCTCATATAAACAGGGAGGTAGGATGAAAGAGAAAGAAAAGCAAACCAGCTTTTTCTATCTCTATTCCTTCTCTTTTGATTAGAATTAGTTATCATCTAACACATTTTTTTACCATTCTCCAGAAAAAAGGGATGATAATCACTATCTGGACTAAGTTCTGTCATTATTTCTTCCAGTACATGTATACCTAAAAATTTTAATTTCTGTCAAGATCTAATTTCTATATTCTGCATTTTATTAAAATCAAATGTATCGCATGCGTACAAATGTTCACGGTGTACCAATATTCTCTAAACCTGCAGAAAACTTATACAAATTCCATAATTTCTAAAACTATTAAACTGAGCTTTTTAACGATCACTGTAATGCTAATTTATACAAACGTTTACGGTGCACATATTTTCATTATTTTCGCAATCTAGATAAACCCGCGAACTTATACATCCACGAGAATACTTTTTTACATGAAAAATCGTACAACAAGAAACAGTACTCGTTGGATTTCAACTTATATGAATAAACATAAATAGGGTGCCCACTGGTCAGGGAAATTGGAATTTTCTTCAAGGTCAAGGAAAGCCAGGGAAATTTGAATTTTCCTTAAGGTCAGGGAAAAGTCAGGAAATTTTGAAAACTGGTCAGGGAAACTCTTAATTGCTAAAAAGTCAGGGGAAAGACGGGGAATTTTATACATTTTGGACAAAAAAAATTTGATGGTTAAAATGTCTTATGATAGTTCTATACTAAGCTTTTTCATAGATACTTTTCTGAAACAAGTGGTTTACTCCAGTATGTATTGTTGTAAAGCTTTTCAAAGCTTTGAAATATATCAGGATTCCAAAACATTTAATGCACGCATAAGCCTTGGGGGTAAAGTGGAAGGTTGTGACGGTTAAATAATGACTTTTTGGTCAGGGAAAAATGGAATTCGGTCAGGAAAAAGTCACGGAAAAGTCAGGGAATTTTGTTTTCAGCGAAGAGTGGGCACCCTGAATCAACACTGCGCAACCGCGAAAGCCTGTTCCAGTGAAAATAAGTTCGCCCAGTTGCTGAATCTTAGTAAAACACGTATCACTTCTAAAGGTTATACTATATGTGGGTAGGACCGTAACTAATGTTGATAGAACTTGTGGTCCACCCCAATTGCTTGTACTTTTGTGGCAATAAAATATGTTTGAACTAAAGGACAGACTGCAATAAGGCCTATCGCCAACTTTTAGTGTTTGTAGGAACAGATAGTTTACAGTACATGTGTATATTTATATTCTGTGTGTAACTGCCATATTAAATCAGTAGTACTTCAAAACGCTAACATAGCTCCAGGTAAGGTGGGATTTCGAGGACAATTCCAGGATACCCCCACCCCCTCTCCAATGAAAAAACACATGATCCGGCCCCTCATTAGAACTGTCTCTATGAGACAATTCTAAAGAAGGGACACAACACACGTCTCCATAAAAAATAACATAGAATCACCTCCAGACCGTCCCATCCAGAGCACTGAAGCTAAGTGTAATCTTAATTTTACAAATAGAAAAGAAAATAAAAAGAACAAAAACAAAACTAAACAAAGACCAAAACCCACTACATATTTTATAACAAGGTTTACAATGACTACCTGAAACTTAACACATATAAAGGCTAACAAGAACACATTAACTACTCCAATTACATTCTAACCACAGAATTTTATCCTAAAAACAAATCTTTTTATCTATCCCACTTTTGTTCAAAGATATGCTGACTTTGACATTTCCCGGAAGTATATTTATCACACTGATAATGAAAGGAAAATACTTTTTGAAAACTCATCAACGAGGGTATTTTATTTTCCATTTTCGTTCGATAAAATAAACCGTTTACCTAATAGCAATGTTTTATTTAACAGTTTTCAAAAGTTGGATTTCTGAAAATAATATCTATTATAGAAAATCTGATGTTTTCTAAATCACAGTTTCCTCTAAGTAAAACTTGTAGTCCTTCCCAGAAATATACCACAGAATCACAATCCCCAAACATGTGCTTTATTGTTTCTTTTTCGAGCCTACAAAATGTGTATTTGTCATCTAATTTCAGTTTCATTTTTGAAAGAAGATAGTTTGTTCCTAAAATCCTATGGTTTATTCTCATCTGCAACCATCTCAAATTCGTATCTTAAGTTGTTTTGAATGGCAAGTCCAATATTACCCCCAGTCTAACACTTGGTTTGGGCTTGATTCTGTTTGCCATTTAATACCGACAATGGTAACTTATTTTATTAACAAATTTATCACATATGTTTCTGCATCCTGTTTTGTTTTTTAAGATGCAAGACAGGGGAAATGGACAGGTAGGATTATCATGTCGATATTGAAACGGTTCAAAGTTAAAAGTCGATATCATCAGTGTACTTTCTAATACTTCTTATTAAACCTTCAAACTGGAGAACATTCGTATTTACTGAAAATTGTGTTCTGAAAGTATTATAATTTATTAATTATCTATTTACATCAAGCAAATCGTTAATTAATATTATACCATTTTCCATCCAGTTTCTATAAAACACGGACCTTTATAAAGTAGTTATGCCAAATTGGATCTCCTAATAACTCACCCCCAGCCAGATGGTCTTATCTGCTTTAAAAACAAATTAAAACTATCTGCCACGTCTTTCCAAAAGCTAGTATCAATTTGAATTCCATTGGTTTCTAGAAAAGCATTTCCATATCTAAACCTTTCAAAAATATCAGGAACGAGTTCTTTTACTATGAGTGAATACTTATTTTCGTTTTTTTTTAATTTTTCTCATCCAGGTTATTTTCAAAGCGTTCATCAACATATGTTCATCAACCATTTGAAACCTCCTTCTTTCTAATTTTGTGTTATAACTGCACGTTTTATTTTATCTTGACCATCATTCCACAAGTAATCATAAAACATTTTCTAAATTTCACCAATTATGTTTTTGACGGCGCTGGCAAAGCCAAAATCAAATGATTAATTTTTGACAAAGCTAAGCTCTGTATGACTATTATTTTGCCAGGCGGGATAAGTATTCTTTTCAACCAGTTTAAAAAGATTTTTCTCATCTCTTTTATCTTCTCATTATAATTGAGTTCGACTATTTCGTTCAAATTTTGAGGAAAACTTACTCCTGAAACTAAGAATTCGTTATTTTCCCAATGTAAATTATAGTTTTCATAATTTTTTTCTTTACTTTCTTTTTTTTTTTTTTTTTTTTTGATCCTATCCAAACTATTTTTGTCTTATCAATATTTAAACAAAGGCCGGAGGCACTGGCATATAGTTTTAAAACATTCAAACAATTTTCAAGGGATGTCCTGGGGCCGTATTCATAAAGCCACTTAAGTCGTTGCTATGCGGTTGCTAAGGCTAAATATCTATAAAGGAGAGTCCCTACGACTATGAAATTTGCTCTGGTTCCTCCAGAGCAAATTTCATAGTTGTAGGTAATCTCCTTCAAAGAAATTTAGCCTTAGCAACAGCATAGCAACCACTTAAGTTGTTTTATGAATACGGCCCCTGGATCCATCAAGAATTATAGAAGTGTCATCAGCATACTGCAAAATAAGAACTTCAGCATTTCCTATCCTTATACCTGTAATACCCTCATTGTTTCTTATAAGGGCAGCCAATATTTCTGCACAAAAAATGAATAAATAAGGCGATAAAGGATCACCTTGTCGGCAACCACGGTGCAAATAAAACCAATCAGATAAATGCTCTTTAACAATTACACAAGACTGAATCTTTTATAAAACATGTTGACCCACCTCTTCTGAAAATCATTCCCAAAATTAAATAAGTCAAGCGTTTTAAATGGGAAATCCCCTGACACAGGGTCAAGCTTTTTCGAAATCTATCAAAAGAAGCATTCCAGGAATTTGCTGTTTTTAAGTGTAAAATATTATGTCGTATAATGGTCATAGATTTTCTCCAATATATAGCCCTGTAATAAATCCTGTTTGATCTTCATTGATTGTTTTAGGCAGAACTGTTTTGAGCCTTTCAGCAATACACGACGAAGCTTATTTGTAAGACGTATTTAGTAATGATATAGACCTCCAATTTTTATGCCCTTAACTTCGGAGAAGTTGAGGGGGCATATTGGTTTGGGCCTGTCCGTCCGTTCGTCCGTCTGTCCGAAATGCTTTTTGGCAGCTGGGAAACTCAATAACCGCTTATGCTAGAATTTTGAAATTTTATGTGTGGCATGTACTTGAAAAATAAGCGGACTTGTATTTTTTTTCTTTTTTCGGTCGGTGATGTATATCCAGAGTTATGCCCCTTTTTTCAACTTAGTCTATGGAACATTGCGAACAAAATATCCCAAGAACCCCTGATGCTAGGATCATGATTTTTTGCGAGATGCCATTGCCCAAAGTGTAGATGACCTGATTAACTTTTGAAAAATATTCGTAAATGTTTGACCAAGTTATGCACCTTTTTCGACTTAGTGCATTGTAAGCCTATGGAACCTTGTGAACAAAATGTCTCAAGAAGCCCTGATGCTAGGATCATGATTTTTTGCAGGTTGACATTGCTTAAGGTGAAGATGACCTGCTTAACTTTTGAAAAAAATCGTGAATTTTTAACCGAGTTATTCCCCTTTTTCGACTTAGTGTAAGCCTATGGAACTTTTTGAACAAAATATCTCGAGAACTCCTGATGCTATGATCATGGTTTTCTGCAGGAAGACATTGCCTAACGTGTAGATGACCTGATAAAGTTTTGACAAATACTAGTGAATTTTTGACCGAGTTATGCCCCTTTTTCGACGTAGTGCGTTAAAGCCTATGATACAAAGGTATCCTTACATATGGTCAAGAACCGTAAGAGATAGGATCTTGAAGTCTTGAATGCTGCATGAACATGAAAATTAAGCGAACCCAATTTTTTTTCCTCCGCCAGTCTCGTCATTTAGGAGTTATGCCCCTTTTTTAACTTTGTCATTTTATATAGAAACAACCTTGTGAACAAAAAAACGCATAAGCTTGGGTCCTGATACTTAGCATACAGTTACAGACCAGGTTGTAGATATGAGCATATTTTGTAAATTTTTTATTAGTTATTCCCCTTTTTGGGACATAAGCATTTACTATAGGAACAAGCATGTGAACAAAATTTCTGAAGAACCACATAAGCTAGGATCCTTATGGCATACAAGCTTGGACCTAGGTTTAGATAAACTAATTAACTTTTGAACCTGTATCATACATTTTTGGTTGAGTTACTCCTCTTTTTCGGATAAAGGCATTTTGTATAGGAACAAGTTTGTGAACAAAATATCTGGCGAATCACATAAGCTAGGATCCATATATTTGGCATGCAGGTTAGGACCAAGGTATAAATGACCTGATTAACTTTTGAGCCCACTTCATATTTTTTTATATAATTTTTCCCATTTTCGAACATAGGCATTTTGTATACAAAAACGCTATATGAATAACTTTGTGAACAAAATATATGAAGAACCGCTAAGCTATGTTCCTTATATTTGGCATACAATTACAGGCTAGGATGTTGATGAACCGATTAAAACCCTTTTCTGACTTAAACATTATGGAATGAGCTTTCTTAAGACGCAAGCATATGGTTGGGGGCCTAGTGTTTCATTAACACATTTTCTAGTTTAGAAATGATTTATCTTTATTACCTTTTGGGATGCAAGTTATAACTCCACGTTTTAATGAGTCCAATATTTTTTTTTATTTTCAAACCAAGCATTTATTGCTCTAAGCAAACATTGGCTACATCATTCCAAAAAAAATTGAAAAAATTCGTAAGTAAATCCATCAAAACCGGGGATTGTATTATTTGAAGATTTTTAAGACAGAAGAGTATTTCTGCATAAGTAATTTTTCCTTCTAATTTTAATTTTTCTAATTCATTTAGTTTTGGTATACAATAGTTATCTAGCAATTTATCTAAATCGACGTCAGTTTATAAAAAAGCATTGTTTCTGTTAGTATATCTGACTGATTTTTCAGGAGGTCTCCATAATCGATAATTAAACTATTCATATATTTACCTGTAAAATTCCTACTTTCCATATTACAAAATACTTGGTCATTTTTTCTCCACCATTTACCCATTTTACTCTTGATTTTATTTTTACTCCTTCCATTTTTTCTGCCTAATATCATACAATTATTTACGTTTAGTATCTAATACAGTAAAATATATATTTTCTTCCTATTCTAACTTATCAATTTCCTCATATTATGTTGTTTTTTTTCCTTACTTTCCTCTACCTTTTTTATATGCTGCATACGCAATAGTTTTACCTCTTGTTTCCTTTAAAAGGACATCAAAGAAAAACTATCATCGATAGAAAATTTATTATCTTGCAATGGCAAATTATTTGTATTTGAGTTAAGCGACTGATTTTCTACTGCATATAAAAGCTTTGTACTATCTATTACTTTCTTAATTAATTCAACATACTTTGCGTCTCGTAATAATGAATTATCAAATTTCCAGTACGATGTACCTTTTTGAAATTTACCTACATCTAACTTAAGCAGAAGTAAAGAGTGGTCCGTTTTGTATCCAGATAATATTTTTGTTTCATTTACATCCGTTAAGAAACATTCTGAAATTAAAAAGAAATCGAGTCTCGCCTTTTTATTTGTATGTTTTCGTCTCCATGTATACTGAACAAAAAAAGAAACGTTACATGCACATTCAATACACGTTGTCTTTGAACTGAATTAAGACTTTTCCAATTTTATTTTATATGTAACTGCCAAAAAGTATCCGTATTTGAGAAAAATTAATATCACAACATAAGCTGCGAGATTAATGTCTCCAGATCAGTTTGATTCAATGAGGGGTCAGAATTTGAAATTGCTATTTTAAGGTGCCTTTTGAAGACCCGTGTTTCACTCAAGTTGTCAGCCCATGTAAGCAAGTCACTTCTGAGACGTTTATCAGGCATTAGTTGTTACGAAAACGGTCCCATCGCCGCGTCCAAAGGGATGATCAGTGAAGCACAAGGCTTGGAATATCGCTTTTTATGACACTGGACTCTGACTTTCATGCTATGCACTGAAACTCCCATAGACAATGCAAGGTGATATACCACGGACAATTAACCAGTTTGATCAAACTTTTTCATCATGAACCATTGTCTGGAGAAGCTGGAATAAGATCCATGAATTAAACTTGAAAATTTTATGAAAACGTACTGGTAAATCGGAGTAAATGATTTGCTATACTTTTAATTGCAAGGGAGACAATTTCAAAGACACATTAACTTTGACATCTTATTTCTTTGAGCTGCTGATTAAGTGTCATACGGTTCATCGGGTTTCTTATTGGCGGTTACAAGGCAAATCTTAAAGTGCAAAAATTTAAGCGCTTGCGCATGCGCATCGAGCGTCTCACATTGTCAATGGTATTTTCAGTCAAATTGGAATAATTCTGTAACAATTTATGCAAATCGCAAACCGATTAGTTCATAAGGCTGTCTGAAGTCTGACACGTGGGAGAATAACGTAGCGTTATTCGAAAATAGTGTTCTTTAGCTTAAAATTCATGAATTATCTATGTAACGTTTCTTTTTTTGTTCAGTATATATTGATATTTTTCTAAATTCAGGTCTCTCTATACGTCTAGTAACTTACATTCGAACATGATATTTAAAACTTGCTCGCGTGCTTTTGGGTTATTTACATGTACATAATCGTGTAGATCCATCTCCGGACTGATAACTAAATTAAAATCGCCTGAAACAATAACAGGGTTATTAATAGTAGAATTTAAAATGCTCTGGTAAAATTCAGGATCATCTCTATTTTAACCATAATTAGGGGATAACTGTCTTGAAAATTGGCATTTGGGGAGGTAAATCATCGGTTTTATGGTCGGAAATTTCGTTTTACGGCGACGCGCCAGCGGAGCCGTAAAACGCAATTTGCGACCATAAAACCGATGATTTACCCCCCCCCCCCCCCCCCCCAAATGACAATTTTCAATACAGTTATCCCCATTCTAATGCACTTTCCACATTTTCATCTTTCATAATGTACTAGTTTGCACCCATTTCAAGAGCTGTCAGCAACGTTAAACCAGACGCCAGCCAATGAGAAACGACGTCACTTAATGACGTCGGGTTTGCGACAGTATATCGCATAATATACTGTCGCAAATTTTTGACGTTATCCAATCAGACGTCATGTTATATTTGTAAGTGCATTAGAATTCAGGATCATCTCTATTTGGACCATAATATATCAATTAAGGTCAATCGTTTACCTTCAATAGTAATATACAATTTTTTTTCCATTATCATTTTTCTCTACATATGAACCTTAAATTTAAAGTTATTATTAAACAATACTGCTACACCTCTTGAATTAGATGAAAAATTACTAAAATAACACTCATAGCCCACTGTGTTCTAGCATATTTTTCCTCTTTTGTAACAAAATGGGTATCTTGCAACATATATACTGAAATTGTTTTAGTTGTAAGAAAATTCAAAGTATCAGCTCTCGCAGCTTTTTTTCGAAAGCCACTGACAGTTCATACTAGCAGGCGTGACCGCAGTAGACATTTTTTTCATTTGATATTAAATTGCTGTTTATAGGCGGCCCAAATAAGATAAATTATAAGAATACGATCTTTTACAAAATATACGATAACTATACTTTTACATACTACTTTCTTTGTCAGAATTTTATTTAAGGTATTACCCAAATAACATACCCCTAGTCAAATAATTGAAACAAACATAAAAAAATGAACACACATTTTAACACCTCAAAAGGGAGAAAAAGATTCTCTGATGATACATACAAGCGTTAGCCCGCACAAACACAAACTATTTACAGCACCAGATAAGTCAATCTGAAAATTCAAAGTGTCCTCCCCCTCCAACCACCCCACCCCCTTCCCCCACCTTCCCCTCATCAAACCATGTATGGCACACACCAACGCCGATTCGACCCCGACTCGGCGCTCCGCGTCCGATGAGATACATGTACATTATCCAAAAAAAATACACTCAAGTAACCATTTCATATATACTCAACTTATAGTCATTTCTGATTAGCCCAAATCTCCACGGATAATCAACCACCATAACTTACAGGCCGGTTCCGCAGAACTACCCTGCCATGCTACTCTATACCCTAATGCATACCTAAACCAAAGTATTTATATTGTTCGTTTTGTGCGGAAATTGGTGACTCTTTACAACAAGAAACTTGCGCAGGACGCTATGTTTCGTCTGAAATGGTACCGTTTTATAATGCATAGCTATTAACCTCGAGATAAACGGCCAAAATTACTAGACCATGAAATACAGGTCGAAGTTAGCTACGAATAATATTAGGTTATTCGTGCTATCACAATGATTCATTAACCCAAGCATGATGCATATACATTAATTACTATTGAAGATATAAATAAAAAACATTGGACCATGAAATATAACACCCAGTTACGTCAAAAAAGTATTAAGTCCTTCCCAATGTTAGATTGAGCCATTGTCCCAAGTATGATACATATCCATCAAATAGTGCTGGAAATATCAAAATCAATGACTAAGGAAATGTAGGTCACAGTGACCTAAGAAAATGTCGGTCACAGTGACCTAAGAAAATGTAGGTCACAGTGACCTAAAAAAGTACGAGGTCATTCATAGTATCGCAATGACATATTAAGCCAAGTATGATGAATATATATTAAATAGTTTTAAAAGTATAAAGCAAAAACCGCTCAACCATGAAATATAGGCCACAGTGACCGACAAATTATATATGGTCACCTGTAATCTTAGTGACCCATTAACCCAAGTATGGTGCTTATTAATTGGGAAATGTTAATGGCACAAGGCAAAATTACTCAACCATGACATGTGGGGCACAGTGACTTGTTAACAGTATGGGGTCATTCTTAGTATCATATGACCCAAATTTCCAAGGAAGAGGTCAGTACCAAATATGAGGCAGATACCTTTAAGACAAATATTCTGTATTATATAGAACACATCCTCAGTCTTTATTGGTTTTATGACCCTGTTATGTCATTACCTATGTGAGAGGTGGTATTTCCTTTGATGAAACAGCAGTGACACTGGACTGTTGCATAATAGGATTAGGAGACCCAACATACAAGAATATTTGTCTTTAAAAGATTTGGCGATATAAGCATCTAACACATCAAAAACAAAAGAAAAAATCTTTACCCAAACACTTTGACATTTGTGTGTCACAGGCGCGGCTGCAAACGGACAACTTTCAACTGTCATAATTCCGTCAAAAAAAATCGACCGTTACCATTTTCGGAGCATACCTCGTGGCACCCTAGAAGAAGCTATATGAAAAATATTCCGAAAATCTGTTGAAGCGCGCAAAAGTTTTTGACCCGCGGAGAACAAAATTACCAGGTGAGAGAAAAAATGGATGGTCAGGTTTCAGTCTTTCAGGCGAGACAAACAGAAATAAGAATTAAAGGTCTCGTTAATGGGAGAGTCGCACTCGGTACCCTCCACCTGAGTGGCAACAGCAACCTGGTGGCCCAAAAATTTCCTCACCTATTTCCGTACCCATCTACGTCTCCTACAGAGCTTGCAAAGAAAACTCCCAAAGTGACAGAGTTTACGGGCCTGTTTGAGTGAGAGTATACGGGCCTGTTTGTGGGCTCATGTTTTTGTTTTTTTTATTGCCGGGGGGGGGGGGCTATCTAATTATCAATTAATCAACGCCTCCTTCGAAAAGAAACAGATATTTCAAGGTAGAGCCCAATGGACCATACATTCAAATAGCCTGCATATTCGTCCGCTCTGTTATCACACCGGTCTGGCACTCAACACTGGCAACGAAGACAACGCACAGGAAACTCGCTTGTTCCTCTCCTCAGGTTAAATTTGTTTCAGAAGTATAGTCTCACGGACCGTCGGACAACAGACTCTTGAAATGGGAATCAAAAGTTAAACTACTCAAGAAATGCTCGATAACAATTTTTGGGCTACAAAGAAACATGACAACGAGATGGCTCCAGGTGCCTTTTCATCAGCAAAAACTACTGTGGCTTCTGGGGGCACAGCCCAATTGATATTGTTAACAGTTATAATTATCAAATATTCAACAAAAGATTTCTTGATGGCTACAAGCAGGAGACAAATGTAAGAAATGCAGACAAAGTTGAAACAGACCATGATTGATTAACCAGTTAGGACAACGCATGGTGTTTCATACAGGTTTTGATTGAGGTCAGTCTGACATAAAATAGATAATATGGTGTGTGTTTGTGAACGGTAGCTTGGATGGAGGGATGAGGGGGTCATAAAGTTTTTGTCACCTATCTGGCTGGGGGGAGGGGGGTCCGGAAAAATGATTCTGGTCAGACTGGGGGTGGTGGGGGTGGGTCGGAAAAATGTTGGTAATTAATATAGAAATGTACCCCCTCCCCCCCCCCCCCCCCCCCACACACACACACACACACACCCTGATAAATAACTCGTCCCTAAATCCATATTTGGCGCTCTGCCAGACACTTGACTGCAAATGAATAGTATTTGGAAGGTTTCTTGACATGTAACCTCTCTTCCTCCATGGAATTTTGACGCGGTTCGGCAAATTAGGGTGGAGTTATGCATGTAACGTCATGCTCGAACTGGATAATGGTCGACGTTTGTCCCACAAAACTTCTGAAAACCAGTCTCTACTACTGATTTCAGCATTTTGGGTCGCTAAAACGTAACATATATACAGTAAGTTACTTTTGTCTGTCCATTAGCTGAAAGGTTACAATATAGTGATGTTCGAATTCAAGTCTCTTTGTTGAACTCGGCGATCTTGATTTTTTTCCCAGGGCGATTTGATAGGCTATCTATTTTCTCGCAAAATCCATCATTGAGGAAGTCCTGCCGTGTGAAATTATGTTGGAGATGTCAGATCTCGAGCTTACGTTACGCCACACACACGCAGCGTACCTTCAGGCAAAACGACATCATGGGCGTAATAAGATGGTTTGATATGATAACTTTATGCTGTTGTAATAGTATGATCATTAAAATTAATTTAAAAAATATGGCATTATAAAATTGGTGCGTTTTCATTGACGCTGAGTCTATAACAAGGCAATGACTAAATGAGGCTAGCTAAGTAACAAAAGGTCTTATAATGTGCAAATGAGCCGCGACGCGAGAAAACCAACAATGTGGTTGTGCCCCCAGTGCAGACTCAGATCAGCCTAGGTTTCCGCCCAGTGTGATCAGAGTCTTCGCTAAGTACTTAAAGGGTAGCTAAGGGTCAAAGCTACCTCCATGCGGACAGCGAAGACTCTGATCAGACTGGGCGGATGCCCAGGCTGATCTGAGTCTGCGCTGGGCGCACGACCACTTTGTTGGTTTTGTCGCGTCGCGGCTCAAATTATAAAGACTGCATAAGCCCACGCGTTGCCACAGTGTGGTCAGACTCTTCTTTTTTATATCAGCAATAGGCCCTGAGGAATCTATATAGCACAGAAAGATATATTTAAAATATTCTTCAATACCACTGCCTGTCTGACCCTTATCACATAAGGTGAATGAGTAAATTTCCAGGGGAAGTAACTCTACCATTTTCAATATTTCAATTTCTAAATTGGTGTCAACTCTCACAGGAAAAAATCTTTACTTCAGTAGTAGACCCCATTTTTGAAGGGCTAAATTGTCCAGGAAAGCAAAGAAGAAGTAATAACAATTCTTTCCCTGTGTAAGAATGGCAGTTCATACTGACTTTACTGACTTAACCACAAATGGTAAACCCCTCAGCAGCAATTGATTACTGTTTCGCTGCTGCTAGTAGTTACTGGTCATCACTAACAGTGCAAACACTGCAAACTGTTTTGTCACTGCTAGCAGTAACGACTCATCACTACAGGGACAAAGACTGTCAGCAGCTACTGATAACTGCTGAATCACTGCTAGCAGTCACTGCTAATCACTTACAGTGACAAATACAGCCAGCAGCTACTAATTACTGCTTTTTCACTGCAATAGAAGCCACTTATCATCATAACAGTGATATACACTGCCAATAGCTAGTGATTACTTATCAGCCTTATCACTGCTAGCAGTCACTGCTTATAACTAACAGTGACAAACACTATCAACAACTACTGATTACTGCTTTGTCGCTGCTAGAAAGCACTTCTCATCACTTAAGAATGTCAACCACTGCCAGCAGAAACTGATTATAGCTTTGTTACAGCTAGCAGTCACTTCTAATCTACTGCATTTCGAACACTGCCAGCGGCTATCAATAACGGCTTTGTCACTTGTAGAAGTCGGTGCTCACAGTTTCAGTCATAAACACTGCAGCAGCTACTGATAACATCTTTAAAGTTTGTGGCTGTTAGAAGTTGCTGCTCACAATTAACAGTTGCACACTGCAGTAGCTACTGATCAAGGGCGTAGCTGCGTATACGGCAAATACGCAAGTGCGTATTGAAATTTTGTCAAAATTGACAAAATTTCAAAACGCACCTGCATATTTGCATGCTGAAATTTCATAAATTAGACAAGATTTCAAAACCAACTCCCAAAGAGGCTGAAATTCGTATTTTCCCTTCAAGAAGTAGTGAATAAAAAATGGTTGTGCGTATTATGAAATTGCCCCTAGTTACGCCCCTGCTGATTACTGCTCTGTCAATACTAGAAGTCAATGATCACCGCTTTCAGAGACCAACACCACTAGCGCCTACTGCTTACTGCTGTGTTGCTACTGGAAAACACTGCTCAACACTAAGAGTGACATACACAGGCAGCAGCTAAAAATTACTTCATTATTGCTGCTAGAAGTCCCTGCTCATTGCTAACAGTGACAAACACTGCTAGAAGCTTCTATAAAACTGCTTTGTCATCGCTACATGTGAATATGCATCAATAACAGTGACAAACACTGCGAGTAGCTAATGATTGCTTGAAGTCACTGCAGAACAACAGCAATAACTGCAAGTAGTTACTGGCTAGTGTTTTGTGGCGGCTAGAAATCACTGCTCATCACTAACAGTAGCAAACACGGCAATCAGCAACTGATTACTGCTTTGTCGCTGCTAGCATTCACTGCACGACACTGTCGTTACTGGTAACTACCTACTGATTTATTTCATCAATATTTAATTTAGATATTAAGTTATGCATGTTCACCACTCATCACAACTACAAACTGCCGCTTTGACACGCTGCTACCTTCACTGCTCATTGTCTCTGGTAACAAACACTGTTAACAGTAATTACTTACAATTATAGCATTGCCAATCACTTTGTCACTGCTTGCAGTATTATTCAAACAAATTCTGTGACTATTATACTCATTGGTATTTCAGTACATAATTTGGGAAAGCGGAGGGTAAACATTGAACTTTCCTTTAAGTTATTTGACAAGGCAGTGTTGTGAGTTGAATATTTTTTATTTGCTTCCTTGTCACAATTGTCTGACAAAATTTGTTTTCCTTCTCCCAACCTATATCAAATGAACAAATGATCGCTTGAAACGGTCTACACTGGCATGAAACAACTAAAATATGATAAATTGTTGGTTTAATACAAGATAAATGGCTGACTTGTGGTTTTGCGGTGCCCCAACCATATTTAGTTATAACATCGGGCAAGTGGAAGGGTAGGGTAATGATGTAAGTTTGCGTGCAATGGAACCCCGTTTACGTTAAAAAAACAATTACATTTCTCACGGGATTCAAATACGGACCGCTGGCTGGCTTTTAACCCTTTTTAGACCGGATACCCGTTTTGGGGACATTATGCAAACAGTGCTGACCCAGTTCAGGGCCTACATTGTTTGCTTGCAGGAATTTCTATGCAAAGTACAATAAAAGTGAAAATATTCACCAGAAACCCCTAAAACTAGAAATGGGATTATTTGCATGATAAGAATGGACAAGTCGACTGGTCAAAAAAACCTACTGGGTTTCCTGTATCATAAGATAACAGGAGCCTCCAGTGTAGAAAACTAATCATAAAGCATGATTTGAGCTGCGTCACGCGAAAACCAACAACGTGATTGTGCGCCCAGCGCAGACTAAGATAAGCCTGGGCATCCTCCCAGTCTGATCAGAGTCTTCTCAGTGCACTTAAAGGGTAGCTGAGGGATAGACTATCTCAATGCGAACGGAGAAGACTCTGATTAGACTGGGCGGATGCCCAGACTGATCAGAGTCTGCGCTAGGCGCACAACCTCTTTATTGTTTTTTTCGTGTTGCGGCCCATTTGCATTTATCATAACTGACAATTTATGTAAGGGGGTCATGTATTTGTATTTTAGATTATTTTGCAATAGTTTATATTAAAGGACGGGTTACACTTTGGCCGTTTTTGTGCCAACGACCGATCCTGATAAAATTTATGTTTATAAAAGCTTGGCATTTGGCGGTTTATATAAGCACATTTTTAAGTTTGCGGTTTCATAAATAATCACGTGACTTCCGATTTATTGCATATGGGGTGCTGAACGGGGTACACTAACTATCTGCGGTTTTTCGATATAATCAGCAATTTCGCTAACATATTAGCCCTCCAAACTGGCAGATATAATACTTTTGGTTCTTATCCACAGTCTAAAAGAGATATTTTCGCTCAAACCATCTAGCAAGGAGAAATTTTATTTGAATTTTTACGAAACCTCTGAACAGTAGATTTTACAAGTGTTTATTAACACAATAATAAGCATGTAAAGCGTTTGCTTTTGTGAAAATAATGAAACAAATGAACAGGAAGTCGATTATAACCGCCCAATATTGTTTAACAAAAGTATTCTTTTCGCATGCTTGTGTTCTGGCAAGAGTGCGTGAAAAGGTCACCAACATTCTTCTTTTCTTAAGCATTATTCACTATTTATACATATAATGAAAGCGTCATCATATCAAATATCAATCACGTATGAAATATTACGCATTTATGGATGCTACACAGGTACAGATGTTTAAAATATTAGACAAAATCAGTGAGCCAAGAAATATAGGTCACAGGGACCTACATGTAGTACCAAATGAGACGCAGCGCTGGAGTGACTTACTATTCCAAGTCCGATGAAGATTCAATTAAATATTAGTTCGAAATAAAACATTAATTCAATGGACCATGAAATACAAGTCACAATGAACTAAAAATAGTATGACGTCATTTGCAAAGTCTGACTTAACCATTGTCTTTAGTATGATGCATATATAATGTTGAATATATAAGGAAAAGAACTGTGAACTTTTAAATATATGTCACAGTAACCTACAAATAGTATGAGAATTTTTTTGCATCGTTTGACTGACCAACTATTTGTAATTATATTACAAATCCAAAATCCGTGTTGAAATATAAGTGAAAATCGGGGTCCATGCATAAAGTTCAAGGACTCAGTGTACATGGATGCTTTGCAGTTCCTACATTTTAAGGATATGATCTGATCAAATATCAGCACTCCTACACCAAAGATATCAAAAGAGGTAAGGAAAAAGCTCATCCAAGTAACTTTTCATACACAGTTAGTGGACCAAAGTTCAAGGTCACAGAATTTTACAATGCATCAGCCTCAGGCAGAGGGATACATCATCTGACCACGTCGCAACATTATAACATCAGAGGTTATATCACAGCAAGGTGATGGAGGACATTGCGTCTAACGCCATACATACGCACATGACGCCATACCTATACATATGCCCAGCGCTGTGCCCGACACACACACAGAATCCTTGGTGGGGCATTAGGAACACATACTACATAGATGAACACTTTGAAAAAGATGTGTTGTGTCGAATAATACCTCTGTTTTCTATCAATTACAAAATATACTGTTGCGATTTTGATATAAATCCTTTAGTCCTAGTGTTGGATACATGAAAATTTACCCAAAAAGTTTGTTTTTCGTTTACTCCTGCCCTCGTAACCACTGTAATATAACCCGATTATGATGAATATGTATATGAGGAATAATTATTTATAAAAATTGTCGTGGTTACGAGGGTAGGATGAAGTGAAATTTGGATGCATAGTGGACGTTGGTAGTTCAAATTCCCATAGGCCCGATGTTAAATGTTGCAGACAGTACATGTATTCAACCGCAAAATTAACCTAAAAGGCATTAAAATACAGGAAAATGAAATCGCACAGAACAAACTATAAACATATAGCTAACATTTCTGCATGTTTTGTGGCTATCTGCCAACCTTCGAAAATCGGCCTTTTCAGTGGGCACATTGCAATAGTAAAGTGTAACTCGTCCTTTCTAACAATGATTTTTTCTGCCTTTATCAATTTTCATTATTCGCAACTAGATATGGGAAACAAAACAAAAATACATAATGCAAACAGTTTAGAACGGATGAACCTTCAATCAAATGTTTTAGCTTATTCTGCACTGTTTGCAAATGTTTCATAAGGTGGGTGTGTCATGTTCATTTGTGCATGTTCAAGGGAAAGAAGCTCTGCCATTTTCAGTTCTTCTTCCCTTGAGATTGGGATCAATTCTAAAACTTTACAATTTGCTCCCTTTGGCCCAAACTTTTTCTTTTAAGAGTAGATCCCATTTTTGAAATGGCTTCGTCACTCAGGGAAGCAAACAGAAAGTCACACAAGTTCTCTCCCTTTGAAAAAAAAATCATAATAAAAAGCAAACATGGAGGTGAGTCATTCACCTTAATTTGATTATTTCTGGGTTGAAAAGGCTCAAACAGATCCAATGTTGTTTACGCCTCTCATATGCAGCTAAATCATTTCTGAATCAAATATAGAAGTGCTCAACATTGTTTATAATATATATAATACTAGAAAAGAGCCCGCGCAAGCGCGGAAATATTTCATGATGGTCAAGTTTATATAAAAAAGCGAGTTTTAATTTTTCAATGTAAATAGCTTTAGGCCCAGGTGAAGATATGACCTTTACCATGAATACTCACTGAAGCTTCATTTACCTAATTAGTTGTCTGCATCTGCAAACTTTCAGGTAGCAGACTGCATTGTTTCTAAAAAAACAACAACTTTTTTCACTTTTTCCTATAGAAAAACCTAACTGACTCAAAAGTTGAGCTTGCCGTAAAACAGATCAAGGTCATCCCAGGGGATCATTTATATAAATTTTGTTGAGCTTTTGAGTCCTTGATGCGACATGCTAAGTTTCAAGATCATAGGATTTGTGGTTCTGGGGGAGAATTGGTTGATTTGATGCTTAACGTCCACGGTAAACAGCTAAGGTAATGTCGGGACGGTCAGTTAACCTAACCACACTATTCCTGGGCAGGCTTAGACCTCCTAAGCGGTTAACCAGTACTAAGTGCACATACTTTCGCCAGTAACTGACAACTGCCCTTCTTGAATCAGCGGAAGGAGAAACGAAAGTATGTGGCCAGACCGGGTTTCGAGCCCAGGACCTCTGACTTATGAGTCAGGTGCCCTACCGATTGCGCTACGCGGCCCGGCGTGGTTCTGGGGGAGAAGATTTTTGATTTTTTTTACCATAATAAATGTTTGCCATCTTGGTTATGTGACCTGTCCTGGGTATTTTTTTTTTCTGGAAAAGTTAAGTCCTGGAACGTTTTGGGGGAAAATATTCAAGCCCTCTGAAGACTAAAGGCTTATTTAGCTTCGTTGAATCATTGAAATTGATTTGTCTGCTTCGCTGGAAAAAAATGCCCTTTCTTACCTGGCGCATGTATGTTAAGCTTAGACATTTTTAATTTTTGTCTTTTCGAAAGTTCAGTTCAGTTTGAATTCTCCTAACGACGTTCCCCAAGTGGCTCAGCGGTACGTAACCATAGCCGCACACACTTGGCGCCGTGTGTCCGTCCAACTTTTCGAAAGACCATGTGCGTTGAGCTTTATTCTTCAATGGGCGAGTTCGATTGGCTACTCGTATTGACTATCGATCTGGAAGAAAATGGGTCGTTTCGAGCCAGGGACTATGACCATTTAGTTCTTCATCCGTTTAGACATATGAGCAAAAAACAAAAATAAATCGTTATTTACGGGGAATGACGTACGTTCATGGGTCGGATTTTTGCATTAGAACCTGCTAAATTTGGACTTGCTAAGCAGCGCGCCGATATAACGACGCAGAACCGAAACGACCGGATTAATTTAAAACGTGTATTCGAGTACACGATAATTTCACTCGAACGCACCCATTGTTGACAAAAAAAAAATCGACCAATAGTCGAACTTTCTAGAAAAATACTTGGGAGAATTTAAAATGAAAGACGAATTTAATTCCCAAATTCTTTAAATCTACGTGAAACTAAAACACACGCTAACCGAAATTATCAATGATAGCAATATGCGAAAGAACCAGTATAGAAATTACGCTTAAAAATGCCACCAATTTTGCAGTTTATGCGTTACTTCGTTTATTTAGTATTATAGATATATTAGTAAAACGTTCTAACTTGCCACTTACATTTAATCGATTTTCTTCAACCCCCTCCCCCTCTTCCC
This sequence comes from Ctena decussata, assembly GCA_963989385.1. Taxonomy (NCBI): domain Eukaryota; kingdom Metazoa; phylum Mollusca; class Bivalvia; order Lucinida; family Lucinidae; genus Ctena; species Ctena decussata. The sequence goes on along the minus strand of OZ022506.1, from coordinate 64,441,343 downwards.
CCCCCCCTCCCCCCACAACAATGTTATGTACAGTTCTATTTACATCTCAAAATAGGCAAATGTGCCAGTCAACTTAGCCGTCAAAAGGTTTGACAATATTTTACATTCCATCCAGGATGCGCAAATAAACACAATAGCTCAGCTCTGGGCCGGAAAATATCTAGAAACAAGTTTCAATTTCACTAAATTAGAAACTTTGTTTCTGAAATAATTTTGGTCCGGAGCTGTACTAATGAACACAATAAAATTCACAAACTTCAGCATTTCGTCACAATTGGTGAAAAATCACTTTATGAAATATCCAATTTACGTGAGCAAAACCACTTCATTTACTAAAGCAAATGACTAAAGAAACAAAACTATGCGGAAATGAACACTATTCCAGCATGACATTCGTCGCTTAGGGTCAAAATGTTAAAACTTATCCCACCACTCACTGCAAATTCTTGTTAATTTTGAAAATCTTGGTACGCGTATCCATCTGTGCCTCCTGGAATACAGTGTAATGAATAACGCTAAACCTTGTACAGGTATGGTTTACCGACAAATTTGCCCATCTGTGGCTGCAAACTGAACTGTGAAATCGATAACAGCATTGAGGAAAATTGATAAAAATAGCCATCAGAGGAGATGGCAAATCCCCCGACCAAAGGCCCCTTGTACCTAGGTAAACAGGATGTACTTCAAAAAAAATATAAGTAATGTATTGTCATTATCTGTAAAACAGATGCACGGTTATCTAACACTCAGACTAAAACAGTATGCTTGACTGCTAAAAAGAGGTAAAATCTCAAACAGCCACCATGTACACAATGTATAGCATATGATACACTCAACATTTCAAAATGTGTGAATAACTTCTAAAGTACAAGCCCTACAAATCTAATTTTGAGCTCTCTAGTAAGTGAATTTGGGCAAAGAATCAAAATCTGAAAAAAAAATTGTGTGTGTGTGTGGGGGGGGGGGGGGAGGGTATGGGGAATATGAATGAGAGAGTTGTCATGCCTGTATGAGACAAATCATGAAAATATTTCAAAGGGTATTCAAGTCATGGAACAGAAAGGAAATCACATCTAAAACAATCAAGGGGAAATAACTCAAAACGTATGTAAGCAAGAGGTGTCATTCTTGTTCGCGACACATTGTCATGATCTGGTCTATACATCTGTGAAGTGTCATGAAAATATTTCAAAGGGTATTCAAGTTATAGAGTGGACAAGAAATCATACCTAAAACCATCAAGGGGAAATAACTCAAAAAGTAAGAAAGCAAGAGTTGTCATCCTTGTTCACAACACATCATCATGACCTGTTCTACATATCTGTAAAGTATCATGAAAATATTTCAAAGGGTATTCAAGTTATAGAGTGGACAAGAAATCATACCCAAAACCATCAAGGGAAAATAACTCAAAAAGTAAGAAAGCAAGAGTTACCATTCTTGTGTGCGACACATCATTATGACCTGTTCTACATATCTGTAAAGTATCATGAAAATATTTTAAAGGCTATTCAAGTTATAGAGCGGACACGAAATCACTCCTAAAACAGTCAAGGGGAAATAACTCAAAAAGTAAGAAAACAAGAGTTGTCATTCTTTTTAGCGACACATTGTTATGACCTGTTCTACATATCTGTAAAGTATCATGAAAATATTCCAAAGGGTATTCAAGTTATAGAGCGGACACGAAATCAACACAAAATCACAGCTGAAACCATCAAGGGGAAATAACTCAAAAAGTAAGAAAGCAAGAGTTGTCATTCTTGTTCGCGACACATTGTCATGATCTGGTCTATACATCTGTGAAGTGTCATGAAAATATTTTAAAGGGTATTCAAGATACAGAGCGGATACGAATCTGCCAAAAATTCACTAAATGGGAGATAACTAAAAAAGTACAATAGCAAGAGTTACCATTCTTGTAAGCGACACTTTGTCATGACCTGTTCTACATAACTGTGAAGTATCATGAAAATATTCCAAAGGGTATTCAAGATATAGAGCGGACAAGAAAATGTTAACGGACGGACGGACAGACGGATGGACGGACGGACGGACACCAGGCTCATCGCTGTATCCCCCGAACCTTTCGGTCGGGGGATAAAAACTAAGTGGCCGATTAGAATTTTTAAATAGTAAAAACAAGGCGGTGATTCATTCACCTATATTTGATTTTGGGTTGAAAATGCTCAAATGGTACCAATGTTGTTACGTTGGTACGTAGCTAAATCATTTCTGAACCAAATATGACTATTCAACAATTATGATAGTTTATAAAAGTTTAATGTGTCTCGAAATACACTCGATATGGTAAGTCTTTGAATCGTTTGATCATATGCTATTGCTTGTGGGTGACCACTCAGACCGTTCTGTGTTGACAGTAGAATAGTCTCCTCTGACAAGTCTCCTGACAGTACTGCCACCTCAGATGTCCCATAGTAACAGGCATAGACGTTACCAGCAGAGTCAGTGGTAATACCTCTAGGATCCTTCTCCCTCAGCTGACGTCTAGTGATAACCTCTCCAGTGTGACCATTCAACAACGTCAACGTGTCGTTACCCTGGTCTGTTACTATCACCGTGAATGACCTTCCATCACCAGGACTACTCACGTACAAAGGCTTACTAAAAAGTGACTGTCCCTGTTGATCAGACGACACTGACCAGTAAACTCTACCACGTTGATCAATCAGCTTCACAGAGGGAGGATCGCTGTCTGGACTGGTGACAACTAATTTGTTATTATATCTGCTGATGCCATACACATTGTATGATAACCGTGTTGTGATCTTGATACTGAGCTGTCTACCAGAGATATCCAGTGTTACCAGTGATTTGTTGTAAGTTGTTACAACAGCTTCGATGTCACTGATCACAGCAATATCCCGGGGTAGGTCAGGAACTAGGACAGAGGACAAGAACTTCATGTCATGAGAGAACAGCTTAACGTTAGCATTGCCATGATCAACCACCATTTTTCTTTCATTCTCCGCTATTGCCAGACCAGATATATGACAGTTGTGCTTGTCTCCCTTCACCTTTACCTTGTAAGTACCCTTTTTAACAACTTTGATCCGTTTCAGTGGTACAGATGGTCTAGTGTCTGTGCTAGTGGCTCCTGGATTCTGTTGACTTGACTGTTGTGGTAACAACGTACGGACATATGCAGAGCCTGGAAACAGTATTTTATTGAATACATTGTTTGTACCTGGCTTTGTGTCTGACTTTGACACGGAACCCAAAGTGAAAGTCGCAGAGAGAATTTCTTTAATACTTTTACTTGGGATAAATGACAGGTCCGCGAAAAGCAGTGATTCATTTAAACTTCTTAACTCGCCAGTTATTTCATTTGTATCAGTCACACTTTCTTGTATCTTGAGAAACAGTTTAGTATCAATAGGCCTTCCTCTGAATTTTTCTATATCACTCAGTGAAGAATCAAGCCTGGAAACTAAATCATTAAGTCTTTCTTGATGCTGATCCATTACCAATACTTGAGACTGGTAGGCTGTTTCAATCTCAGACTGCATGTCTTGAAATAGTTTGTTCACTTTAGAAATAACCTTGTCATGCAACTCTTGTGCTTCCTTCAGCATTTGTTTTTTCTGCCCTCTTGCTTTCTTTATATTCGCTTGCACTGATGATAAAACTGACTTCCCTTGATCATGTAAATTTTTGACCGCGTCATATAATAAATCAGTTTCAGAACAATTGACAGTTTTACAGACATCTGCTACAGTTTCAATTATACATACCCTGTGTTCAGCAGCACATGAAGAGCAAACCAAAGTCTTATGCGCAGAGCAGAACTTATCTTTCACTAATATGGGATGGCGGTCGCAATATTCGAACTTTGGTGGCTTATCTGCTTGGGACTGTGGCATACTGCCTCCCTGTAGAATAGCATGACGCCTGGATACTTGAAGTCCCCTATGGACTATATAGCAGTCAGAACATAAGAACTGAAAACAGACTTTGCAATAGCCATGAACCTTCACATTGAGTCCTTTACCTTCAAACCAGGGATCACAGAAGGGATCGTTATACTCGTCACTAGGTCCATGCTTGCCACCAAGGCTATCAGCCATTTTGGAAGGTGATTCAGTTAAACAGGGATCAAAGAAGGGGTCGTTATACTCGTCGCTGGTTCCATGCTTATCATCTATACTATCTGTCATTCTGGAAAATAATTCAGTTAATTTTACTCCTGTGTATAATGTTTGAAAAGAGCATGGACCAGGGGCGTAACTAGGGGCAATTTCATAATACGCACAACCATGTTTTATTCTCTACTTCTTGAAGGGAAAGCTAGTATTTCAGCCACTTTGGTAATTGGTATTGAAATCTTGTCTAATTTATAAATTTTCAGCATGCAAATATGCAGGTGCGTTTTGAAATTTTGTCAATTTTGACAAAATTTCAATACGCACTTGCGTATTTGCCGTATAGGTAGCTACGCCCTTGTGGACCAAAGACGTTGCAGAATGTGGCGTCTGCTCAGAGTCTACACAACAACATATTTAGTAAAAGAGAAAATATATTCTAGCAGAAACAGAACTGTAATTTTAATCATGAATGGTATATATGTAAATAGTACACAGAGACAGGAGAAAAAAGATGAAATCCGAATACATGTACATTTTTTTAACATTCAAAACTGCATTAGTCGCAGAGAGAGAGAGAGAGAGAGAGAGAGAGAGAGAGAGAGAGAGAGAATGCAAAAGGAAGACCCTTTCCTGAGGCGGAGGTGCATAAATTTGCAGCGTTTAATTATGTTCAATGACAAATACACCGCTCTATTTTCATGTCTAGTCTACCAGGAAGTCTACCAGGAAGTTTTTTCTTATGTGTAAAAATATTTAATAAAAAGAAGCTGAAAACAGTATACATGTAATATAAAAAATTAATCTTACCTTTCGCATTTCAAAACTTGTTAGACATTTATCACATAACGTGTCCCATCCAAAGCTTATCTGTCAGTCTTTTCTAAACGTGTCCCTGAAGAAGACACAGAACACCTATACGATACACTTACGGCTTTAAGAAGACACAAAAAAACATATACGATACGCTTACGATTGACCTAGCGCAGGTTATGGGAACCCTGGCCGGAAAATAATTGAGCCGCGACACGAGAAAACCAGCAATGTGGTTGTGCACCCAGCGCAGACTCAGATCAGCCTGGACAGCCGCCCAGTCTGATCAGAATCATCGAAAAGCGCTTAAAGGGTAGCTAAGAGTCTAAGCTACCTCCATGCGGACAGCGAAGACTCTGATCAGACTGGGCGGATGCCCAGGCTGATCTGAGTCTGCGCTGGGCGCACAACCACATTGTTGGTTTTCTCGTGTCGCGGCTCAATTATCTTAAAAAGATTGGTAGGTTGCTTCTTTTGGATTTAACGGCTCTTTGAGACAGTAATACAGTCTATATTTCTGATGTCTCCCAGACAAAAGTAGAAAGAAAGGAGATATAAAAGGCAGCGCAAAAATATCCAAACAACTCGATATGAGAATTGAATTACTACCACTACTACTCCAAACAACTCCCACTCGCACCTACTGCAAGTACAGTAGGCCCTTGCTCTGCTATTATTATGGAAATAGGTGGGACGCCTTTAATTAAGTTTATATAAGAACTTTCATTTTTTATCAGGCGGAAACATAACGTTAAAGCAACGCGCTAGCAACGTCGATGAAACGTCAAGACGTTTCATTGACGTTGATGCAACGTTGCATAAATGTCACCTGTTTGCTAGGTTAAGTCAAGCTGTTTGATCTTCTAAAGAATGAAATGAGACGAGTCATGGTAGTGGCAAGGGCGAAATGGAACTCTATAAAACCAGTTTAAGCGCACAAGTAGTTTATTAATGATCGTTCCAAGGCAGCGTTTCCGTTATATTGTACCATATATTCCCGATATTTGATATCAATAATTCATGTAAGGATAATCCCTATAAATTCATTTATGGATAGCCAACATGCAGTCTATGGATATCAAAAATGATATTGGATATTATTCATTATTTAAAAGACAAAACGTAGAATTAAAGATACACATTAATTGATTTTTGGATACCCAATATTATTTTTCTTTTGATATCTCTAATTCAATTGATAGATATCCATTATTCGTTTATTATATCCATAGTTCGATTAATGGATATCCAATATACGTTTTGATTTTGTGATCTCCAAAATTCGATTTGTGGAATGAAGATGAATATTGGATATCAGTAAATCGAATTAGCGATATCCAAAAATTGAATCATGGATATCCATAATTTGGACATGAATATTAAACGACACCTTTTACGATTTCTTTTTTGTCTTTTGGGTATCCATAATTTATCTTCGGAAATTTGATATCAACCTCATTTTTGGATATCCATGATTGGTAAAAAATTCTTTGAATAGATGTCCATTATTTCGTCTGATTTTTTTTTATTTCTGTAACTTGATTTATGACATCAGTAATTGGATTTTTGGGTATCCATAAATCGAATTAAGGAGATAAATATAGGATACCCATAAATCGAAGTATGGATGTCCAAATATCGGAATTGATATTGAGATGTGGCCAACTTACCAAACTTTCCGTTTCTTGACTAAGGTCAGGAGTTCGTCATTTTCTTCAGTGACTTGTTGGATCTTTTTTGCGAACATCCTCATTACTGACATGTCCTTGTATGAGATGTTCAGTAACCTTTGACAGGATCTCATATAAGAGGCCGGCGTTCTTTTCTAAACCCATTCTTGAAACCAACCTTTCATCGAATTGAGTCCAGTCACTGACTTCAAACGCTATTCCTGCTTCTTTCTAGCTTTGATTTGCTCTCGGAGGCCCTGTTTCATGTTGTCAATAGTCTTTTACCGAGGCACAGTTTCTACTCTTCTGATTAGATGTTTCAGTCCTTCTGACAGACAATATGATCTTAGTAGACAATCAACTAAGTCGTCCTTGTCTTCCTTGTCCGTGAGACATATTCCGATAAGGTATACCCTTCTAAGAAGTTTCAAGACTAAATTGCTATGTTATAGGAGTTTTGGCCAGGACAGGGTCTATAGCTAAAAAACTAATACAGTGAGAGCCACTTCTGCATCTTGAGCAGATAATCCCTCTCTGTAAAATTTCATGACTAAATTCTGTGCAGTTCAGAAGTTATGGTCTAGACACGGATTTTTGGCTAGGGCAGACAAACAAATGGAACAACAAGAGCTGTCTTCCTTCTTCCCAACAACCAACACTGGTCTCTATAAACTCTATAATAGAAACTCATCTGTGAAGTTTCATGATTAGCTTCTGTTTGGGCCATATGGCCCGGACTAAGACTTTGGCAATTCAATTTATTTACTCTCAATCCATTACACAATGGCAACATGAGGAACAGTGAAAAATACAGTATAATACGAGGCAAGGGCTGATAGTTCAAAAACTTAAACAGCAAAAAAATTCTTCTTTGTTCAGGACACATTATCTGGATAAAAAAATACCAATCTGTGAAGTTCCGTGACTAAATTACATCTGGTTAAAAGTGGTGCTGCGGACAAAAGATTTCAACAAGGACAGGTAACTACAGTAAGAGATGTCTTCTTTGTTTGCGACACATCATTACGATATCATGAACGCATTCTAAGAAATTTCATGATTGAATTCAATACTGTTTAGGAGCTATGGTCCGTACACAACAGATAGCTGTGCACAGGGACATGATTTAATGCTTTCCACCATTCTTACAAGGGCATGGTTAAACAAGAGGGACATTATGCCCTGAATTGCTCATCTGTGTGAAAAGATAACAAAAATGAATCTAGGGTCATCATTTGAACAAATCTGATAGTGGCACTAGTATTACAGGGGTCGGGGTTCAGACTCTATGAGTATGATAGCCCCTACATAAAGCTATATATTAGTTGGTTGGGGCCGGATGTTTGTTTGTTTCTTGGCCCACCGGGGTTCAACTGGTGGTCTTCTTTTGCTCCAGTGTTCCAGTGGTGTTGCTGACGCCCCAGGGATCTCCAGGTGTCTCAACACGTTTTGGCTGTCGAGTCCTCATCCTTGCTTCATCACGGTCTTTTCTTGATTTTAATTGTTGACCGTGATGACTCTCTGATGAGTTAGGGGACCTCCATACGAACCGAACTACCAACTAATTGTGTGCACCGCAGCGGAGGGTGAGGGTGAATTATTTAAGGTTTGGGCCCAGTAAAACCAGTAGTTATTACTGACCGTCCCAAGGCGGTACTTTCGTTGCGGTTGCATTTGTTTTTATGTTCGGTGCTGTTTAAGGGACCGACCATTTGATATTCGGGGGGGGGGGGGGGGGGAGGCTGGTATATTTATCAAAAAAATCCCTGTCTTTGGATATGCAAGAAAAAAATAACCTGGCTCATAAGGGAAAAAAAATAAACTGACCTCAAAAGTAAGTGAAAAAACTAACCTGGCTCCACCCAAAATTTCAACAAAAAAAAATATTGTCTGCAGACAATTTCATTTGAATTGAGGTTTTATAATGTCTCTGGCTTCTGGGGGCTGCGCCCCCAGACCCCCATATATTTATAGTAATATTTTAATATTATCTACAATTGTTTTACATCAGCGGGTCCGCATGTGCATACATTCACAAAAACATCCTATACAACATTCACAAACATGTACTATTGGTCTGCCACATTACTAAGTAAATGTTTCCACTAAAAATGAATTGCAAAAGAGTCACTAGCTTATGGAAGACAAAGCCATTATGGCAAAAAACACTCTAAAAGGCAAAAGTCCTAAAATGAAAAACCCTTATTTTCATCATCATCCCTAGTTTTTCTCTATTGTTTCCAGTCTTAAAATTGCCATTAAAATAGGGAAATTGCTTTGGCTTCTGGAGGGGGCGTTGCCCCCCAGACCCCCCTTTGTTAACTTCTCGGCACAGAACTTTCAGTCATTTTATCAAATGGCATTCATGTAAACTGTGACTCTATCAGTAAGTATTTATCAAACTTTCTAAAAAAGCATGTTTGGGCATATGATTGGGCTAGAAAAAGCCCTTCAATTCCTAAAGTTAGCCCTAAAACTTTGCCAAAATAGCCCTTATTTAAGGCCAAAATAGCCCTAGTTTTAGGCCTAATATTTTGCCAAACTCATACAGGGATGTTTGTATCTGTACCTTAGATGAAGAGAGTAGCATGCTTCAGGCACTGGTTTGAAAAGCAAGCTAAGCCATGCCCTTAGCCTGGCTAAAGACAGCATCTGTAGTTCTTTTTGTGAGAAAAAAAAGGTGTAAAAATTACTGATGTGGGTAAAATAAAAGGATGTTAAGGTCAAGTAAACGAGGATCTGATAGTTCAGCCTATAAAATAAAAAAAAATAACCTGTTTGAGTTAGTTTGTAAAAAAAAAAGAAATTGCCTCCCTCAAGGTGAAAAAAAATGAAATTGTTTCCAGAGGCCAGTGAAATAAAATGTCCTGTCTCCATCAAGAATACCAGCCCCCCCATGGTCAGTCCCTAATTTATTGTGTTCTTATTTTAACCCTTTTATAATAAAAATAGAAAATAGGTAAAAATAATTGTTAAATGTTTTTTCGTATAATTTGCTTAGTCTGTTGTAACCTTTCTGGTGGTCTAAATTAGATAGCTGAGTTGCCACCTATTTGGGAAAGAGCTGCTGACTCGGCTTATCACTTGTAATTTATTGTTTGTTGGGATGTCTTTGTCAATCTTTCCCTTTGATGTTGGGGCTAGGGTTTGGGATCTGATTCAGTCAGTTCCTGAAGTGTAGTTACTCTTTAAATTTCCACTCATCCTCCACTTCAAAATTCCCTGACTTTTTCCCTGACATTTTACAGTTTTCCATACCTTTTGTACGGATCTGAACATTAATTTTACAATGCTTATTGTGTCGCATCAAATACTGGGAGCTACTCTTAAAGGAGACAATTTGCTCCCTGGAGGCAGCAAATTGTTTTCCTTTAAGAATAGCCTCCAATGAGAAGGGAAATGTGCCTAGGCTATCTCTTTAGAAAGTACTTCTTTTCCCCATGAACAGAATAAGTATATTTTCTGAAGTTGGCCATCGCCATTTATTTTCAAATTTCCTGACTTTTCCCTGACATTTCTAGTTCTTTCTAAATTTCCTTGACCAACCACAAAATTTCCTGACTTTTCCCTGACCTGGAAATAAATTCATTTTCCAGATGTTTTTCCCTGGCTGTGGCAACCATGGTGAATTAATCTCATATGCAGCATACCAAGTTTCATTATCATGGGATGTTTGGTTCTGCAGATGAAGATTTTAAAAGTTTTTATCATATATGTGCATTAAAGCAATCTTGGTCATGCCATCTCTACTACAAATGAGCCGCGACACGACAAAACCAACAATGTGGTTGTGCGCCCAGCGCAGACTCAGATCAGCCTGGACATCCGCCCAGTCTGACCAGAGTCTTCGCTGTCCGCATAGATGTAGCTTAGGTCCTTAGCTAGCCTTTAAGCGCTTAGCGAAGAGTCTGATCAGACTGGGCGGATGCCCAGGCTGATCTAAATCTGCGCTGGGCGCACAACCACATTGTTGGGTTTGTCGTGTCACGGCTCAAATATTTATTTCCATGATCAATGACTGCTCAATATGCAATTTTATTTAAACCAGCTCAGTGGCTTCGAAGGAAAATTTGTCTGAAGTCTTTTAAATATGAGTGACCTTGGTGAAAGGTACAATAACAACCTTGACCTCTGGTACTCATAAATCTGTAAGTACTTATTTGGCTGACAGTAATTTCAACATTTTGCCACATTTTTTTTTTGCAATTTCCAAATATCTATCGTTAAAGATTTGTTTGATGATAAAGCACAAGAGCCATATTAAAGCACAAAGAAGCAAATTTGAACCTGCTGTCAAAAAATGTGGTGGTTGGCCAAGGCTCATTATTTGAACAAATATAAAAGTACATGAACACCAATGCTGCATACAAAGTTTCAAGGTCATAGTGGTTTTGTAAGGGAGGATAAGATTTCTGAAGTTTTCTTTTATCATATGTAGTTACTTCATCTGGATCTACACAGTTTGCAAATTCAGCAATAATTTCATTTAACTGTTAGCGTCGCCCCTTTTAAGACCTAACAGAATGGAAGATATTAAGACAGGATTATACAGAAAAGATTAAACACACACAAATGTGTTATCCAATTTATTTTAATAACAAACAAAAACAATCAACTTTTGTACAATATTGATACAATTAAACTTGTCTTAAACAATCACCCATGACTGGGCAAACATTATCTGTTGAGGCAAATAGATGGCTGCTATATACCCATAACTTTACTTTGGGGTTTGAGAGTTTGTCAGAGTTTGGCATATTAGAAAAGATAGTTGATTTAAAGAGGTGGCTGTTTTAGACAGGTGTGGCTGTACTTGATTCATCTGATATCTATGTCTCCAGCCGTTCTTTAACCCATTTCATTTTGGATACCCCTAAAGGGGTATCTGGGCAAACAGTTTGGATCCAGATCAGGCCCCACAAACGTGGGGCCTGATCTGAGATCCAAACTGTATGCTGCATAGACATCATTTCTACAAGAGTTGGTTAGACGAATGTTGTTAAAATTTTCCTGATTTTTGATGCAGACGACAATTTCAGCAGCAGACAAAAAATACCCAGAATGCAATGGGTTAAAATCATTTTGTTGCTTTTTCTCCTGCTGACAGTCAGTTCAGGTTTATATGAGCCACAACACGAGAAAACCAACAAAGTGGCTGCGTGCCGAGCGCAGACTCAGATCATCCTGGGCATCTGCCGAGTCTGATCAGAGTCTTTTCTAAGCACTTAAAAGGTAGCTAGGAGTCTAAGCTACCTTCATGCGGACAGCAAAGACTCTAATCAGACTGGGCGGATGCCCAGGCTGATCTGAGTCTGCACTGCGGGCACAACCACTTTGTTGGTTTTCACATGTTGTGGCTCATATGACATGAGCTGAAAAGCTCATCTAGTCTCATAGATTGAGCCAGTATAGTTCAGCTTGGAAGATCTTTTTGTGAAAGCCTTAATTTTATCATATTTAAAGCTCATCTAATCTCACAGACTGAACCAGTAAAGATCAGCTTGGAAGATCTTTTTGTGAAAGCCTTAATTTTATCATATTTAAATCATCTCACAGACTAATCTCACAGACTGAACCAGTATAGATCAGCTTGGAAGATCTTTTTGTGAAAGCCTTAAATTTATCGTATTTCACTTTAAAGCTCATCTAATCTCACAGACTGAACCAGTATCGATCAGCTTGGAAGATCTTTTTGTAAAAACCTTAATTTTATCATGTTTCACTTTAAAGCTCGATCGTATAGATCAGCTTGGAAGATCTTTTTGTGAAAGCCTTAATTTTATCATATCTCACTGTAAAGCTCATCTAGTCTCACAGATTGAGCCAGTATATAGATCAGCTTGGAAGATCTTTTTCTGAAGGCCTTAATTTTATCATATTTCACTCTAAAGCTCATCCAGTCTAACAAACTGAACCAGTATAGATCAGCTTGGAAGACCTTTTTATGAAGGCCTTCATTTTATCATATTTCACTTTAAAGCTCATCTAGTCTCGCAGATTGAACCAGTGTAGATCAGCTTGGAAGATCTTTTTGTGAAAGCCTAAATTTTTTCATATTTCACTCTAAAGCTCATCTAGTCTCACAACTTGAATCAGTATAGATCAGCTTGGAAGATCTTTTTGTAAAAGCCTTAATTTTATCATATTTCACTTTAAGCTCATCTGGTCTCACAGACTGAACCAGTATAGATCAGCTTGGAAGATCTTTCTGTAAAAGCCTTAATTTTATCATATTTCACTTTAAAGCTCATCTTGTCTCGCAGACTGAACCAGTATAGATCAGCTAGGAAGATCTTTTTGTGAAAGCCTGAATTTTTTTCATATTTCACTCTAAAGCTCATCTGGTCTAACATATTGAAGCAGTATATATCAGCTTGGAAGATCTTTTTGTGAAAGCCTGAATCTTAATTTCACTTTAAAGCTCATCAGGTCTCACAAACTGTTATCCAGGTCTTATGACATGTATGGTGTCTACATATGCTTCCATATGACAGACTTTCAACAAATCATGGTTCACAATTATATTAGGAGTTTACGTTATAAAGGACATTTTTGAAATATACTGTAATGGGCCTAAATTTTGAGACACATGAATATTAAATGGAAAATCCATTATTTTTTGGGTCCCAATACTTGAGCACATTGACATATGTCAAGTCCTACTTGAAGGCAAAGAATGAAACCAGACAATCACTAAAGTTGATGAATACCCCCACTATATGAGCCGCGACGTATGAAAACCAACAAAGTGGTTGTGCGCCCAGCGCCGACTCAGATCAGCCTGGACATTCGCCCAGTCTGATCAGAGTCTTCGCTGTCCGCATGAAGGTAGCTTAGACCCTTAGTTACCCTTTAAGCACAAAGCGAAGACTCTGGTCAGAATGGGCGGATTCCCAGGCTGATCTGAGTCTTCTATGGGCGCACAACCACATTGTTGGTTTTCTTGTGTCGCGGCTCATATAACTCGATGAGTAATATGTTTAGGCATATTTCTGTGAAGTTATAAAGGTGCCAGATGGATGACAAAGTTTGTTTTTTCTTCTAAAAATAGCAACTGTAACCTTGACCATATCTCTTAAATGCTGCATCACAAATTTGTCCAAGATACTGTCATACTTAACAATTGCGTGAAGTAATATCAAAATCAGTTCACAAAAAAAGCACTAGAACCATTACAAAGTTTTACCTACAACAGCATGCTGAAACCCAACCCCCAATTGTCATGTTTAATATATCAAAATCAGTCCATAAAAATGTGCTAGAGGGATATCTTTAAAAATAGCAACTGTGACCTTGACCTTAACCCTAAAATTCTGGATTGCAAACATGTCAAATGCATGTCTAAACTGTAAGGCAAGTTTCAAATCCCTGTGTCAAATACTGTAGGAGGAGTTGTGGAGACACGAGCAGTACTACAAAGTGTGATGGATGGATGTACAAACATTTGTACCGATAAGGGCAACACAATATGCCCCTCCCAACGTCGTGGCTGGGGCATAAAACAGTTTAAATTGACATCTGCTGATATTAAAATTCAGTATACCAAAAGTTAAGGAGCAGACAAGCAAAACAGACTTCTAGCACATTTCCTGGGGCCGTATTCATAAAATGACTTAAGTCGTTGCTATGCTGTTGCTAAGGCTGAATTTCTATAAAGGAGATTCCCTACAACTATGAAATTTGCTCTGGAGGAACAGTCTTTGTAAGACTGTTCCTCCAGAGCAAATTTCATAGTTGTAGGGAATCTACAACATAAAAATTTACCCTTAGCAACAGCATAGCAACGACTTCAGTTGATTTATGAATACAGCCCCAGAGGAATAGCACATTTCCAGAGAACAAAACTCAAAGCAGTTTGTGCACCTTTGAAGTCAAGCTTCAACCTCTATATCAGCCTTTTAGTTCACAAGCTGAAACATAGTGCGACCTAGCCAGACTAATAGAAACACAGACTAGTCTGATTGGTTCTTGTTGTCATATGCAATGAGTTCCATTTTCTGCCTGATCCAACCCAAAATGAGCCGCAACACGATAAAACCAACCGAGTGGCATGTGCGCGCAGCCAAGACTCAGATCAGCTTGGGTAGCTGCCCAGTCTGATCAGAGTCTTTGCTGTGTGCTTTAAGGGCAGCTAAGGATCTAATCGACCTCCATGCAGACAGAGAAGATTCTGATCAGACTGGGCTGATGCCCAGGCTGATCTGATAATTCGCTGGACTCATATGCCACTTTGTTGATTTTGTCATGTCGTGGCTCAGAAAATGATTCATGCCCACTTGGAAATCAAAAATCCAAGCTTCTAAAAATAGGTAGCTAAATATAGCAATGCTATCTGACTCATATATATGTATACAGTTTATAAGCATAAAATTTGAGCCGCCACATGACAAAACAAACAATGTGGTTGTGCACACAGCGCAGACTCAGATCAGCCTGGGCATCTGCCGAGTTTGATCAGACCCTTCATTAAGTGCTCAAAGGGTAGCTAAGAGTCTAAGCTACCGCCATGCGGACAGCGAAGGCTCTGATCAGACTGGGTTAAGTTGCAGCAAGCAAACTAAGCCCCATCAGTCTCCCTTGAAAGTAACATAGCAAACAGTTGTTATAATAGCTAATACTGGTTTCTTTGTGACTAGTACTCTGAGATCTAATTATTATAGTCTTTGTAAGAAACTATTAAAACTCTCTGGCTGCTATTTATGATTATGACTGATACTTTCAGAAGAAACAATATCATGACCTTGCAGAGGTAATACATTCCTCCACTGTCAATGCAACATCATCACCTTGCAGTAATATTAATTTCCATTGTCAGTTTCCACTGTCAAGGCATCATCATGACCTTGCAGTGATAATAATTTCCATTGTCAGTTTCTACTGTTACTGCAATATCATGATCTTGCAGTGATAATAATTTCCACTGTCAGTTTCCACGGTCAATGCAGTATCATGATATTGCAGTGATAATAATTTCCATTGTCACCTTCCACCATCAATGCAATATCATGATCTTGCAGTGATTATAATTTCAATTGTCACCTTCCTCTTTCAATGCAATATCATGATCTTGCAGTGATTATAATTTTCATTGTCACCTTCCTCTTCCAATGCAATATCATGATCTTGGAGTGATAATAATTTCCATTGTCATCTTCCTCTGTCAATGCAAAATCATGATCTTGCAGTGATAATTTCGATGGTCAATGCAATATCAGGACCTTGTGATAATTATAATTTCCATTGCCAATGCAATATCGTAATACTGCAATGATTATAATTTCCATTGCCAATGCAATGTCATAGCCCTTCAAAGATTATTCACTGTCAATTTTCATTGTCAATGCAAAATCATGGCCTTGTGGAGATTATAATTTCCACTGCCACTGCAATATGATGACCGTGCAATGATAATTTCCATGGTCAGTGCAATATCATGACCTTGTAATGATTATAATTTCCACTGTCAATACAACATTGTAACACTGCAATGCTTAGAGTTGCCATTGTTATTGCAATATCATGACTAAGCAATGATTTTCATTTCCATTTTCAATTTTGTTTGCCCATGCAATATCCTGACCTTGCAATAATTACAATTTCCATTGTCAATGCAAAACTTTGACCTTGTAGAGATTATAATTTCCACTATCAGTTTCCATTGCAAATGCAACATCAAGAGTTTGCTATTATTATGACTGCCATTGTCAATGAAATATCATGACTCTGCAATGATTATAATTTACATTATCTTGCAATATCATGACTTTGCAATATTCATATTATTTCAATATTGAATTTCAAATATCAATGCAACATTGTGTGCTTGAAATAATTCCATCATCAATGAAATATCATGGCCTTCTATTAATTATAATCATCGTAAGGTCACAATGTTGCAATGACAATGGAAATTTGAAAATAGCCACATTGGCTGTCAGAGATTTACCATGAGAAAAAGAGAAAGAATGTGACTGGCAAATTCTTGAATCAGCCTGCATATCTATATAGCCTGATCAAAATTTTCCTTCTATACATACACCAGCAATCTCTGCACCTCTATAAAGCTTAAATAAATAGTTACACATTTAAATGTAAATTCCAGCTGCATAGGCTCAAACCAGCCTAAACATCTATGCAGTCTAGAAAGAGCTTTTGTTATTCAAAAATACCATGTAGGGATTCTAAGGAATCTACAGATACAAAATAAAGGCTTTAGCCAGGTTGAAACAGAGCCGTAGACTGGTCAGTCTTTCATGCATGCAAGGAAAGGATCTAAGAGTCTAAGCTACCCTGTCAGTGCACAGCAAAGACAGGTCAGACTGGGCTGATGCCCAGGCTGATCTGAGTCTTCACTGGGCATTCTTGCCACTTAGTTGTTTTTTTTCCTGTCACGGATCATATGTTAAGTCACCTTTTTCGATGCACAGATATGCAAAATGATCCAAGGCGTTGCTGTCTCTAATGCCTGGACAGTCAACATAATGCGTCTCTCCCCTTCTTATAAAATGGTTAAAATATTTGGTGGTCTACACATGTTGAAATGCATTTTTCAAACAAAAGACAATTATCAATGTCTATTACCTAATAACATAACTATACAATTACCAACAATTTGTGTCAGGGATATATATACATATACTACAAAAATTATATACTACAGTAATTACATATAAACATGTAAAATTATCTAATATACAGATTTCAACAATATGGATGGAACATAGATCAAGTAGTATTTGGCAGACTGGATATATAAAAATATGCATTGTGTTTCATTGAAAAATCAGGAAGCAAAAATATAGTAAAACCAGTCTTAGGCAAGCATCAAAACGAAACAGGCAAAACTGTGTCAGACAGGTGCTTGCTTTATACATATCAGGTTATATTAAACTATCTTTAAGTTACCAGTATATGTGGTGCTGGCCGCTTTTGACACATTTTGCTTAATACCAGCAATCTGTAAGACGTTACAGTACATTACCGAAAATTTTCAAAAAGCTCAATGCAAGTTGCAAAACTTCAATGCATATTGCAATTATGTAAAATATCAAACTAGTGGAAAATTATGCTGTCTATCACAGTGTATGTATTTTGAAGATTATGGTTATTTCTCAGTAAAAACCAGAGCCCAGTTGCTCGAAGCATCGTTAGCCTAACAAACTCGTTAAGAGGTCAACTCGTTAAGTGTTTTACGACTTTATAACCAAATACACTGATAATTTTTGTTGAAAATATGCGAGAAGTTTTTGCACTGCAAAAGCTTCTCAATTTTTTTCAATAAAAATATTGGCGTATTTGACATATTAACATCTGAAATTTTAACAGCTTGTTAACGATGTCATTAGTTTTGAACAACTGGGCCCAGGAAACTTATTACAATCAACATAGATTTGAGCCGCGACACGACAAAACCAACAATGTGGTTGTGCGCCCAGCGCAGACTCAGATCAACCTGGGCATCCGCCCAGTCTGATCAACTTCGTTGCTAAGCGCTTAAAGGATAGCTAAGGGTCTAAGCTACCTCCATGCGGACAGCGAACACTCTGATCAGACTGAGCGGATGCCCAGGCTGATCCGAGTGCACTGGGTGCACACCCACATTGTTGGTTTTGTTGTGTCGCGGCTCATTTGTTTTACGAACGCTTGATTATTTACATGGCAATTAATGAGGCTTTCCATTAAATGTTACTTAGTGAGACTATCACACTCAAAACTTCAACAACAAATCCAGTTAGTGCACATTTAAACACAGCAAACTCAATGTGAAAGATAAAATCATAAAAAATATGTTAAGTATGAGTTAATACATATGAGCCATGACTCGACAAAACCAACAAAGTGGCTGTACGCCCAGTGCAGACTCAGATCAGCCAAGGCATCCGCCCAGTCTGATCAGAGTCTTTGCTGTCCGTATGGAGAAAGCTTAGACCCTAAGCTTAGACCCTAAGCTACCCTTAAAATGCTTAGCGAAGAGGCTGATCAGACAGCGGATGCCCAAGCTGATCTGAGTCTGCTCTGGGCGCACAACCACTTTGTTGGTTTTCTCGCGTCGTGGCTCAATTATAAATGAAGGATTTGAAACTTTAACATTTTCAATATTTTGAATTTCAAAAGAAACAGTACTCAACCATTTGTAGCAAACAGTTGATGATTTTGGCATCACTCCCAACAATAAATTATGAGAAAAAAAAAGAAAAAAACAAGTGGGTAAAAGAAGCTGTAACAAAAAATGGGTGCTAAGCATTTAATGCCTACAGCAAAGATTCAGACCAGCTTGCACATCTTCACAGATTCTGAGACTGGTTTGACTGTTCATTACCAAACAAATGAGCCACGACATGAAAAAAAACAACACAGTGGCATGTGCGACCAGTGAAGGCTCAGATAAGCAAGGGCTCCGCCCATTCTGATCAGAGGTTTCACTGTCTGCATGGAACTAGCTTAAACACTTAGCTACCCTTTTAGCTCATAGTGAAGACTCTGATCAAACTGAGCTGCAGCACAGGCTGATCTGAGTCTTTGCTGGGTGCATTCCACATTGTTGGTTTTATCGTGTTGCAGCTTAAATATAATTATCTACCTTTCTGCCTGGCAAAATAAGTTGAAGGTTTCCCATTGCCATGTGGCCACAGGGGCAGATGGTTGTTAAAGACCCACTTTTCCTCAGCACAGCGAAGGACTGAATTCAACCCTTGTCCTCTGCTGCTTTAACCCTCAAAGCGCCAAAAATTAAAAGTTAAATTTGCAAACAGTGTAGATCCAGATGAGGTGGCTCATAATGAGCCACCTCATCTGAATCTACACTGTTTGCCCTCTAATGTTCGAATTCACAATATGATATCGCTTGGACGAGACATTCTTTTTTAATTTTGCAGACCTAAATTTTGTCGTCTGCTTTTTGGCGCATTAAGGGTTAAAGACCCACTGTGTCTTGGGCATAGTATATGAAAGACTGAATCTAACCCTTGTCATTTGCTGCTTTAACCTTCCAAGATTGGAATCAACAATCCGTTTCCTAATGGATGGACAGAGAGTTTTTCCTGTGGGATTTGAACCTGTGACCTGCACCAAAGCCAAGTGCTCCAACCATTTGACCACAGTGCCTCTCTTTTTTGCTTGAGGCGAATGAAATTTTAACAAATGAGATGTGCCTTAACTTTTTAAGCCCCAGTGACAGAATTTGCAAACAGCGTAGATCCTGATGAGGTGGCTCATAATGAGCCACCTCATCTAGATCTACACTGTTTGCCCTCCAGTTTTTGTATTTTCAATATGATATAGTTTTATTGAAACATATTTTGAAATTTTTGCAGACATTAATTTTGTCGTCTGCTTTTTGGTGCTTGAAGAGTTAAAAACACGATAACTATAAAAGATTCTAGAAACTTGGACACCTAGGATAATAATTACCGTTCCTGTCCTACAATGGAACAGTTTGGTTTTAAGCTGCAGAAATTCATCCAAAAGATGCTGACAGAATGGCAACAAGAGGGCCAAGAGGCCCTGAATCGCTCACCTGACCAAAAAGGTTAAAGGTCAAACAAGGGTCATCATTTAACAAACCTGATAGTTTGCAACCACTTCCAAATGGTTTTGAAGAAGATTTTTGAATATTTTCTATGTATTGCTATGGTTCAAACCCTGGACCCCCTGGGGCAGGGCCATTTTGGACCCTGTGGCCATCATTTGAATAATTTTGGTAAAGGACCACTAGGCAATGCTACATACTAAATTTCAAGCATCTGAGCCAAGTGGTTCTGAAGAAGAAGATTTTTTAATATTTTTCTATGGTTCAAACCCAGGACCCCCTTGGGTTGGGCCATTTTAGACCCTGGGGCCATCATTTGAACAAACTTGGTAAAAGACTACTAGGCAAAGCTACATACCAAATTTAAAGCATCTGAGCCTTGCGGTTCTGAAGAAGAAGATTTTTTTAAAATTTTTCTATGTATTTCTATGGTTCAAACCTGGGACTCCCTGCCCCGGGGCCATTTTGGACCCTGGGGCCACCATTTGAACAAACTTGGTAGAGGGCCACTAGGCAATGTAACATACCTAATTTCTAGCGTCTGAGGCAACCAGTTCTGGTGAAGAACATTTTTAAGTATTTTTTAGTTTCGAATCAAAGAACCCCTGCCCCAGGGCCATTTTGGACCCTGGGGCCACCATTTGAACAAATTTGGTAGAGGACCACTAGACAATGCTACATACCAAATTTCAAGCAGCTGAGCCTTGCGGTTCTGAAGAAGAAGATTTTTAAGTATTTTTTAGTTCCGAAACCCAAGACCCCCTGCCCCAGGGCCAATTTGGACCCTGGGGCCACCATTTAAACAAACTTGGTGGAGGACCACTAGGCAATGTTCCAAACCAAATTTCAAGCATCTGAGCCAAGCAGTTCTGGAGAAGAAGATTTTTAAGTATTTTTTAGTTTCAAACCCAAGACCCCCTGCCCCAGGGCCATTTTGGACCCTGGGGCCACCATTTGAACAAACTTGGTAGAGGACCACTAGACAATGCTACATACCAAATTTCAAGCCTCTGAGCCAAGCAGTTCTGGAGAAGAAGATTTTTAAGTATCTTTTAGTTTCAAACCCAAGACCGCCTGCCCCAGGGCCATTTTTGACCCTGGGGCCACCATTTGAACAAACTTGGTAGAGGACCACTAGGCAATGTTACATACCAAGTTTCAAGCATCTGAGATAAGCAGTTCTGGAGAAGAAGATTTTTAAGTATTTTTTAGTTTCGAACCCAAGACCCCCCGCCCCAGGGCCATTTTGGACCCTGGGGCCACCATTTGAACAAACTTGGTAGAGGACCACTAGACAATGCTTCATACCAAATTTCAAGCCTCTGAGCCAAGCAGTTCTGGAGAAGAAGATTTTTAAGTATCTTTTAGTTTCAAACCCAAGACCCCTGCCCCAGGGCCATTTTGGACCCTGTGGCCACCATTTGAACAAACTTGGTAGAGGACCACTAGGCAATGTTACATACCAAGTTTCAAGCATCTGAGCCAAGTGGTTCTGGAGAAGAAGATTTTTAAGTATTTTTTAGTTTCGAACCCAAGACCCCCTGCCCCAGGGCCATTTTGGACCCTGGGGCAACCATTTGAACAAACTTGGTAGAGGACCACTAGGCAATGCTTCATACCAAATATCAAAGCCCTAGGCCTAGCGGTTTCAGAGAAGATGTCATTTAAAGCAAATTGTTGACGACGCACGATGGACGACGGACGACGCACGACGGACGACGGACACTGGGTGATCACAATAGCTCACCCTGAGCCTATGGCTCAGGTGAGCTAAAAAGTGTAGATCCTGTTTAGACTGCACCTGTAGGAGCAGTCTGATCACTGCTGGCACTGTCAGCTCAGTCCTATTTGTCCCAATGCGTAGAGTTTCCACAGCAAATACAGTGCCATGCCAAAAGTGAGTCAACTATTTTAAAATCCCACTGACTTATATGTATTTGTCAGTGTGCCAGAAAATTCATTGCGCTGCATATGCTCATCAGATCGCAATGAAATTTGTACTGTTAGAAAAGTAGGTGAACAAGGCAATATACAAAAATTACTTATCAGCCTAAAGTCTTTAGTTTGTGGAAGACAACAGTTTATACAATGCTGAAAATTTAGAAACTCGAATTTCCCATTGACATCAATGATAATGTCGCCGAAAAACGGACAAATATCAGGACCAACCGCATTTAGAATACTGCAGTTCAAATATGCATCAATAAAAAATTTAATAAAATACATTTTTATTGCCTTAATCATTGAGCTTTCTAACAGTATAATTCTTTGTTAAAGCCTTCAAGCAGGGTTAACAGTTAATTTTCTTGCATACTGAAAAATACATGTAAGTCTATGGGTTTTTAGAAAAAAATGACTCACTTTTGGCATGGTACTGTACAGTAGAGACTCAGCCTTCTCTGCTCATGGTATAGATTCCTCCCAAGCCATACATTGCTGACAGAAATGGGAAACCCACTGATAATAACTTTTATCAAAAGACACCGCTGTTATTCAGGGGATAACGTCATGAAATCATATCACCACACGTGTAATAACACTTTGGCGCATACATGTAACATCATTGACAATGACTGTGTCAAGCATTTTTGTTATTGTAATAATTTATCACCACACATGTAATAACACTTTGGCGCATACATGTAACATCATTGACAATGACCATGTCAAGCATTTTCTTATTGCAATAATGTTCCTTTTGAAGGTGATTAAATTCCATTTTAAAGGGTCATATGATAAACAGAACCTTACACTAACGGTCATTTCATGTGAAATTTATGAAACGAGCCACAGGCTCGTTTCATAAATTTCACATGAAATGACCATGAGTGCAAGACCTTCTATATACATCATGTAATAAGACATCTCAAAATATTTGCAAACATTCACAAAAACTGCCTGTGAATTTATGCAGTCCACCTACAGCCTTCATCCTCAGGGTCCACACACAGAACTTTTCATACTATAAGGTAACATTAACATTATTGCTCCTGAATACGAGGTATACTAACATGTATTAGCTACAATACAAAATTAATTGGATTTATGTATCAGCTAACAAATACACTTAACGTTACACTACATCTAGATCTTGATGACTAGAAATTGAACATTTCAGTCTCAGTAAATCTTTAACAAATGAGCCTCAACACAAGAGAACCAACAAAGTGGTTGTGCACCCTGCGCAGGCTCAGATCAGCCAGGGTATCCACTAAGTCTGATCAGACTCTTCGCTTAGGCCTTAGAGGGTAGCTAAGGGCCCAAGCTACCTCCATGGTCTGCATGGCAGATGCCCAGGCTGATCTGAGTCTTTGCTGGTCGCACATGAAACTTTATTGGTTTTCTCGTGTCACGGCTCAAATCCAATAATACCCACTCTGTGAGTGCAAAAGTTTCCTTCAAGACATTTAGTTGACAAATTAGACCATATGCAGAAAAGGAAAGGTGCGAGCTATTATTACTATATCATAATTCAAACTACTGCAAATCATGAAATTTTTGCAGAACAAGCTTTCTTTTCAAGGAACTTCAAATGGGCAAAGTTTCATGAAAATAAATCTATCAAGAAATGCTAAGGTAATATGGATACACCTCTATGATTTTTAGCCATTTTTACAAAGGGAAACAACTTTTGTGACTTCCTGTTTGCTTCCCCTGAGGGCAAAGCCGTTCCAAAATGGAGTTAACTCTTAAAGCGAAGAAGTCACTCCTCTATGAGCTAACTCTTTGTTTTAGGAGTTGACCTAATTGAGAAGGGAGGCAAAAATGACAGCAGATTTGCTTTGCCTGACGTTTTTCACCCTAAAGAACTGCTAGGAAAATCATGAATTCCACATTTTGCTACAATTTCCTTTCTATGCTTATTAAAAGAAATAGGCTTCCTTTCTATGCTTATTAAAAGAAATAGGCTTTCACGAAAAAAATCCAATTTATGGTAATAATTGATAGTTTATAATGAATGTACTAATACATATTCAAGAAAAGCAACCCTGTCATTTTCATTTTTGCCTCCTTTCTCAAAGGGAGTCAACTCTTAAAAGAATGAATTTGATCCTGCATGAGCAAATTCTTTCCTTTAAAAGCAGACCCCAGTATGGAAGGGCTACATCAGTCAAGAAAGCTAAGTAGAAGATACAAAGGTTAGTTCCCTTGGTAAAATTAAGGAGAAAAACTTAAAGGTGTGCTTATACACCTTAATAAATGATACCTGAAAACTCCAGTGGTCGTCATCTGAACAAATTCGTTCATTGATGTTGCATATTTTGCGTGCGCCAGATCCCATATAAGGAATCCTGAAATAAACTTTCTTGGTATTCAAAGTCAGCTTGTGGGGTCTAACAAATCCAAAATCAAGAAGAAAAATAAAAGAATTCCGCGGAATGCTATGTCCCACCTGCAGTGCGCTTCCACAGTTGTAAAGACTATAATAAAAAAGAACATGTATGAGAAATGGACAAAAATGCTAGGGTCAACACAATTTTGGATGTAAAATTTTACTAAGTCAGAAGAGCATAAAATATAGGTCAAGGGTAGGAATAACTGCAACATCCCTCATGAACATTCCAAAGAGAAACTTTATGCCAGGCGTGATGACTACAGGTATCATACTTTGAGACAAAAGGACTAAAACACTAGGGTAAACGTAATTGTTGGTGGACAGTTTTTCGAAGTCAGCAGAGCATGAAATATAGGTTAAGGGTAAAAATAAGAGCAACAGTCCTCAAGAACATTCTTAGAAGCTTTATGCCATGTTTGATGATTGTAGGTATCGTAGTTTGCGAGAAATTGACTTAAACGCTATGGTCGACGCTAGGGTCGACGTAATTGTTGATGGACAGTTGTAAAAAGTCAACAGATCATAAAATATAGGTCAAGGGTAAAATTAAGAGCAACAGCCCTCTAGAACATTCTAAGAAGAAGCTTTATGCCAGGTTTGATGATTGTAGGTACCATAGTTAGTGGGAAATGGACTTAACACGAGGGTTGACGCTAGGGTCGACGTTATTGTTGACGGAAGGACGGACGGATGGACGGACGAACGGAATGACTGACGGAGGGACGGAAAAGTGAACTCCTATATCGCACCTTGCTAAAGCAGGTGCGACAAAAAATGATTGCCCAATATATTTGGTTTAGCACTGATGGTATAAAATACCTGTTATTTGTTCATATCACAAGTTACTTACAAAACAGTAAAACTAGCTAACGTGAAGTAACAGATTGTATACACGTACCGTAATGCATTAATTTAATAAAATTATCAACAATGAGACATTGTGTCACAGGTTTAAGGTGCATGGGCACATCCATGTTTTCTTTGACATTTTTACAAAGGGGGGAAATTTTTGTGACTTCCTGTTTCCTTCTCTAGAACACACAGCACTTCCAAAAGAGTGACCCCTATTACCATGGGAGGCAAAAATGAAAATGACAGAGTTGCTTCCCCTGAAAGTGTGCCCATTTGCCTTAAGTATATTACTAGCATTGTAACATTATGTTCAAGTTATCTAAAATGTAACAACATCTATATTATGGCTTTTAAGATCTCATTAGAATTACCTCTGACATCTGATGCCAGAATGTACATTTTTTAAATATTTTCGAATCTAATACTCACTGTGGGTGTATTATGACTGTATTTTGTGCTGGACAGACTTGGTTCTGAGATAAATAACAGTATCCCAAATGTTTTGCAGATTTGCAGAATGCTAAATTCACACTTGATTTGTTCAAGACCGCCTTGAAAATAATCCATGATAGTGTATTTCTTCGCTTATAAGAACGAGTTTTTCCTTCCAAAACAATATTGGACGGACACACGGCGCCAAGTGTGTGCAACTATGGTTACGTACCGTTGCGCCACTTGGGTAACGTCGATAAGAGAATTGAACTGAACTGAACTTCCAAAACAATCCCAAAGAGCTAGACCCATCTTGAAAGATGGATCTAGATCTTTGTGATTGTTTTGGAAGAGAAAAATCCACTATATAGCTAAATTACACAAGACTGATTTACATATATGCAGTAATTTGGGAAGGATAAACTCCGGTCTTATCATCAAATAAATATGAGCTGTGACACGACAAAACCAACAATGTGGTTGTGTGCCCAGCAAGACTCAGATCAGCCTGGGCAGCCGCCCAGTTAGATCAGACTCTTGATTTAGTGCTTAACTTGTAACTAAGGGTCTAAGCTACCTCCATGCGGACAGCAAAGACTCTGATCAGACTGGGCGGATGCCCAGGCTGATCTGAGTCTGCGCTGGGCACACAACCACATTGTTGGTTTTGTCATGTCGCGGCTCATATGAAAAGACTGGAAAACTCTTTTTCATCCAACCCCACTCAACATGAACAGAAAGCATCCATCAAGTGGCTTTTACGAGGGGCTGCATTATGTGAGCCGCCACACAACAAAATCAACAAAGTGGCAATGTGCCACCACAAGAGACTCAAATCAGTCTGAATGGAGGTAGCTTAGACCCTTAGCTACTCTAAAAGTGTGCATAGCAAAGACCCTGATCAGACCCTGATTCAGACTGGGCAGATGCAAAGGCAGATCTGAGTATTCGCATGGCCCAGATGCCACTTTGTTGGTTTTGTCCTGTCGCGGCTCATTTGTGAGTCTCAGGAAATGCCAGATTTATTCAGCTACGAAACAGTATTTTTCTATCCTAGAAAGACTCAAATATCTAAACCAGTCTTATGAAACTCTTTTATGAGATAGATCTTTTCCTTCGAAAACAGTTCCAAAATTCTAGGTCATCTCATCTAGTTTTTTGCGATTGTTTTGGAAA
The DNA here is from genome assembly GCA_963989385.1 of Ctena decussata. Classification (NCBI taxonomy): domain Eukaryota; kingdom Metazoa; phylum Mollusca; class Bivalvia; order Lucinida; family Lucinidae; genus Ctena; species Ctena decussata. Next base: position 64,414,433 of record OZ022506.1, on the reverse strand, counting down.
GGAAACACCTGTCTTATAATTATAGAAATATGGTAATATTGATTCAGATGCTGCATGCACCATCAAAGTCCCTCGTTGTTGCTTCTCCAGGATTTCACTTCAACAGCTTATAGGCTACGACTTTCCGTAAAATTCCACAAGTGGCTGCATATTCATGTTTCTCAAAAAGCCGTTTGATTTCGGTTTTCATGACGCTGCCAATATAAATAGATCGTAATACAATAACACACATCAAGGCTCCCTGCTACTTGAGATCGGCATGATATTCACTTAGATGTGCAACTGGGCCCCCTGCCGGAGTCTGCGAGCAACGTCGTACTAAGTCATCATAGGGATGTCCATTAAGAAAGCACACTAAGGTTACAGTCATATTGTCACACCCCAAACCCCCCATCTGACAGTCTGGCGCTAAACAGCGAGTCATTAATTCTTCACATATCTGAAACAGAGAGCAAACAGAGGGACTGTGCTATTTTGTACTTCCGTAAAAGTTCTAAAAATTGGGGGACCTAAAAAAATTATCATAATTGTCCTAAAAATGGATCAGTTTGATTTTATAATGCAGCTATGTGTCCAGCAGATGCAGGTCAAATAGCAAACAATGCAGACCCTGATCAGACTGTATGGTCTGGATCTGCACTGTTTTTTCAGACCTATCTGTCCCCATATTCAATTTTTTTATGTTATTTCAACTTGCAAATGCTTCAATGTTTAAAATAAATGTCAATAAAAGCAGCTCACAGGCCAATTCTATTCAGGCTCATAAATGGTACAGAACCTTATCAGACTGCTCCTACAAGATCAGGCTGTCTGCCATTTCATTTCTATCTTTTTTCTGATGCATTATTGCATTGTAAAATGAAACTGTTGCATTTTAGGACTATTACCGTAATAATTTTAGGCGTCCCAATTTTCAGACTTCTGATACTTATTCTAACTATTGAAGCCACCAATAACACATGCGATTCTGTAGAGCTTAAGTTTAACCCATTGCATTCTGGTTTTTTTTTTTTGTTGTTGTCTGCTGAAATTGTCGTCTGCATCAAAAATCAAGAATATTTTGACAATATTGGTCTAACTAACTCTTGTAAAAATGATGTCTAGGCAGCAAACAGTTTGTGATCTCAGATCAGGCCTGATCTGGATCCAAACTGTTTGCCCAGATACCCCTAAAGGGGGTATCCCGAATGGAAAGGGTTAAGAAATCAAAATATACAGGCCAACTTCGATATCTCGAATTCCAAGGGAATGGAGAACCCACTTCGAGTTTTCCGAAGTTCGAGATAGGCAAATTGTGACGTCACCAACATTTTTGTTCTAAATATGTACAATATCTTAACTTTCGTAGAGTCAGTATTTCTACAAAACGTGTGCAGCACGAAGGTAGTAAAACTGTTTCTACTGAAAACAGGATTGAAATAAAGACAAGAAAAATCACTTCACTTAGTTTTATTTTACATTTTGAATTAAAACAGTTTGGCAAACAACTAAAAAGAATATTACTAAAAGCCCGCATCAAAGAGCGCCGGTCAATACTGTCCAATCAATTAAATTTCAAAGGCGCCTAATTGACCGAACTTTCCAATCGAATGCACCTGACCTGTGACGTATACGCGGTTCAAGGTCAGTTAACTTACACACAAAAACAGCTGATCAACAAAACAATGTCTGCATCGTTTCACACAATCATTGGATAATTATTGGACAATTTGGGATAATTGATTGAACTGCGATCAATTAAAGACAATTGTTCGGTAAATCGTTCTTTTTCATTGTTATTGTTCGATGTTTGTACCAATTTGCTTAAAGACAAAATTATGCAGGTTTTTCATTACCGCAAAACGTCTACACAAAATGGACGTCATTTTCTTTTCGTCGTTTCGGCGATCTTTTTCTGAATACATATTTTGACTTCGACTTTAACAGTGGTAAAACACATGGAAAGTGTCGGAGGGGAATCAAAAATCACTTCGACACAGCAGTGTTTTCGTTATAAGCGAGTTCAACACAACGGAGGTCGGAATGCAATATTATATAGGAGGGAATGTTCGGGAATGGGAGATCACTTCGACACTAGCAGGATTTTCGAGATAAGCAAGTTTGACACAACGAAGTTGGCCTGTACTTCACTGTACTCAGTATGATATAAATACATGAACGGTCAACTCTATTTATAACAGCTTTCATAACAATAGCTAAATTCTTACTAATGTCGTTTTGATATGCAAGGAACCTTAGGCATGGCTTTATTGTTTAAAACATCTATTCTTTACAACAACACATTCAGTTTCATGTCAAAATGTTTGGAAATTAATGCAGTTCTTGCAAAGAGGGGCTACTGCACTGCTAAAATGGCCCAGCATACAAATAAACTTACAATTTCAGGGTCCATTCTTTGAGCAATTCTAACCCGTACAAAATCAACCACCTCCTGGTTAGTTAGAACATCCCATATACCATCACAGGCAAGAACTATAAATTCATAGTCGGAATTGATGGTCCGTTCTTGTACATCTGGGAATGCTGAAATCAAGAGTCATGTTAAAGGAAAGAACTTACTCTATGATGGAGCAAATTCTTTCCTTTAAAAGCAGCCCCACTTTTGAAAAGGCTTTATCATCCAGTGCACAAAAAGTTGCAAAAGTTGTTTCTCTTAATAAACAAGAGGACCATTGGTCCTGTAGCTCACCTGAGTCCATTCAGTCTCATACTCTAGGGTAAGTTACTCTAAGGCAAATTTTGCAATATGGTCTCATGTCAAATGCAACTGAGATTTTATGCTTGTCGACGGCCTTTCCTGTAAAAAGCTCATGATTCGTACTACTGCTGGTGGCATATGGGCCAATACTATTGAGCCTTTATTCGAGTTAATTTCCTTGAAATTTGTATTTACTTGCAAAAAGGTACCTTCAGATTAAATAAAAGAAACACTTTTTTGCGAAAGTAATGACGTCCGCTCAAAAAAACTCTAACCAGCCTGCACATAATCAAGTCAGGTTTAGTTTTCATGCTTTTCTTTTTTTTCCTTTTTTTTTTATTTGCTATTCAAATTCATTCCCAATTGCTTTCTTTGAAAGTAATCAGTGACTTTACTTTGCACAGCCTTCTTCAGTGCATCAGCATGTGTATGAGTATGAGGTTGTGCAAAACCTTCGCCACTGGCCAAATTGTGACACATGTGCTAATTATGGCAGATTTCTGAAAACATAATCAGTGTTCACACCTGGCAGGATAGTCGAAATGAATATCAAATAATTATGCACAATTAATGGTATGACAATTGGCTAAAATCCAGGTAATTGAGTCATTATACATCCGCAAAAGGTGTTTTTTTTTTCAGACAAAAAAATGTGCCTTATGCCAAGTGAATCGGTGTTTCGAACTCAAATTCGGTCAGAACCGACAAAAATTCAGATTTTTGTAGCCCTGCCTATGACTATTTCTTCTTCATTTTCTGCATTCCCCCCTGCTCATTTATCATTTCTATAGTTCAAAGACAGGGTTTTGCCCTTCCAAACCATCTAGGTCTTTGCGATTGTTTTGAAAGAGGAAATCCTATTTCATAGCTGAATAACAGACTGATTTACATATCTGCCAGATAAACTCCCATCTTATAACTGAATAAACTACTTCTTATAGCTGAATAAATATGATAACACATGGGACCCCTAGAGATCCTATGTTTCATACATACCTGTGACTATTTGTTCTTCAGGACGTTTTTTATCATTTTTCTTGAATACAAAATCACCCAGAGCTCTTGATAATGCTAAATTACCTGTTAAAGAATATAACCAAGATATGAGTATAGAGAAGCAATTGTGTTTGTTTCTCTTTTTATTACTGTTTTTTAACCACTATCTTTTTTCACGTCTTTTCTTTTTACTTTCAGTATTTGCTTTTCCTCAATAGCAAGCAGTCCGTGTTCATTCTAAACTGCACATCCATGTCCTTTCAGGTTTTTGGCCTGGAAAATTAATTTGCATGTGGGCATTGCAGGCTCTAACAATTCTGAACCACAAATAGTACCGAATCACAACAGAAGTATCGCCTTGGAATGTTCAGTAATAAATTACTAGGAGGCTTAAACTAGTTTTGCTTGATCCAAATCATCACCCTCAGCTTCTACAATGGTTTAAAACATTTAGTAAGTTGTTCAGTCTGCGTGCAACCATATCAGGCCTCCTGCACTTTTAAAGTATAAGAATTCTGTGTCCCCTTGTGTCTCGCCTGTCTGTGCCTTGTAATAAAACACAACTACACCCAGGGGAAATCATTGCTTCAAAAGAGGAAACCCTCCCCTCTACCCACAAAACACAACAGTTTTATGCATACTGGATCATATCCAATACTTTTTATTCCATTAAATTTCAGTTACAATGATGGAAGTCCTCTATAAAGAAAAAAAATTTCATCCTTGCAAACCAGAACTTGACATTGGTTTTACAACATCACCAATTCCAACAGTGGAAAAATAATACTTATGTCTCCTTCTGCTATTAAAAGGTGATACAATAACCTACCATTAACTCTGTTAAACTCCACCCATCCACCAGCCTGTATGATTCTGCGAGTTTCTGCCTCGTTGCCTGGTTTGTGATCATACGACAAAGGTTCAGCTTTACCCTTAATACTAGCTATTGCACGAGAGTCCCCAACATTGCCCTGAAAAATAAAGTCATATCGGAAGCTATGAAATAGAGAATCAGACCGACACCAGAGATAATTCTGGGATAATTTTTGTTAAGTAAAATAAGTTGTCCATTAAACTGAGGGATGACAGCACAAAACCAACAAAGTGGCATGTGCGCCCAGCAAAGACTCAGGCTAGGAGGCCCTGTAGCTCAGTGAGTTAAGCGCTGGCCTACTGATCTAGCAAACCCGGGTTTGAGCCCCGCTTGAAGCCAGAATCTTTCCATTGCACACAGCCTTTCATTATCATCTTCCCATTGTCCTGATATGACTGAAATACTGTTGAAAAGGACATAAAATCTCAAGTCATCCATCTATCCATCAGAACTCAGAACAGCATGGGCATCTATGCAGTCTGATCAGAGTCCTTGCTGTTAGAATGGAGGCAGCTTAGACCCTTAGCTACCCTTTAATTGCATTGCGAAGACTCTAATCAAACTGGGCAGATGCCCAGCCTGATCTGATTCTTTGCATAGTGCACATACCACTTTGCTGATTTTGTCGTGTCACTGCTCAATTAATATGCTGTGACCTCTAATTAAAACCACTTTGCTCTGGGGTCACAAACCTATGTGTTATTCAAGTAGATCTTATGAGGAGACAAAATATGATTTTTTTTTTCTTTTTTTTTTTTTTTTTTGTCCTGATTTTTATTTTATGAAGAAATAAGAAAAAGTAACAGACGATCCATTAATCTGGAGATACAACCAAACACACATCTGTGAGATGGTGAGCTTTGAGCTTGCTTTCTGAGGTATGATTTTTTTCAAGCCTACTCAACTAAACATGCATTTCTATACAACAGTATGTGGAATGCTATATAAGAATTTTAGCCTCTAAAACAGATTATTTTTTATTCATAATGTGCCTTTTTTAATTCCAATTATACCATTATTTTCAACGCTTCCTTTGCTGTAGCGAATCTTGATTTTCATCAAAAAAATATATCTGCATTTTCCATGCATGTAGCTCTTAACTTTATTTTCAGACACAGCATGTACTAATTTATTTCTGAGCCAAAGTAAGATTTTAGGAAAGACATACACATACTTGTGACATCTCATTTTGAATGCCTACAATCTTAGGCAATACTTAAGATGAATGTCTATACTTTCTGGGGAAGCGAAACTGCCATGTTCATTTTGCCTCCCCTCTTAAAAGGGGTCAACTCTTAAAGGAAAGAATTTGCTCCTAGAGGAGCAAATTCTTTCCTTTAAGAGTAGATCTCCTTCTAGAAGGGCTATGTTGGACAGGGAAGCAAGCAAGAAGTCTTGAAAATTGCTTCCCTTTGTAAAAATGGCAGAAAAAAAAATGGTAGTATACTAATCACCATTGACAGATCTCTCAATATCATCCCTAGTCAAGAAATAAGCATAAAAAAACTTCCCAAACTAAACATCAGCTTATTAAAATCTTAAAAGAGATCCTTCAATAAGAGAGCACACATTCAAAAGAAGGAACTTGGGTCATACTTCGAAGTTTCAGCTATTCAAGCCTCTATTATACTCAAGTTATTCAAGGTCTAGTATACTTACACAGTATAATTTATTGCTCTTTATTAATACTACAACAGCAGTAGTATACTTACACAGTATAATCTATTGTTCTTTGTTAATACTACAACAGCAGTAGTATACTTACACAGTATAATTTATTGTTCTTTATTAATACTACAACAGCAGTAGTATACTTACACTGTATAATTTATTGTTCTTTATTAATACTTCAACAGCAGTAGTATACTTACACTGTATAATTTATTGTTCTTTATTAATACTTCAACAGCAGTAGTATACTTACACTGTATAATTTATTGTTCTTTATTAATACTTCAACAGCAGTAGTATACTTACACTGTATAATTTATTGTTCTTTATTAATACTTCAACAGCAGTAGTATACTTACACAGTAAAATTTATTGTTCTTTATTAATACTACAACAGCAGTAGTATACTTACACTGTATAATTTATTGCTCTTTATTAATACTACAACAGCAGTACTATACTTACACAGTATAATTTATTGTTCTTTATTAATACTTCAACAGCAGTAGTATACTTACACAGTATAATTAATACTACAACAGCAGTAGTATACTTACACAGTATAATTCATTGTTCTTTATTAATACTACAATAGCAGTAGTATACTTACACAGTATAATCTATTGTTCTTTATTAATACTACAACAGCAGTAGTACAACAGCAGTAGTATACTTACACAGTATAATTTATTGTTCTTTATTAATACTACAACAGCAGTAGTCCCTGCCAGCTCATCTTTCATTGTGTCATCTGAAATATAAGAAGTGGAGCCTTCATAAACCATCATCTCTCAACCAAAGCCACCTCACTTTAACAGCCACTTTTTGGATTCTACAAAGTGTGGTTTTGAAGTTTTTACTATAATATATTGAGTCATGACATGAGAAAACCAACAAAGTGGTTGTGAGCCCAACGCAGCCAGGGCATCCACCCAGTCTGATCAGAGTCTTCTTTGTCTGCATGAATGTAGCTAAGACCCTTTGCTACCCTTTAAGCACTTAGGAAAGTCTCTGATCAGACTAGGTGGCTGCCCAGTCTGATCTGAGTCTGCACTGGGCGCACAACCACTTTATTGGTTTTCTCGTGTCGCGCGGCTCAATTTATATTTAATCTCTCCAAAATCACCTCCCTAAAACAGCCAATATTATGCCAAAGTGCAGCTGCAGTAGACAGAGAGTACTGTGTTTGTATTTTTTATGATACTGATATTTCTCATCTTGATACATTCTTTTTAAAGATTTATGAGATAACTGTACTCAAACTTACCATTTGCAGAGGTAAACCTTTGGTTTTATAATCAAATACTGGACTTTATGGCAACATCTTAGTGTAGCCTTGAACCCCAATTTGTGACTTGCATCTATAAAACCTATGATTTACCACCCCAAATGACATTTTCAATACTGTTTCCACAGTTGTTTCCCCTGAAAGTATACCCAGAGCATACCCATTCACCTTAAACTGCATTTGAACTTAAAGTGTCACACTAAGATATTAGCATGACTTCCTCATGTCCAAAAAAAAATATAAATCATTTCTTTTGTTCCATAACACACTTATTATCATGTCCAAAAAAAATATAAATCATTTCTTTTGTTCCATAACACACTTATTATCAACTTGGAGCTAACACAGTATATGAGCCCCGGCACGAGAAAACCAACAAACTGGTTGTGCGCAAAGGGCAGACTCAAATCAGCCTGGGTGTCCACCCAGTCTGATCAGAGTCTTTGCTGTGCATTTAAAAGGTAGCTAAGGGTGTAAGCTAGCTCCATGCAGACAGCAAAGACTCTGATCAGACTGAGGCTGATCTGAGTCTGCGCTGGGCGCACAACCACTTTGTTGATTTTTTCATGTCACGGCTCATATCTCAATTAGAATGCCCTTAGAGTTAAATTAAAGATATATCTACATATGAGCCACAACACGACAAAACCAACAAAGTTGCATGTGCACCTAGCCAAGACTCAGATCAGCCAGTCTGATCAGTCTTCCCTGTTAGCATGGAGGTGGCTTAGACCCTTAGGTACCCTTTAAGTGCATAGCAAAGACTCTGATCAGACTGGAGGATGCCTAGGCTGATTGGAGCCTTTGCTGGGTGCACATGCCACTTTGTTGGTTTTGTCATGTCATGGCTCATACATGTATATGATGGCACTAACCCAACATATGCACAATCTAGGCTGAACTTTGAAGATATCCCCCCACTTCCTAGTCACCCTAGTACTTTAACAGTTGACCCCCATTGTAAAGGGAGGCAACAATGAAAATGTCAGAGCTGCTTCCCCTGAAAATGTACTCATTCACAATCCTGCTCTCCGTGCTGTTGTTGTTCTGTTGCTTTACGTCTATGGTAAACAGCTTTGGTCATGTTGGGATGGTCAGTTAACCTAGTAACACTATTCCTGGGCAAACTTAGACCTCCTATATGATTCACCAATACTATGTGCACATACTTTCGACAGTAACTGACAACTGCCCTTCTTAAATCAGCGAAAGGAGGTTTGAAAGTATGTGGCTAGAATGGGTATTGAAACCCAGGACCTCTGGCTCTAACTGGTGCTGTGTATTGCGTATATTTTCAAAGACTGTGAAAATAACATGTATGTGCATAACGATTCTGAATACTTAATTGTGTACTCCATCACATACTTAGGATGTCAATATAAGTAACAGCTATACTATGATTTTCCACCTGTATGAAAAAATAATACATGTGCTTTAGCTCTACCATGGTAAAACTATTTCAAACCACTCTCCTCAGTGTAGGCACCTGATATTATGAAATCAGGGCTCAGCCTAGAGGGCTTTTTGGGAGAAATATTCTCCTTAGCTGGCTGACTTCTCCCTATTTGACCTGAGGGAGAAGTGAAAATGTATAGAACATATATAGGGAAATCCAGAATTTGGACCAAAACTTCTCCCTAAAGTGCAGAAAATGTTGCTAAACTTCTCCCTATCTGAAAACTCTAGGCTGACCCCTGCGAAATGTTTTGTATTGTTTGTATTTTCTGGCACTGGTGGTAAACCGTAATGACACTATAATTTTGGACACCTGAAAGTCGGACAATTTATTGTTAAAAAATTCTTAAGACGGATTTTACACACAATAATGCATCCAAATAATGCTTAGCGAATGGCAAACCTTGTAGACCCTGATCAAACTGCTCCTAGTTTGATCTGGGTCTACAATGTTTGCTCAGACCTGTCTGTCCGAATATTTAGGGTCATTACGGCAATAAGTGTTACCTTTTGTCATATCTTCATCTAACTGAAGAAAGCCACCTCTTATTGCTTCACCAATCTGATTCTGAGCTGAAATATAGGATCAAAACAGTCATGTTCAAGCGGCTGGCTTTATTTATATGAGGTGAAATAAACAAGGGTGACAACCTACGTCAAAGTGTTGACATCATAATCGTTTTATCAGTGGCCTTGACAAACACTGAAACAACCAAATATCTAGTCGATTAGGTACCTTTCGATGTTTTGGACTCATTATTACCAGAATTCACCATAAAATACTTGCTTAATCTGAAAACACTTCACTACAGTGATCTGTATCGACTCTGCCTTAATGCATGTTTATCTCAGCTGTCCATATCAAAAATTGTAGTGAGGTGTTTTGTAATTTCTCACCCTTTGAAGAATAATGCCCTATATATCTGGACCATATGTACATGTAGGCAATGCCTCACCATTTTATCTTGTGTTAAAATCCTGTCTCTTATATGTTACAAACGGAAAATCAGTCAGAGTTTCTTCAAAATGGCCGTCTAATGAATAATTCTGTCACGCCCACTATGACGTAGGTTGTTACCCCTGAATAAAAATGCTTTAATGACATGCAAGTGGATATGTTTCATGATTGAAGTGCAATTCACACATTTTATGCTAGACAGTTCTTTTCTACCAAAATGCATAAATCTTGATGACAGCCCTGTGATGCTGCTATGTTGTCAAAAAATCAACATAATTATGACCTGTTTCCACAGTTTATACTTAGTGAATTTCGTAATGTATTTATCCTGCAACTTTGTATTTATCCTGCAACTTTGTATTTATCCTGCAACTTTGGTCTTAGTGCTCCAGATAAGAATAGGTAACAGGGTGTCTCACTGAGACTGTTCTAATGAGGGGTCACAACATATGGTTTCATACAAAAGTATCAGTTACTGTTATTTGTTTTGCTTACAGCCAAGTTCTTAGTCAACACTCACTTTGCACAGATTGGTCAACAGCACAGATAAGCAGACTGGTTTAACCCCCTGTGATTCTGCTAGTTGCTGGTGAAACTAAAACCCTGATTAGCACTCTATCCAAGGCCTGCACTGTTTGCCATTTCACCAGAAATCTATTGACCACCCCCTCCTCTTTCCCACCCAGACACACTCTCCCACTACCCCCAGATCATGAAATCAACTTAAATACTCTAATGGCACTTAAATATAGGGACACCTGAAAAATACTAATTTTCCATTTGGGACAAATGGAAAATTAATTGTTTCAGGTGTCCAAATACTTGAGCATATTAGGGTAAATCGGTCATGGTGTCCTGATACTCAGGATAAATCCTGGTACTTACCATAAGCTGGTTGCATGACTATTTTCTTGTGGAGGTTTGTACTGGCATACTGGGCTACTTTGGCACCTGAAACATTGAAATACTTTCCTTAAGGTCTTTGGCATCTACACAAGCCAAGGGCACTAAGTCCACTTTGTTCCTTACATACATACAGAACAAAGTGGAAGGGTACTAAGTCCACTTTGTTTCTTAAGTATGTACGGAACAAAGTGGACTTAGTACCCTTGGCTAGCAAAGATGGGTCTATGGTTACATGTCTATATTCTACAAGGGGTACAATCCTAGCCAAATTGTACCATGTATTTATTTTCCTGCCACCCCCTTGGGATTACTGGTACTCTCAAAGAAAAGAAGGGATCTACTCTTAAACGAAAGTATAGGTCCTTTTTCAGTCAACTCTTAAAGGAAAGAATATACTGTCTATGAAAAATAATGCAAATACTTGAGGTCAGAGTAAGCTCCCTTTAATGTGCATTTCTATATCTAAGGTGAATGGGTGCACTTTCTCTGCCATTTTATTGATTGATTGATTGATTTCTTGCTTTACGTCCACGGTAAACAACTATGGTTATGTCGGGATGGTCAGTTAACCTAACCACACTATTCCTGGGCCGGCTTAGACCTCCTAAGCGATTAACCAGTACTAAGTGCACATACTTTGGCTAGTAACTGACAACTACCCTTCTTGAATCAGCGGAAGGAGAAACGAAAGTATGTAGCCATACCGGGTATCGAATTCAGGACCTCTGACTTATGAGTCAGGTGCCCTACCGATTGCGCTAAGCGGCCCTGCTCTCTGCCATTTTAAGTTTTGCCTTCCCTCTCAGTGTTGGTCAAATCTTAAAGGAAAAGTTTGCTCCCCTATGACCATTTTTGGAAGGATTTTGTCAAGGGGAAGCAAACAGGAAGTCACCCTAAAAGGGAATGGTCTGGACTAAAAATACATGCATGGACGAAAATTTCCCAAATGTTGATCAGTCACTCTACCAGCTGACCAAGTTTCAAGTATCTCTAGGCTCACACTTATGCATGGACTGATAACCAAGAAGAAATAGGGTAAAGTCAGGTAACTTCGGACAGTGGGTAAATTTGGACATACAATTGCAAACTGTGAAAATCCAGATGAGACGGCTCATAATGAGCCGTCTCATCAGGATTTTCACTGTTTGCCCAGTTATTTTTGTTTTCTGACATATAAAGGGAACAATGTCACCGTCCAAATTTACCTGCTGTCCGAAGTTACCCAACTCTACCCTATACCAAACAACTTCTTCTAAGTTCTTCTAATTGACCTTAATCAATTTGTAGTGGCTGTGCAGGCTGGTCTGAGTCTATGCACTTGACATACCGTAATGACCCTAAAATTTTGGACTTGCAGAAGTTGGACAGTTTTGTTCCAAATTTCTTAGAAAGTGGACTTTTACATAAGTTAATGCATCCAAATGATGCTTAGTGAATGGCAAACATTGTAGACCCTGATCAAACTGCTTCTTGAGGAGCAGTTTGATCTGGGTCTACAATGTTTGCTTAGACCTGTCTGTCCAAATATTTAGGGTCATTACGGTAATGTAGTTACCTTCTGCACTTATATGAGTGCTCAATTTACAAAGTTTTCAAAGTACTTCACCAGCAAGTTTTAAACAATGACAAAAACGTGCCTAATTACTTTTCAATTGTTCCACTTTAAAACATCTTTATAACATACATATGTGACTGTAGTCATAGGAAGTTCATAAAATAAACAAATAAGCCTTGCCATGACAAGACTGCAGGCCTGCCACTTAAGGCCTGCCACTTATTCTCCACTTTAAAATTCCCTGACCTTTCTCTGATTTTCCCTGACATTAAACAGTTTTTCATACTTTTTATGGATCCAAAAGCTGATTTTACTCCTTACTTTATCTTTACTAACTGTATCTGTTACTGTAATGACCATACATATTCGGACAAAAAGACCTGAGAAAACATTGTAGACCCAGATCAAACTGCTCCTGAAGGAGCAATTTGATCAGGGTCTACAACATTTGCCATTCTATAAGCATCATTTGGATGCATTAATGTGTATAAAATCCACTGCCTAAGAATTTTAGAACAATTATTGTCTAACTTTTGGGTATCAGATATTTTAGGTCATTACGGTACTCTTTAAAGTAGAAATATTCTCCACCAGGGAGCAAATTCTTTCCTTCAAGAATATTCCCCTAAAAGGAGGAAGATCTGCTTGGACTTTTTTTAGGAGTAGCCCCCAAAAACAAGTAACATCTGCTTGGATCTCCCACTGAGTCATTTCCCCTCGAACAGAATAAGTATATTTTTTTTCTAAAACTGCCAAAGCCATGAATTTTTTAATTCCCTGATTTTTCATCTCATTTCCAAATTTCCCTGACCAAACACAAATTCCCTGACTTTTCCCTGAAGTGGAATAAATTTCACTTTCCAGAGTGATGTTTTCCCATGTCTGTGCAACTCATATTGAGAATTCAAAGACTAGAGGGCAAACTCTGTAAATGCAAGTGGCAATCATGAGCTGCCTCATCTGCCATAACTGTATCTGTGCTGGCCCTGAGGTTATAGACCTTTTTTCAAACTCAACTCAGCTGAGCATGAACTTTTACCTGCTAATAAATAGCAAATTACTGATAAGTATGATTGTTTTCTTGCTCAGCTGAGCTGAGTATGAAATAGAGTATGAATTTTTTTCTGCATATGAATATGAAAATGCCAACATTAGTTATTAGTTGGCATTTTCATATTTATCAGCAGAAAATTTCATTCTCAGCTGAGTTGAACCTCGGGACCTGTTTGCATTTCAGTGTTAAAATCATCACAAACCCCACCATGAACAATTTAACACCATTATTCATATTATCTGACAGCAGAATTTAGTCCAGTCAAAAATCACTCTTGTTAACAATTCCACACACACAACGTTCCCACCATAAGTAGGAAAAGACATTACAAAGAAACAGTTACCTACAATATGTATCCTAATAAATGCCCCTGCTCTAATAAATGCCCCCTGCCTCTTTACCAAAAATAGTTTTATATCAACTTGCATGAATTCCTGTTTGTATCTCTGGATGAGACAGCTCTTTGAACTTCTATCTACTCTACATAGGGCCTCCCTTTTGTAAACTGCAACATCCCAGGGGCATTTATCAGGATTAATATGGTAAGTCTTGAAGAACCTATGCATAAGTAAACCTTTCTTCAACAGATACGCTGCTCAAATATTTGTAATGTACTTTGTGAATTCTCTGACAAACAGACTACCCGTACCTCAAATTTCCGCTCCTTAGTGCAGAATTCCGCAATTTTCATGCGGAAATATCAATGCGGAGTATTGGAACAGTATTTCCGCACTTACACAGAAGTGAAATTAAATAAAAAGAATGGAAAATAATCATTTGGTAGATTCTCCCTTCTTTTTCCGCATTGTGTGGAATTCAGCTGGCTCCATGCGGAACTCCGCTGGAAACATGCGGAGATTGAGCTTTATCAGAAGAATGCGGAAATCCAATCAATGCGGAAAATACGTTCCAATACTCCGCATCCATGCAGAATTTCATGAGGAACTCCGCAATGATGTGGAGTATTGGAACACTTTTCCACACAGGAGTGATGCGGAACTCCGCAAGATCTCCGCATGATGCGGAACTCCGCAAGATGTGGAGTATTGGAACACTTTTCCACACAGGAGTGATGCGGAACTCCGCAAGATCTCCGCATGATGCGGAACTCCGCATGATCTCCTCATGATGTGGAAATCCGCAAGATGCGGAAGTCCGCAAGTTGCGGAACTCCGCATGATAGCATCTGAGAGCAAGGGTCACAACTCAGGTTTGCACTTTTGCAGCTGCCACCCTTTGAAGTTTGTGAGTGTATGTAAAAAAGGTGTATTAATCAGCTATTCTCTGTAATATCAACCAAATCATTTAAGGTAGCATAGCTGCAACAGTTTCATTAAACTATCAGATTCTGATTAAGTGTGTAAGGCCAAATGATTTCAAGGCTGAGGAGAACAATTTAGTTGTGGTGTAAAAAAGAAATACATCAAGTTTGCATCAGATCAGCCTTCAAACTGTAGGGCTATGCTGTTTCAGTTTTGACAGGTAGACAACATTATCTGAAACAAATTTAAGCTGTATTATCACCAGGGAGGCTCCTCAAGGTTTGTTAGTTCAGCTTTGCTTTGAAATTGTCTGAATTACTTTAGAAACTTTCATTAAAATGTTCTGCATAAATTCAGGCTGAGCATATGGGCAGCCATCTACTGGTGCAAATGTAAAATAGAAACTTGGATTATCAGCACAGGCTAAAATATATCCACACCCCACCCACTTAGCAAAATACATGCACTGCATACAGTTTGTTCCTGCACTCTAGTGTTTCAAATCATAATTCATGTGACTGAACAAAATTCAAGTATTATATTGAATACTTACAGTGACTTTTGTTTGCTAACTATTCCTAAACAATCCTTGAATAAAACTTTCAAATTAGAGTGTTCCTGTTAGCTCCACTACTTCACTGTGTAAAGTCTCTGTAAATTGTTTGCTTCAAACACACTGAATTCAAATCAGCCAATCAGAAGAAAGCATATATGATACCATTTAATTGAATTACTGTCTTTGAGAGATGATGCGGAGAAAACTCCGCATGAATTCCGCATTGAAAAGTTTTCTAAGACATTGCCCAAAGCTAAAATAGACTAAGTCCATAATCTCCGCTAAAATTCCGCATGAGGAATAACTTAAGTAAGAAATCTCTGCAAAATTTCCATATTATTCCGTACCAATGCGGAATTTCGTATGCGGAAATGACTGGAAAAAATTCCGCAAGCAATGGAAGTAGTGTGGAATTCCGCATTATTTAAGCATTTCCACATAAAATCCGCTTGAAATCCGTATATACATGCGGATCTCCGCACAGTCGAGTGGAAGTTTGAGGTAAGCCATGTGCACAAACCAGTCTGGGGAGAAGGACTCGTTAAGCACATCGCTTCCGCTCTAATCCCATAGCATGTACTGATATCTTACTTGTTCATGTATGTATATGTGTATGCTTACTGAATAAGCTAAATAAATGTTTAAACCAAATGGGTCTGTGCTTGCAACATTGGTGAATCCCTTGAAAGGCATGTTTGATCGGGCCTTAGATTATAAAACGTTTTTCATGCTCAGTTGAAATTGTGCTCAAATTTTGATATTTACTTTACTTCAAAATATTAAACAAGGCTTGTGAAGTAACGTGAAAAGTGAATGTTAGAAACAACAAAAATCTTCACAAAGTGAATAGAATTCTACTGTATTTATGGTTAGTTGAGATGAGCATGATAAACAGTTTTACTATCATAGGAACAGCACTCAATTCTTTTCCAAACATTAATTTCAGTGCGAGAAATTGATGAACACTGGATTAACATTAAACAATTTTCATATTTTTAAATAAGACTATAAACATCATAAGTAAAAGACATGTACTTTTCATCCTGAAAAGTTTTTAAAGATTACACACTACCTTTTAAAGCTGAAGAAAAAAGCTACATTTCTAGGTTGAGCGTTTTGAAGACAAAGCATAAAAGGACCAAAAAAAAGGAGCTATAAGTAAGAAGACGTAAAATCTGAGAAGAGAAATACTCAAATAAAAAGACAGAATGAACTTCCATATAGATTCCGGGGCAAAATATTTCAATAGCTTCTGATAAGCCATAACATTTTAAGTGCAGGTACATTTTGAGGTGTCTGGGTACACCTGTATTTTTTGTTGTTGTTGCTGTTGTGGTTTTACAAAGGCGACAAGTTGTTTTTATTTCCTCCATGCTTCCCTGTTCAAAAAGGAATCTACTGTGGAGTGAATTATTTCCTTTATTAGCGGATCCACTTGAAAAGAGGGGCCAAATTGAAAGTGACAAAATGCTTCCCCTGATAGTGTGCTATTCCACCTCAAACTAATTTCCTTGCTTTTTTTCAACAAAGTTTGCATTGTAAAAGCTCATCAGAATTTATTCAAATGAAGACCCAAAATAT
The DNA here is from genome assembly GCA_963989385.1 of Ctena decussata. NCBI lineage: Eukaryota > Metazoa > Mollusca > Bivalvia > Lucinida > Lucinidae > Ctena > Ctena decussata. The sequence continues at coordinate 64,397,579 of OZ022506.1, read as the reverse complement.
AATGTCAAGGAGAGTTCCCACAACCTATGACAAACTAGAACTGTGGTTGTGTGTCATTTAGACAAGCAGTATAGATCTACACCAACCATCAGATTTAACCCATAGATGCCAAAGGCCCTAATGTAAGCTCCTGGAAAAAGTACAGAACCAAATAAAATGCTGTCAGAGATGGTGCCTGATCAGGGTGTACATTTTTTGCATCAAATACAAAACATTCTGGTAAAAAATATTACTAAAATAAAGTAAGACACCCTTATGTCTGGACAGTGAGACAGAACTGTCAACTGATTAACTTGTTTCTTCAAACAGACAAGACTCAGACCTGCCTCTGCATTTCTAAGCACTGACATAATACTAACAAATGATTCATACACTGATACATCACTCTCTAAATCTTAACTGTTCACAAGCTCAACTCTGATAGCAATAATGGAATGATCTCAAATCTGTTCCCGTCTTATTGCTGTCAATAAGTATTTCAACAATGACAGTCAAAATGTTACCATCCCAAATAACAAGCTTGGTGTTTTACCAATAACATCCAGAAGAGATATACAGCTTACGACATTTTCCAAACAAGCAGATAACAGGTACAGCAAGATTTTACTAGATGTATTTGTTAAAAAGAACAAAGGGTTTCAACCTGTTTCTACTGATGTTAAAGGGAAATGAACATTATTATTCTAAATTTTCAAGATAAACTTTAACAATGATGAGGAATACTGTCCCAAATAATAATGAACTTAGTTCATAAACTCTAGTGTAGGCATTTATCAACGAAAATTATTAGTAACTGACTATTTGTTAGCTACCCCAAAAGAATATCATATTGTCTATGCAAGTAAATCTGTATTATGTGTATGATAATGTATAGCTACACTGCTTGTCCCATAAAAGAAAACTCTAAACTGCATCAAGCAAAAAGGTATCTTCATCACAAAAACTATTACAGCTCCTCTTTTTTCCAAATGTGACAGTGATACAACTGTTTATAACATTAATGAAGACTGAAGACTATCAGACAATACAAAACCACATGTAAGTATTCATAACCAGCACCAGGTCTAGTTTTCCAACATGTTGTGGTCTTTAATTAAGGATTGATTGATTGTTTTGGGTTTAACGGCCCTTTGAGACAGTATTTCAGTCTATATCGGGCCGTCTCACAGAGAGTGGTTGAAAGAAAAGAGAAATGATAGACGAGACAAAAATTGTCCAAACAACCCCTACCCCCACCTACTGCAAGCACAATAGGCCCTTGCCCTACCATCATCCAAATCAGTAGGACGCCCCGGCACTGGAAGTTACACGAAGCACCATTGCACCGTTTGTTTAGGGGGTTTGTGGGTGTCTGACCGAAGCTAGGGTCTCACTCTGCCTCGCATTACCCGTTTTCCCGGTAAACTGAGCAACGCGGATAGTCTCATTCCAAGACTTTTGCGCCATTCCATTCCATTATTTTGAGGGTTGTGGCCCTTTGCGGTCACCCTGTGTATATGAGACATATTGGAGGAAGGCAGATGTAATTGGCGCAAATATATCCGATATGTGCGAGTGTGTTAATATGTATATATCGGGGTATTAGTCTTCCTCCTCTGTAAACAGTAAAAACCAGTGTTTTACCGTGTTAAACTGACAGAAATATTATTTACTGTCTTTGTATGTATACATTGCTATAATTCTATAAATGTATAGCTCGTTTCTTTCTTTATTTCAGATAACAATCACTGAATCGCGTAACTAGTTTCGAGGCGCAAGGCCCCTTCGTCAGACGCGATAAAGAATGAAACGTTATCAAATTTCTGGTGTGTGTATCATGTAAGAATACACGTCCATGACCAGACTTGAACAGGTGTACGTTTCAGTGTTCAATCTAAAATTGCGCATGAATAAAGCTTTATCTACTAGAGTAGAAAATTATTTATATGTAGCACACACAAAACCTTATGTTCTGCATGAAACCTAAGTTTTCTAAACAGCTCATAACTGATTCGCCTGTGAAAGTGCGTGGCGTATAGCCTAGTATATAGTCTATATCACCCACTACATTCACTTTCACATCTGTATTTGTTTTTAAAAGCAATAAGATTTTGTGTCTATTATCTGCTTTTATGGGGGCAAGGCTCGGGTTGGTACCGGCGTAAATTTGCTCCCCAGAAGCACGCAGGGTTGGTACCTGTCTACATATGTGCTTCTCTTATTAGAATAAAATAAAGACAAATACAAGACAAACAACATAAAACATACACAGTATTCCTTCTACAAAGATGCTTGTGCACCAGTCAAAGTGAAAACTTTGACTGATAAGGGGGTTTGTGGGTGTCTGACCGAAGCTAGGGTCTCACTCTGCCTCACACCGCCCGTTTTCCCGGTAAACTGAGCAGTAGCGGAAAGTCTCATTCCAAGACTTTTGCGCCCTTCTATTTTATTATTATGAGGGTTATAGCCCTTGGCGGCCACCCTGTGTATATGAGACATATTGGAGGAAGGCAGTTGTAATTGGCGCAAATATATCCGATATATGCGAGTATGTTTATATCGGGTTATAATTTTTCCTCCACTAGTAGCAGTAAAAACAGTATTTTACTGTATTTAACTGACAGTAATATTATTCACTGTCGATATTTTTATATAATAATATATGTTTATGAATGTGTAGCTCGTTTCTTTCTTTATTTCAGATAACAATCACTGAATGTTTAGGGGGTTTGTGGGTGTCTGACCGAAGCTAGGGTCTCACTCTGCCTCGCATTACCCGTTTTCCCGGTAAACTGAGCAACGCGGATAGTCTCATTCCAAGACTTTTGCGCCATTCCATTCCATTATTTTGAGGGTTGTGGCCCTTTGCGGTCACCCTGTGTATATGAGACATATTGGAGGAAGGCAGATGTAATTGGCGCAAATATATCTGATATATGCGAGTGTGTTAATATGTATATATCGGGGTATTAGTCTTCCTCCTCTGTAAACAGTAAAAACCAGTGTTTTACCGTGTTAAACTGACAGAAATATTATTTACTGTCTTTGTATGTATACATTGCTATAATTCTATAAATGTATAGCTCGTTTCTTTCTTTATTTCAGATAACAATCACTGAATCGCGTAACTAGTTTCGAGGCGCAAGGCCCCTTCGTCAGACGCGATAAAGAATGAAACGTTATCAAATTTCTGGTGTGTGTATCATGTAAGAATACATGTCCATGACCAGACTTGAACAGGTGTACGTTTCAGTGTTCAATCTAAAATTGCGCATGAATAAAGCTTTATCTACTAGAGTAGAAAATTATTTATATGTAGCACACACAAAACCTTATGTTCTGCATGAAACCTAAGTTTTCTAAACAGCTCATGGCTGATTCGCCTGTGAAAGTGCGTGGCGTATAGCCTAGTATATAGTCTATATCACCCACTACATTCACTTTCACATCTGTATTTGTTTTTAAAAGCAATAAGATTTTGTGTCTATTATCTGCTTTTATGGGGGCAAGGCTCGGGTTGGTACCGGCGTAAATTTGCTCCCCAGAAGCACGCAGGGTTGGTACCTGTCTACATATGTGCTTCTCTTATTAGAATAAAATAAAGACAAATACAAGACAAACAACATAAAACATACACAGTATTCCTTCTACAAAGATGCTTGTGCACCAGTCAAAGTGAAAACTTTGACTGATAAGGGGGTTTGTGGGTGTCTGACCGAAGCTAGGGTCTCACTCTGCCTCACACCGCCCGTTTTCCCGGTAAACTGAGCAGTAGCGGAAAGTCTCATTCCAAGACTTTTGCGCCCTTCTATTTTATTATTATGAGGGTTATAGCCCTTGGCGGCCACCCTGTGTATATGAGACATATTGGAGGAAGGCAGTTGTAATTGGCGCAAATATATCCGATATATGCGAGTATGTTTATATCGGGTTATAATTTTTCCTCCACTAGTAGCAGTAAAAACAGTATTTTACTGTATTTAACTGACAGTAATATTATTCACTGTCGATATTTTTATATAATAATATATGTTTATGAATGTGTAGCTCGTTTCTTTCTTTATTTCAGATAACAATCACTGAATGTTTAGGGGGTTTGTGGGTGTCTGACCGAAGCTAGGGTCTCACTCTGCCTCGCATTACCCGTTTTCCCGGTAAACTGAGCAACGCGGATAGTCTCATTCCAAGACTTTTGCGCCATTCCATTCCATTATTTTGAGGGTTGTGGCCCTTTGCGGTCACCCTGTGTATATGAGACATATTGGAGGAAGGCAGATGTAATTGGCGCAAATATATCTGATATATGCGAGTGTGTTAATATGTATATATCGGGGTATTAGTCTTCCTCCTCTGTAAACAGTAAAAACCAGTGTTTTACCGTGTTAAACTGACAGAAATATTATTTACTGTCTTTGTATGTATACATTGCTATAATTCTATAAATGTATAGCTCGTTTCTTTCTTTATTTCAGATAACAATCACTGAATCGCGTAACTAGTTTCGAGGCGCAAGGCCCCTTCGTCAGACGCGATAAAGAATGAAACGTTATCAAATTTCTGGTGTGTGTATCATGTAAGAATACATGTCCATGACCAGACTTGAACAGGTGTACGTTTCAGTGTTCAATCTAAAATTGCGCATGAATAAAGCTTTATCTACTAGAGTAGAAAATTATTTATATGTAGCACACACAAAACCTTATGTTCTGCATGAAACCTAAGTTTTCTAAACAGCTCATGGCTGATTCGCCTGTGAAAGTGCGTGGCGTATAGCCTAGTATATAGTCTATATCACCCACTACATTCACTTTCACATCTGTATTTGTTTTTAAAAGCAATAAGATTTTGTGTCTATTATCTGCTTTTATGGGGGCAAGGCTCGGGTTGGTACCGGCGTAAATTTGCTCCCCAGAAGCACGCAGGGTTGGTACCTGTCTACATATGTGCTTCTCTTATTAGAATAAAATAAAGACAAATACAAGACAAACAACATAAAACATACACAGTATTCCTTCTACAAAGATGCTTGTGCACCAGTCAAAGTGAAAACTTCGACTAAAGTTGTGTATGTTAGCTACCGCAATCCAAACACCTGGTCCTAGACGCGCATCTAATTCTGAATTCATTTGGTCTCTTTATCCAGGGTATCTAATGATAATTTCAAAGTATACCGCCATTGTGTCCTGTAGAGACAGACTCAGTTAACCATGTGTGTATAATAAACCACGTTTCGCAACGCATTAGCAAGTCACTGCTGCATACAGGGTGATTTCAAGACGCATTTCTGCGCTGAACTCAGTAATTGAATTATGAACCATGAAAGATTATCATATTACTCTTATCTCTCCCCAACTCTGGGTATAATTATCAGCAGCTGCATATAATTAGTGAGGATACCTGAAAGATCCTCTTATAAGTACTGCACTGCCCATGCGTTAGAAAAATTTTTCACTCTGCATATATATGGATTGCTAGGAAGAACAAAAATGATTTCTTTGACACAAACAGCGGAAATCATAAAACGCATGACTTGACCTTTGAGCTAGCAACATGTTTCTTGCACATGACATATCATCTTGTCATGATCATTATTCAATATATGCCAAATAATTCTGAAATCCCACCTTGCAGGACAAACTTATAGGCTGGACACTAAATGTTTTCATACACAAAGTTTATGTGCGCAGTGTGACCTTGACCTTTAAGCTAGCTGTTTGTCACGATGATCATTTATGCTATATAATTTTAATACCACCATGCAGGATAAAGTTATGGGCAGGGCCCCAACATGTTTCACTGAAACCCTATATGCCCAAAGTTTAAGTGTGGATTGTGACCTTGACCTTTAAGCTAGCGACATGGTTCTTGCACATGACACATCGACTTGTCTTGATAATTGTTTATGGCAAATAATTTTGAAAGCTCATAATGCAGTACATACGCTCGTAGTAATGGGCTGGTGACAACCACACTAAAGCCTATGCACAGAGTGTACATGTACAGTGTGACCTTGATCTTCAAGCAAGCAACATGATTCTTGCACGCGTCTTGTCATGATGATCATTTACGCCAAGTAATTTTGGGATCCCACCATGCAGGACATAGTTATGGACCGGACACGAACATGTTACATCATGTCTATGCACAAAGTTTAAGTGCAGACTGTGACCTTGACCTCTGAGCTAGCGACATGGCTCTTACACGCGACACACCGCCTTGTTATGATGATCATTTGTACCAAATACTTGTAAGTTTACGATCCCACTATGCAGTTCAAAGTTACAGATTGGACACGATTCTGGTAACACAAACACACAGACACATGCACGCACGCACACATACAGGGTAACACTACATGCCGTTCCGCCATTTCATGGCGGGGGCATAAAAACAATGTGATATAAATTGTAGAAACTGACATGATTATAGGACCAGTCCAACAGTTCAGGGCACACACACTCACAAAATGTTCCGTCTATATGTAGAGTCTCCGTTTTATTTCAAATTGAAATATAAAAGTGTTAAAATGCCTCCTTTCGAGAGTCTGAAAGTGGAAGAGTTCGGATTTCTTTTCAGCATTTATGTAAACTTGTGAAAACATACACATGTAGGTTATTCTTAGGAGTAAATGCCTAGAAATGCTTAGGTCTGAAAACAAATTATTATGACAAAGTCATTTAAGTTTACATGTCACATTTTGTGGCAAATTGTAGGTCGATTTGCAGTATGTTGTTTCGTAAAGAGGGAACATATTTTTGGAAAAAAAGGACAAGTCGCTCCATCAAAGTCAATTTCTTTTTTGAAAGCCAGTGTAAACAAATGTGTAGGCATACATAGGATCCAATACCTGTACATTGTATTTTTACCATATATTCAAATTTCTGATATCAATAGTGTCCCTTTTCGGTTACCAACTAACCCTCAAAATCGTTTTTCAAAAGTTTTCATATGTAGCTCAAACATTTATTTGCAGCAGTACCTCGCGATAAAATAAATAATTTATACCAATGAAAGAACAATGTCGCCTTTCAATCTAATAAATATCTGAACGATTATTTTGAAAGATAAATGTTGCTTATTTTCTACTGATTATTTTCATGAACAAGTAGGAAATAGAACAACATATTTATTTATAGTTATTTTGTATTTTGAAGCCTTTGTTGACTCTAATATCACATTTATCTAGCCATAGTTTCCTGAAGTTCTCCAGCAAAGACTCAGATCAGCTCCGCATTTCACACAGTTTCTCGACATTGTAAGGGTAGCATTACTCAATGCCTTCCCATATGTGTAGCCCAGACGGCTGTGCAGATTACAGTTCCCTGATTAAACTGTATGCACATTGATATTATCTTACCCTGGCTTTACACGTGTTCCATAATTTTTTTTCAAATAAATCAAATTTCATAAACCATTTACTTTATCATTTTAGCTAGCCTGTGCGAATGTACAGGAAGAGCTATTGCATTATACCCGGGGTCGGCGTTGGCAGCGGCGTCGGCGTCGGCGTAAGCAAAATGTTAAAGTTTTATGTTAAAGTTTTTTAGGTCATGGGCAAGGCGCTGTCAGGCGAGCTATTCTGTCCCGCTGACAGGTCTTGTTGTTCTTCCTAGCAATTAATATATGCAGAGTGAAATATTTTTCTAATGCATGGGCAGTGCATTACATATAAGAGGATCTTTCAGGTATCCTCACTAATTATATGCAGCTGCTGATAATTATACCCTGAGTGGGGGAGAGATAAGAGTAATATAATAATCTTTCATGGTTCATAATTCAATTACTGAGATCAGCGCAAAAATGCGTCTTGAAATCACCCTGTATGCAGCAGTGAAGTGGCGCACTAATTGTTCGTAACGTTAATATAGAAATATGGCTACCTTTGTTTAAGTAGTTATTATTATTATTATTATTATTATTATTATTATCGCTATTAATATTCCTTTTTTTTATTTTGTTACAAGTATTTACCCTAAATTCATCCTCAGAATTAAGGTTAATTTCTAATACTTGTTACCACAGCGTCCTAGTAATTTAGGTAGAAATTGGGCAAGGGTAAGCTGTCCTTGCAGTAGGTGCGGGATGGTAGTTGTTCGGATTTTTTTCCTCATCTATTTTCTTTCCCCACCTCTGTGTTAGAGGGCTTGATATAGACTCAAAGAGCCATTAAAACCAAAACCAACCATCTTAATTTCTGTGCAATTCCTTAATGAGCACATATGTCACATTATTACTATTTTATTATTATTATTTACCAGTATTTATCCTAAATTCATCTTCGGAATTAAGGATATTTTCTTAATACTTGTTACCGCAGCGTCCTACTAATTTAGGTAGAATTAAGGCAAGAACTACCTGTCCTTGCAGTAGGTGCGGGATGGTGGTTTCTCATCCATTTTCTTTCTCCCTCTCTGTGTGAGGGGGGCTTGGTATAGACTCAAAGAGCCATGAAGACCAAGAACAACCACTTAATTTCTGTGCATGTTCTTAATGAGCACATACGTATTTCGCATTATTACTACTAGAATAACACATGGTCACCTCAGTCAGCAAAGCAAGAGTTCCTAACCCTGACAGGGCTGAAGTGCCGACAGAGCCAGTTAGGGAGTCCCCACCTGTGACCGCTTCCGGGGGTCGTATACATAATGTTTAGGGGGTTTGTGGGTGTCTGACCGAAGCTAGGGTCTCACTCTGCCTCGCATTACCCGTTTTCCCGGTAAACTGAGCAACGCGGATAGTCTCATTCCAAGACTTTTGCGCCATTCCATTCCATTATTTTGAGGGTTGTGGCCCTTTGCGGTCACCCTGTGTATATGAGACATATTGGAGGAAGGCAGATGTAATTGGCGCAAATATATCCGATATATGCGAGTGTGTTAATATGTATATATCGGGGTATTAGTCTTCCTCCTCTATAAACAGTAAAAACCAGTGTTTTACCGTGTTAAACTGACAGAAATATTATTTACTGTCTTTGTATGTATACATTGCTATAATTCTATAAATGTATAGCTCGTTTCTTTCTTTATTTCAGATAACAATCACTGAATCGCGTAACTAGTTTCGAGGCGCAAGGCCCCTTCGTCAGACGCGATAAAGAATGAAACGTTATCAAATTTCTGGTGTGTGTATCATGTAAGAATACACGTCCATGACCAGACTTGAACAGGTGTACGTTTCAGTGTTCAATCTAAAATTGCGCATGAATAAAGCTTTATCTACTAGAGTAGAAAATTATTTATATGTAGCACACACAAAACCTTATGTTCTGCATGAAACCTAAGTTTTCTAAACAGCTCATGGCTGATTCGCCTGTGAAAGTGCGTGGCGTATAGCCTAGTATATAGTCTATATCACCCACTACATTCACTTTCACATCTGTATTTGTTTTTAAAAGCAATAAGATTTTGTGTCTATTATCTGCTTTTATGGGGGCAAGGCTCGGGTTGGTACCGGCGTAAATTTGCTCCCCAGAAGCACGCAGGGTTGGTACCTGTCTACATATGTGCTTCTCTTATTAGAATAAAATAAAGACAAATACAAGACAAACAACATAAAACATACACAGTATTCCTTCTACAAAGATGCTTGTGCACCAGTCAAAGTGAAAACTTCGACTAAAGTTGTGTATGTTAGCTACCGCAATCCAAACACCTGGTCCTAGACGCGCATCTAATTCTGAATTCATTTGGTCTCTTTATCCAGGGTATCTAATGATAATTTCAAAGTATACCGCCATTGTGTCCTGTAGAGACAGACTCAGTTAACCATGTGTGTATAATAAACCACGTTTCGCAACGCATTAGCAAGTGGCGCACTAATTGTTCGTAACGTTAATATAGAAATATGGCTACCTTTGTTTAAGTAGTTATTATTATTATTATTATTATTATCGCTATTAATATTCCTTTTTTTTATTTTGTTACAAGTATTTACCCTAAATTCATCCTCAGAATTAAGGTTAATTTCTAATACTTGTTACCACAGCGTCCTAGTAATTTAGGTAGAAATTGGGCAAGGGTAAGCTGTCCTTGCAGTAGGTGCGGGATGGTGGTTGTTCGGATTTTTTTCCTCATCTATTTTCTTTCCCCACCTCTGTGTTAGAGGGCTTGATATAGACTCAAAGAGCCATTAAAACCAAAACCAACCATCTTAATTTCTGTGCAATTCCTTAATGAGCACATATGTCACATTATTACTATTTTATTATTATTATTTACCAGTATTTATCCTAAATTCATCTTCGGAATTAAGGATATTTTCTTAATACTTGTTACCGCAGCGTCCTACTAATTTAGGTAGAATTAAGGCAAGAACTACCTGTCCTTGCAGTAGGTGCGGGATGGTGGTTTCTCATCCATTTTCTTTCTCCCTCTCTGTGTGAGGGGGGCTTGGTATAGACTCAAAGAGCCATGAAGACCAAGAACAACCACTTAATTTCTGTGCATGTTCTTAATGAGCACATACGTATTTCGCATTATTACTACTAGAATAACACATGGTCACCTCAGTCAGCAAAGCAAGAGTTCCTAACCCTGACAGGGCTGAAGTGCCGACAGAGCCAGTTAGGGAGTCCCCACCTGTGACCGCTTCCGGGGGTCGTATACATAATGTTTAGGGGGTTTGTGGGTGTCTGACCGAAGCTAGGGTCTCACTCTGCCTCGCATTACCCGTTTTCCCGGTAAACTGAGCAACGCGGATAGTCTCATTCCAAGACTTTTGCGCCATTCCATTCCATTATTTTGAGGGTTGTGGCCCTTTGCGGTCACCCTGTGTATATGAGACATATTGGAGGAAGGCAGATGTAATTGGCGCAAATATATCCGATATATGCGAGTGTGTTAATATGTATATATCGGGGTATTAGTCTTCCTCCTCTGTAAACAGTAAAAACCAGTGTTTTACCGTGTTAAACTGACAGAAATATTATTTACTGTCTTTGTATGTATACATTGCTATAATTCTATAAATGTATAGCTCGTTTCTTTCTTTATTTCAGATAACAATCACTGAATCGCGTAACTAGTTTCGAGGCGCAAGGCCCCTTCGTCAGACGCGATAAAGAATGAAACGTTATCAAATTTCTGGTGTGTGTATCATGTAAGAATACACGTCCATGACCAGACTTGAACAGGTGTACGTTTCAGTGTTCAATCTAAAATTGCGCATGAATAAAGCTTTATCTACTAGAGTAGAAAATTATTTATATGTAGCACACACAAAACCTTATGTTCTGCATGAAACCTAAGTTTTCTAAACAGCTCATGGCTGATTCGCCTGTGAAAGTGCGTGGCGTATAGCCTAGTATATAGTCTATATCACCCACTACATTCACTTTCACATCTGTATTTGTTTTTAAAAGCAATAAGATTTTGTGTCTATTATCTGCTTTTATGGGGGCAAGGCTCGGGTTGGTACCGGCGTAAATTTGCTCCCCAGAAGCACGCAGGGTTGGTACCTGTCTACATATGTGCTTCTCTTATTAGAATAAAATAAAGACAAATACAAGACAAACAACATAAAACATACACAGTATTCCTTCTACAAAGATGCTTGTGCACCAGTCAAAGTGAAAACTTCGACTAAAGTTGTGTATGTTAGCTACCGCAATCCAAACACCTGGTCCTAGACGCGCATCTAATTCTGAATTCATTTGGTCTCTTTATCCAGGGTATCTAATGATAATTTCAAAGTATACCGCCATTGTGTCCTGTAGAGACAGACTCAGTTAACCATGTGTGTATAATAAACCACGTTTCGCAACGCATTAGCAAGTGGCGCACTAATTGTTCGTAACGTTAATATAGAAATATGGCTACCTTTGTTTAAGTAGTTATTATTATTATTATTATTATTATTATTATCGCTATTAATATTCCTTTTTTTTATTTTGTTACAAGTATTTACCCTAAATTCATCCTCAGAATTAAGGTTAATTTCTAATACTTGTTACCACAGCGTCCTAGTAATTTAGGTAGAAATTGGGCAAGGGTAAGCTGTCCTTGCAGTAGGTGCGGGATGGTGGTTGTTCGGATTTTTTTCCTCATCTATTTTCTTTCCCCACCTCTGTGTTAGAGGGCTTGATATAGACTCAAAGAGCCATTAAAACCAAAACCAACCATCTTAATTTCTGTGCAATTCCTTAATGAGCACATATGTCACATTATTACTATTTTATTATTATTATTTACCAGTATTTATCCTAAATTCATCTTCGGAATTAAGGATATTTTCTTAATACTTGTTACCGCAGCGTCCTACTAATTTAGGTAGAATTAAGGCAAGAACTACCTGTCCTTGCAGTAGGTGCGGGATGGTGGTTTCTCATCCATTTTCTTTCTCCCTCTCTGTGTGAGGGGGGCTTGGTATAGACTCAAAGAGCCATGAAGACCAAGAACAACCACTTAATTTCTGTGCATGTTCTTAATGAGCACATACGTATTTCGCATTATTACTACTAGAATAACACATGGTCACCTCAGTCAGCAAAGCAAGAGTTCCTAACCCTGACAGGGCTGAAGTGCCGACAGAGCCAGTTAGGGAGTCCCCACCTGTGACCGCTTCCGGGGGTCGTATACATAATGTTTAGGGGGTTTGTGGGTGTCTGACCGAAGCTAGGGTCTCACTCTGCCTCGCATTACCCGTTTTCCCGGTAAACTGAGCAACGCGGATAGTCTCATTCCAAGACTTTTGCGCCATTCCATTCCATTATTTTGAGGGTTGTGGCCCTTTGCGGTCACCCTGTGTATATGAGACATATTGGAGGAAGGCAGATGTAATTGGCGCAAATATATCCGATATATGCGAGTGTGTTAATATGTATATATCGGGGTATTAGTCTTCCTCCTCTGTAAACAGTAAAAACCAGTGTTTTACCGTGTTAAACTGACAGAAATATTATTTACTGTCTTTGTATGTATACATTGCTATAATTCTATAAATGTATAGCTCGTTTCTTTCTTTATTTCAGATAACAATCACTGAATCGCGTAACTAGTTTCGAGGCGCAAGGCCCCTTCGTCAGACGCGATAAAGAATGAAACGTTATCAAATTTCTGGTGTGTGTATCATGTAAGAATACACGTCCATGACCAGACTTGAACAGGTGTACGTTTCAGTGTTCAATCTAAAATTGCGCATGAATAAAGCTTTATCTACTAGAGTAGAAAATTATTTATATGTAGCACACACAAAACCTTATGTTCTGCATGAAACCTAAGTTTTCTAAACAGCTCATGGCTGATTCGCCTGTGAAAGTGCGTGGCGTATAGCCTAGTATATAGTCTATATCACCCACTACATTCACTTTCACATCTGTATTTGTTTTTAAAAGCAATAAGATTTTGTGTCTATTATCTGCTTTTATGGGGGCAAGGCTCGGGTTGGTACCGGCGTAAATTTGCTCCCCAGAAGCACGCAGGGTTGGTACCTGTCTACATATGTGCTTCTCTTATTAGAATAAAATAAAGACAAATACAAGACAAACAACATAAAACATACACAGTATTCCTTCTACAAAGATGCTTGTGCACCAGTCAAAGTGAAAACTTCGACTAAAGTTGTGTATGTTAGCTACCGCAATCCAAACACCTGGTCCTAGACGCGCATCTAATTCTGAATTCATTTGGTCTCTTTATCCAGGGTATCTAATGATAATTTCAAAGTATACCGCCATTGTGTCCTGTAGAGACAGACTCAGTTAACCATGTGTGTATAATAAACCACGTTTCGCAACGCATTAGCAAGTGGCGCACTAATTGTTCGTAACGTTAATATAGAAATATGGCTACCTTTGTTTAAGTAGTTATTATTATTATTATTATTATTATTATTATCGCTATTAATATTCCTTTTTTTTATTTTGTTACAAGTATTTACCCTAAATTCATCCTCAGAATTAAGGTTAATTTCTAATACTTGTTACCACAGCGTCCTAGTAATTTAGGTAGAAATTGGGCAAGGGTAAGCTGTCCTTGCAGTAGGTGCGGGATGGTGGTTGTTCGGATTTTTTTCCTCATCTATTTTCTTTCCCCACCTCTGTGTTAGAGGGCTTGATATAGACTCAAAGAGCCATTAAAACCAAAACCAACCATCTTAATTTCTGTGCAATTCCTTAATGAGCACATATGTCACATTATTACTATTTTATTATTATTATTTACCAGTATTTATCCTAAATTCATCTTCGGAATTAAGGATATTTTCTTAATACTTGTTACCGCAGCGTCCTACTAATTTAGGTAGAATTAAGGCAAGAACTACCTGTCCTTGCAGTAGGTGCGGGATGGTGGTTTCTCATCCATTTTCTTTCTCCCTCTCTGTGTGAGGGGGGCTTGGTATAGACTCAAAGAGCCATGAAGACCAAGAACAACCACTTAATTTCTGTGCATGTTCTTAATGAGCACATACGTATTTCGCATTATTACTACTAGAATAACACATGGTCACCTCAGTCAGCAAAGCAAGAGTTCCTAACCCTGACAGGGCTGAAGTGCCGACAGAGCCAGTTAGGGAGTCCCCACCTGTGACCGCTTCCGGGGGTCGTATACATAATGTTTAGGGGGTTTGTGGGTGTCTGACCGAAGCTAGGGTCTCACTCTGCCTCGCATTACCCGTTTTCCCGGTAAACTGAGCAACGCGGATAGTCTCATTCCAAGACTTTTGCGCCATTCCATTCCATTATTTTGAGGGTTGTGGCCCTTTGCGGTCACCCTGTGTATATGAGACATATTGGAGGAAGGCAGATGTAATTGGCGCAAATATATCCGATATATGCGAGTGTGTTAATATGTATATATCGGGGTATTAGTCTTCCTCCTCTGTAAACAGTAAAAACCAGTGTTTTACCGTGTTAAACTGACAGAAATATTATTTACTGTCGTTGTATGTATACATTGCTATAATTCTATAAATGTATAGCTCGTTTCTTTCTTTATTTCAGATAACAATCACTGAATCGCGTAACTAGTTTCGAGGCGCAAGGCCCCTTCGTCAGACGCGATAAAGAATGAAACGTTATCAAATTTCTGGTGTGTGTATCATGTAAGAATACACGTCCATGACCAGACTTGAACAGGTGTACGTTTCAGTGTTCAATCTAAAATTGCGCATGAATAAAGCTTTATCTACTAGAGTAGAAAATTATTTATATGTAGCACACACAAAACCTTATGTTCTGCATGAAACCTAAGTTTTCTAAACAGCTCATGGCTGATTCGCCTGTGAAAGTGCGTGGCGTATAGCCTAGTATATAGTCTATATCACCCACTACATTCACTTTCACATCTGTATTTGTTTTTAAAAGCAATAAGATTTTGTGTCTATTATCTGCTTTTATGGGGGCAAGGCTCGGGTTGGTACCGGCGTAAATTTGCTCCCCAGAAGCACGCAGGGTTGGTACCTGTCTACATATGTGCTTCTCTTATTAGAATAAAATAAAGACAAATACAAGACAAACAACATAAAACATACACAGTATTCCTTCTACAAAGATGCTTGTGCACCAGTCAAAGTGAAAACTTCGACTAAAGTTGTGTATGTTAGCTACCGCAATCCAAACACCTGGTCCTAGACGCGCATCTAATTCTGAATTCATTTGGTCTCTTTATCCAGGGTATCTAATGATAATTTCAAAGTATACCGCCATTGTGTCCTGTAGAGACAGACTCAGTTAACCATGTGTGTATAATAAACCACGTTTCGCAACGCATTAGCAAGTGGCGCACTAATTGTTCGTAACGTTAATATAGAAATATGGCTACCTTTGTTTAAGTAGTTATTATTATTATTATTATTATTATTATTATTATCGCTATTAATATTCCTTTTTTTTATTTTGTTACAAGTATTTACCCTAAATTCATCCTCAGAATTAAGGTTAATTTCTAATACTTGTTACCACAGCGTCCTAGTAATTTAGGTAGAAATTGGGCAAGGGTAAGCTGTCCTTGCAGTAGGTGCGGGATGGTGGTTGTTCGGATTTTTTTCCTCATCTATTTTCTTTCCCCACCTCTGTGTTAGAGGGCTTGATATAGACTCAAAGAGCCATTAAAACCAAAACCAACCATCTTAATTTCTGTGCAATTCCTTAATGAGCACATATGTCACATTATTACTATTTTATTATTATTATTTACCAGTATTTATCCTAAATTCATCTTCGGAATTAAGGATATTTTCTTAATACTTGTTACCGCAGCGTCCTACTAATTTAGGTAGAATTAAGGCAAGAACTACCTGTCCTTGCAGTAGGTGCGGGATGGTGGTTTCTCATCCATTTTCTTTCTCCCTCTCTGTGTGAGGGGGGCTTGGTATAGACTCAAAGAGCCATGAAGACCAAGAACAACCACTTAATTTCTGTGCATGTTCTTAATGAGCACATACGTATTTCGCATTATTACTACTAGAATAACACATGGTCACCTCAGTCAGCAAAGCAAGAGTTCCTAACCCTGACAGGGCTGAAGTGCCGACAGAGCCAGTTAGGGAGTCCCCACCTGTGACCGCTTCCGGGGGTCGTATACATAATGTTTAGGGGGTTTGTGGGTGTCTGACCGAAGCTAGGGTCTCACTCTGCCTCGCATTACCCGTTTTCCCGGTAAACTGAGCAACGCCGATAGTCTCATTCCAAGACTTTTGCGTCATTCCATTCCATTATTTTGAGGGTTGTGGCCCTTTGCGGTCACCCTGTGTATATGAGACATATTGGAGGAAGGCAGATGTAATTGGCGCAAATATATCCGATATATGCGAGTGTGTTAATATGTATATATCGGGGTATTAGTCTTCCTCCTCTGTAAACAGTAAAAACCAGTGTTTTACCGTGTTAAACTGACAGAAATATTATTTACTGTCTTTGTATGTATACATTGCTATAATTCTATAAATGTATAGCTCGTTTCTTTCTTTATTTCAGATAACAATCACTGAATCGCGTAACTAGTTTCGAGGCGCAAGGCCCCTTCGTCAGACGCGATAAAGAATGAAACGTTATCAAATTTCTGGTGTGTGTATCATGTAAGAATACACGTCCATGACCAGACTTGAACAGGTGTACGTTTCAGTGTTCAATCTAAAATTGCGCATGAATAAAGCTTTATCTACTAGAGTAGAAAATTATTTATATGTAGCACACACAAAACCTTATGTTCTGCATGAAACCTAAGTTTTCTAAACAGCTCATGGCTGATTCGCCTGTGAAAGTGCGTGGCGTATAGCCTAGTATGTAGTCTATATCACCCACTACATTCACTTTCACATCTGTATTTGTTTTTAAAAGCAATAAGATTTTGTGTCTATTATCTGCTTTTATGGGGGCAAGGCTCGGGTTGGTACCGGCGTAAATTTGCTCCCCAGAAGCACGCAGGGTTGGTACCTGTCTACATATGTGCTTCTCTTATTAGAATAAAATAAAGACAAATACAAGACAAACAACATAAAACATACACAGTATTCCTTCTACAAAGATGCTTGTGCACCAGTCAAAGTGAAAACTTCGACTAAAGTTGTGTATGTTAGCTACCGCAATCCAAACACCTGGTCCTAGACGCGCATCTAATTCTGAATTCATTTGGTCTCTTTATCCAGGGTATCTAATGATAATTTCAAAGTATACCGCCATTGTGTCCTGTAGAGACAGACTCAGTTAACCATGTGTGTATAATAAACCACGTTTCGCAACGCATTAGCAAGTGGCGCACTAATTGTTCGTAACGTTAATATAGAAATATGGCTACCTTTGTTTAAGTAGTTATTATTATTATTATTATTATTATTATTATTATTATTATTATCGCTATTAATATTCCTTTTTTTTATTTTGTTACAAGTATTTACCCTAAATTCATCCTCAGAATTAAGGTTAATTTCTAATACTTGTTACCACAGCGTCCTAGTAATTTAGGTAGAAATTGGGCAAGGGTAAGCTGTCCTTGCAGTAGGTGCGGGATGGTGGTTGTTCGGATTTTTTTTCCTCATCTATTTTCTTTCCCCACCTCTGTGTTAGAGGGCTTGATATAGACTCAAAGAGCTATTAAAACCAAAACCAACCATCTTAATTTCTGTGCAATTCCTTAATGAGCACATATGTCACATTATTACTATTTTATTATTATTATTTACCAGTATTTATCCTAAATTCATCTTCGGAATTAAGGATATTTTCTTAATACTTGTTACCGCAGCGTCCTACTAATTTAGGTAGAATTAAGGCAAGAACTACCTGTCCTTGCAGTAGGTGCGGGATGGTGGTTTCTCATCCATTTTCTTTCTCCCTCTCTGTGTGAGGGGGGCTTGGTATAGACTCAAAGAGCCATGAAGACCAAGAACAACCACTTAATTTCTGTGCATGTTCTTAATGAGCACATACGTATTTCGCATTATTACTACTAGAATAACACATGGTCACCTCAGTCAGCAAAGCAAGAGTTCCTAACCCTGACAGGGCTGAAGTGCCGACAGAGCCAGTTAGGGAGTCCCCACCTGTGACCGCTTCCGGGGGTCGTATACATAATGTTTAGGGGGTTTGTGGGTGTCTGACCGAAGCTAGGGTCTCACTCTGCCTCGCATTACCCGTTTTCCCGGTAAACTGAGCAACGCGGATAGTCTCATTCCAAGACTTTTGCGCCATTCCATTCCATTATTTTGAGGGTTGTGGCCCTTTGCGGTCACCCTGTGTATATGAGACATATTGGAGGAAGGCAGATGTAATTGGCGCAAATATATCCGATATATGCGAGTGTGTTAATATGTATATATCGGGGTATTAGTCTTCCTCCTCTGTAAACAGTAAAAACCAGTGTTTTACCGTGTTAAACTGACAGAAATATTATTTACTGTCGTTGTATGTATACATTGCTATAATTCTATAAATGTATAGCTCGTTTCTTTCTTTATTTCAGATAACAATCACTGAATCGCGTAACTAGTTTCGAGGCGCAAGGCCCCTTCGTCAGACGCGATAAAGAATGAAACGTTATCAAATTTCTGGTGTGTGTATCATGTAAGAATACACGTCCATGACCAGACTTGAACAGGTGTACGTTTCAGTGTTCAATCTAAAATTGCGCATGAATAACGCTTTATCTACTAGAGTAGAAAATTATTTATATGTAGCACACACAAAACCTTATGTTCTGCATGAAACCTAAGTTTTCTAAACAGCTCATGGCTGATTCGCCTGTGAAAGTGCGTGGCGTATAGCCTAGTATATAGTCTATATCACCCACTACATTCACTTTCACATCTGTATTTGTTTTTAAAAGCAATAAGATTTTGTGTCTATTATCTGCTTTTATGGGGGCAAGGCTCGGGTTGGTACCGGCGTAAATTTGCTCCCCAGAAGCACGCAGGGTTGGTACCTGTCTACATATGTGCTTCTCTTATTAGAATAAAATAAAGACAAATACAAGACAAACAACATAAAACATACACAGTATTCCTTCTACAAAGATGCTTGTGCACCAGTCAAAGTGAAAACTTCGACTAAAGTTGTGTATGTTAGCTACCGCAATCCAAACACCTGGTCCTAGACGCGCATCTAATTCTGAATTCATTTGGTCTCTTTATCCAGGGTATCTAATGATAATTTCAAAGTATACCGCCATTGTGTCCTGTAGAGACAGACTCAGTTAACCATGTGTGTATAATAAACCACGTTTCGCAACGCATTAGCAAGTGGCGCACTAATTGTTCGTAACGTTAATATAGAAATATGGCTACCTTTGTTTAAGTAGTTATTATTATTATTATTATTATTATTATTATTATCGCTATTAATATTCCTTTTTTTTATTTTGTTCCAAGTATTTACCCTAAATTCATCCTCAGAATTAAGGTTAATTTCTAATACTTGTTACCACAGCGTCCTAGTAATTTAGGTAGAAATTGGGCAAGGGTAAGCTGTCCTTGCAGTAGGTGCGGGATGGTGGTTGTTCGGATTTTTTTCCTCATCTATTTTCTTTCCCCACCTCTGTGTTAGAGGGCTTGATATAGACTCAAAGAGCCATTAAAACCAAAACCAACCATCTTAATTTCTGTGCAATTCCTTAATGAGCACATATGTCACATTATTACTATTTTATTATTATTATTTACCAGTATTTATCCTAAATTCATCTTCGGAATTAAGGATATTTTCTTAATACTTGTTACCGCAGCGTCCTACTAATTTAGGTAGAATTAAGGCAAGAACTACCTGTCCTTGCAGTAGGTGCGGGATGGTGGTTTCTCATCCATTTTCTTTCTCCCTCTCTGTGTGAGGGGGGCTTGGTATAGACTCAAAGAGCCATGAAGACCAAGAACAACCACTTAATTTCTGTGCATGTTCTTAATGAGCACATACGTATTTCGCATTATTACTACTAGAATAACACATGGTCACCTCAGTCAGCAAAGCAAGAGTTCCTAACCCTGACAGGGCTGAAGTGCCGACAGAGCCAGTTAGGGAGTCCCCACCTGTGACCGCTTCCGGGGGTCGTATACATAATGTTTAGGGGGTTTGTGGGTGTCTGACCGAAGCTAGGGTCTCACTCTGCCTCGCATTACCCGTTTTCCCGGTAAACTGAGCAACGCGGATAGTCTCATTCCAAGACTTTTGCGCCATTCCATTCCATTATTTCGAGGGTTGTGGCCCTTTGCGGTCACCCTGTGTATATGAGACATATTGGAGGAAGGCAGATGTAATTGGCGCAAATATATCCGATATATGCGAGTGTGTTAATATGTATATATCGGGGTATTAGTCTTCCTCCTCTGTAAACAGTAAAAACCAGTGTTTTACCGTGTTAAACTGACAGAAATATTATTTACTGTCTTTGTATGTATACATTGCTATAATTCTATAAATGTATAGCTCGTTTCTTTCTTTATTTCAGATAACAATCACTGAATCGCGTAACTAGTTTCGAGGCGCAAGGCCCCTTCGTCAGACGCGATAAAGAATGAAACGTTATCAAATTTCTGGTGTGTGTATCATGTAAGAATACACGTCCATGACCAGACTTGAACAGGTGTACGTTTCAGTGTTAAATCTAAAATTGCGCATGAATAAAGCTTTATCTACTAGAGTAGAAAATTATTTATATGTAGCACACACAAAACCTTATGTTCTGCATGAAACCTAAGTTTTCTAAACAGCTCATGGCTGATTCGCCTGTGAAAGTGCGTGGCGTATAGCCTAGTATATAGTCTATATCACCCACTACATTCACTTTCACATCTGTATTTGTTTTTAAAAGCAATAAGATTTTGTGTCTATTATCTGCTTTTATGGGGGCAAGGCTCGGGTTGGTACCGGCGTAAATTTGCTCCCCAGAAGCACGCAGGGTTGGTACCTGTCTACATATGTGCTTCTCTTATTAGAATAAAATAAAGACAAATACAAGACAAACAACATAAAACATACACAGTATTCCTTCTACAAAGATGCTTGTGCACCAGTCAAAGTGAAAACTTCGACTAAAGTTGTGTATGTTAGCTACCGCAATCCAAACACCTGGTCCTAGACGCGCATCTAATTCTGAATTCATTTGGTCTCTTTATCCAGGGTATCTAATGATAATTTCAAAGTATACCGCCATTGTGTCCTGTAGAGACAGACTCAGTTAACCATGTGTGTATAATAAACCACGTTTCGCAACGCATTAGCAAGTGGCGCACTAATTGTTCGTAACGTTAATATAGAAATATGGCTACCTTTGTTTAAGTAGTTATTATTATTATTATTATTATTATTATTATCGCTATTAATATTCCTTTTTTTTATTTTGTTACAAGTATTTACCCTAAATTCATCCTCAGAATTAAGGTTAATTTCTAATACTTGTTACCACAGCGTCCTAGTAATTTAGGTAGAAATTGGGCAAGGGTAAGCTGTCCTTGCAGTAGGTGCGGGATGGTGGTTGTTCGGATTTTTTTCCTCATCTATTTTCTTTCCCCACCTCTGTGTTAGAGGGCTTGATATAGACTCAAAGAGCCATTAAAACCAAAACCAACCATCTTAATTTCTGTGCAATTCCTTAATGAGCACATATGTCACATTATTACTATTTTATTATTATTATTTACCAGTATTTATCCTAAATTCATCTTCGGAATTAAGGATATTTTCTTAATACTTGTTACCGCAGCGTCCTACTAATTTAGGTAGAATTAAGGCAAGAACTACCTGTCCTTGCAGTAGGTGCGGGATGGTGGTTTCTCATCCATTTTCTTTCTCCCTCTCTGTGTGAGGGGGGCTTGGTATAGACTCAAAGAGCCATGAAGACCAAGAACAACCACTTAATTTCTGTGCATGTTCTTAATGAGCACATACGTATTTCGCATTATTACTACTAGAATAACACATGGTCACCTCAGTCAGCAAAGCAAGAGTTCCTAACCCTGACAGGGCTGAAGTGCCGACAGAGCCAGTTAGGGAGTCCCCACCTGTGACCGCTTCCGGGGGTCGTATACATAATGTTTAGGGGGTTTGTGGGTGTCTGACCGAAGCTAGGGTCTCACTCTGCCTCGCATTACCCGTTTTCCCGGTAAACTGAGCAACGCGGATAGTCTCATTCCAAGACTTTTGCGCCATTCCATTCCATTATTTTGAGGGTTGTGGCCCTTTGCGGTCACCCTGTGTATATGAGACATATTGGAGGAAGGCAGATGTAATTGGCGCAAATATATCCGATATATGCGAGTGTGTTAATATGTATATATCGGGGTATTAGTCTTCCTCCTCTGTAAACAGTAAAAACCAGTGTTTTACCGTGTTAAACTGACAGAAATATTATTTACTGTCTTTGTATGTATACATTGCTATAATTCTATAAATGTATAGCTCGTTTCTTTCTTTATTTCAGATAACAATCACTGAATCGCGTAACTAGTTTCGAGGCGCAAGGCCCCTTCGTCAGACGCGATAAAGAATGAAACGTTATCAAATTTCTGGTGTGTGTATCATGTAAGAATACACGTCCATGACCAGACTTGAACAGGTGTACGTTTCAGTGTTCAATCTAAAATTGCGCATGAATAAAGCTTTATCTACTAGAGTAGAAAATTATTTATATGTAGCACACACAAAACCTTATGTTCTGCATGAAACCTAAGTTTTCTAAACAGCTCATGGCTGATTCGCCTGTGAAAGTGCGTGGCGTATAGCCTAGTATATAGTCTATATCACCCACTACATTCACTTTCACATCTGTATTTGTTTTTAAAAGCAATAAGATTTTGTGTCTATTATCTGCTTTTATGGGGGCAAGGCTCGGGTTGGTACCGGCGTAAATTTGCTCCCCAGAAGCACGCAGGGTTGGTACCTGTCTACATATGTGCTTCTCTTATTAGAATAAAATAAAGACAAATACAAGACAAACAACATAAAACATACACAGTATTCCTTCTACAAAGATGCTTTTGCACCAGTCAAAGTGAAAACTTCGACTAAAGTTGTGTATGTTAGCTACCGCAATCCAAACACCTGGTCCTAGACGCGCATCTAATTCTGAATTCATTTGGTCTCTTTATCCAGGGTATCTAATGATAATTTCAAAGTATACCGCCATTGTGTCCTGTAGAGACAGACTCAGTTAACCATGTGTGTATAATAAACCACGTTTCGCAACGCATTAGCAAGTGGCGCACTAATTGTTCGTAACGTTAATATAGAAATATGGCTACCTTTGTTTAAGTAGTTATTATTATTATTATTATTATTATTATTATCGCTATTAATATTCCTTTTTTTATTTTGTTACAAGTATTTACCCTAAATTCATCCTCAGAATTAAGGTTAATTTCTAATACTTGTTACCACAGCGTCCTAGTAATTTAGGTAGAAATTGGGCAAGGGTAAGCTGTCCTTGCAGTAGGTGCGGGATGGTGGTTGTTCGGATTTTTTTCCTCATCTATTTTCTTTCCCCACCTCTGTGTTAGAGGGCTTGATATAGACTCAAAGAGCCATTAAAACCAAAACCAACCATCTTAATTTCTGTGCAATTCCTTAATGAGCACATATGTCACATTATTACTATTTTATTATTATTATTTACCAGTATTTATCCTAAATTCATCTTCGGAATTAAGGATATTTTCTTAATACTTGTTACCGCAGCGTCCTACTAATTTAGGTAGAATTAAGGCAAGAACTACCTGTCCTTGCAGTAGGTGCGGGATGGTGGTTTCTCATCCATTTTCTTTCTCCCTCTCTGTGTGAGGGGGGCTTGGTATAGACTCAAAGAGCCATGAAGACCAAGAACAACCACTTAATTTCTGTGCATGTTCTTAATGAGCACATACGTATTTCGCATTATTACTACTAGAATAACACATGGTCACCTCAGTCAGCAAAGCAAGAGTTCCTAACCCTGACAGGGCTGAAGTGCCGACAGAGCCAGTTAGGGAGTCCCCACCTGTGACCGCTTCCGGGGCTCGTATACATAATGTTTAGGGGGTTTGTGGGTGTCTGACCGAAGCTAGGGTCTCACTCTGCCTCGCATTACCCGTTTTCCCGGTAAACTGAGCAACGCGGATAGTCTCATTCCAAGACTTTTGCGCCATTCCATTCCATTATTTTGAGGGTTGTGGCCCTTTGCGGTCACCCTGTGTATATGAGACATATTGGAGGAAGGCAGATGTAATTGGCGCAAATATATCCGATATATGCGAGTGTGTTAATATGTATATATCGGGGTATTAGTCTTCCTCCTCTGTAAACAGTAAAAACCAGTGTTTTACCGTGTTAAACTGACAGAAATATTATTTACTGTCTTTGTATGTATACATTGCTATAATTCTATAAATGTATAGCTCGTTTCTTTCTTTATTTCAGATAACAATCACTGAATCGCGTAACTAGTTTCGAGGCGCAAGGCCCCTTCGTCAGACGCGATAAAGAATGAAACGTTATCAAATTTCTGGTGTGTGTATCATGTAAGAATACACGTCCATGACCAGACTTGAACAGGTGTACGTTTCAGTGTTCAATCTAAAATTGCGCATGAATAAAGCTTTATCTACTAGAGTAGAAAATTATTTATATGTAGCACACACAAAACCTTATGTTCTGCATGAAACCTAAGTTTTCTAAACAGCTCATGGCTGATTCGCCTGTGAAAGTGCGTGGCGTATAGCCTAGTATATAGTCTATATCACCCACTACATTCACTTTCACATCTGTATTTGTTTTTAAAAGCAATAAGATTTTGTGTCTATTATCTGCTTTTATGGGGGCAAGGCTCGGGTTGGTACCGGCGTAAATTTGCTCCCCAGAAGCACGCAGGGTTGGTACCTGTCTACATATGTGCTTCTCTTATTAGAATAAAATAAAGACAAATACAAGACAAACAACATAAAACATACACAGTATTCCTTCTACAAAGATGCTTTTGCACCAGTCAAAGTGAAAACTTCGACTAAAGTTGTGTATGTTAGCTACCGCAATCCAAACACCTGGTCCTAGACGCGCATCTAATTCTGAATTCATTTGGTCTCTTTATCCAGGGTATCTAATGATAATTTCAAAGTATACCGCCATTGTGTCCTGTAGAGACAGACTCAGTTAACCATGTGTGTATAATAAACCACGTTTCGCAACGCATTAGCAAGTGGCGCACTAATTGTTCGTAACGTTAATATAGAAATATGGCTACCTTTGTTTAAGTAGTTATTATTATTATTATTATTATTATTATTATCGCTATTAATATTCCTTTTTTTATTTTGTTACAAGTATTTACCCTAAATTCATCCTCAGAATTAAGGTTAATTTCTAATACTTGTTACCACAGCGTCCTAGTAATTTAGGTAGAAATTGGGCAAGGGTAAGCTGTCCTTGCAGTAGGTGCGGGATGGTGGTTGTTCGGATTTTTTTCCTCATCTATTTTCTTTCCCCACCTCTGTGTTAGAGGGCTTGATATAGACTCAAAGAGCCATTAAAACCAAAACCAACCATCTTAATTTCTGTGCAATTCCTTAATGAGCACATATGTCACATTATTACTATTTTATTATTATTATTTACCAGTATTTATCCTAAATTCATCTTCGGAATTAAGGATATTTTCTTAATACTTGTTACCGCAGCGTCCTACTAATTTAGGTAGAATTAAGGCAAGAACTACCTGTCCTTGCAGTAGGTGCGGGATGGTGGTTTCTCATCCATTTTCTTTCTCCCTCTCTGTGT